>JALJCO010011891.1:0-328539 GCA_023101725.1 Atherinomorus stipes
TTGTACTTCGTTCAGTTACGTATTACTCCTGTCATGAAAACATACATGAAGAAATAAAATTCCTCTGAAAGCATGTTGGCAAATGTGATCTGAAAGACGAATACAATTAAAAAGAAACTGTTGAAAGTATTGTCAAAGGGACTGACGGATGTATGTAGCGCTGGTGTCTTGGCAACAGATTTACACCTCTGACAATGCTTTAATTGTATTTTTACAGGGGTACATTAGATCAAGTTGTAATGCACACACTGTAGGATCTGTAAACAATGATGCCATTGTTTCTGAGTTTTGTCCTTTTAAGATCATCTTCATATTCTATATGATCGTATATAGAATATGTATAATGTGTGGGCCGTAAAACCATCCTGCATGTAAAGTTACAGACTCACAATCTTGCATGTCAGTTTCATACAAGATAATCAGGATGAGACCAGTTAGGGGGAATTTAAAGAATAAGGCTGGCATTGTTCATAACATTTTCTCCTCATGAAAACAAGCCAAATAAACACTCGGTCATCTGACAACTTTCAGGCTCTCTCTATCCTGTTTGGCTAACTCACCTCCAAGCCTATTTGTTTATGTATTCATTTGATTATATAAATACATAAAGAAAACTGCAAATACAGTTTGAACTGACTGGTCATATTCTTAGATTATGACTAATATTTGTTTTTGTTTTTTTTTTCATTAAGGGAGCTTTTTACAAGAAAAACAAGCACAAAGCCATCCTTATCTTTGAAGTGTGTTACAACACAGATCTAAACAGATGGACTAAGCCCTGTTGTCCAGCTCAATTTTTTTTAATTCCCTTTTTATTCAAGGAGACTGTGATACTAGGGATAAATTGAAAAAATTCTTGAATATATGTGTATTGGTTTCAACTTTTTCTCTTATAACTTATATAGGAAAAAGCATAAGATATAGCACACCGCAACAACCTGGAAACCTACAATAGGCTCAACCACAATGACTCACTTCAGTCCAGGGATATCCAACAGATTGGTAAGTCCGGTCCAGTTGATGTCCAGTTTCTACATATATGACACAGACAAAAGGAGAGAAATGTAAATAAATGGAGATGTCAGCTATCCGGTACGGAAGTGAAAAACTCACAGGCCGGCGAATGAAGAACATTGTAACAGCTCCAACCAGCGGCACGTCTCCGATCAGGGGTTCAAGAATCACACGTAGTTTTCCATGAAGCTACAGGAACACAAATTGGTTGAAAAATAGTTTTCAGGCTCGCCACTAACACTGTCAGGATGTGCTAATTATTACCCCATACCTGGACTCCTTTCACTCCAGCTTTGCAGAAGTACTTTTTGATTTCAACATTTATCTCAACATCCCCTGCATAACTGAGATAGAAAAACAGTGACAAGTATAAATGCAAATGTTTAACCAAGGGAAGCACCTGATCAAAGTCATGATAAAGCTGGGGTTTTTATTTGCATCTTGTGCTGTTACAAAAGAGGATGCTTCACATGTAACAACACCTTAATGACCGAAAAGAAGTAAGCAGCCATAAATAAAGTCAAAATAATAAAAGTTGTGATGCATTACCTCAAATACAAATCCAACATGACTTGTCTCTTATCATGTTCTGTGTGAGCCTTTACACCAACCACCTTCACAGCCTGCGAACACAGCAGCTGCTGTCACATGAAGCAAGCAACCTTGACAACTTGCTTGTTTTTTTTAAAGGTACTAACTTTTTTGGGAGCTTGGATATTCTTGGATTCTAAATGCTAAATATCTAACAGGAAACGCACACACACCTTTTCTCCCAAGTTGACCTTAATGAAGCTGAGTGTCTGCAGATGAATGCTGGAAGCTCTGATGGCCGGAGCAATGGTTTCCACCAGCAACTTCTCCACATACTGACCTACGAAGGGCCAAGACTGTTGCAGGATCTACAAGACAAAGTATAGCTCAGTTCATTTGGATTTTTGCACTAAATTAACTATGACAAAGACAATTTAAATTTATTATATAATAAGGTAACTCGTGTTTGCATCCATGATCATATACTGTATGCAATCTGTAGAGCATGTTTTCAACAAAAAATTCTAAAGCCATGTGAAGCATTATCACATTATGTTAAGTTTGACTTATTACATTACGCAGATTATTTTTGACACACCAAATGATTATAATTAGGGATGCACAGTATAATCGGCCCCCTATCTGTATCAGCCTATATTGGCCTTAAAACTGGGTATCGGACATCTGGTCACCCGATATTTAACCGATATTTCACTGATATTTCACCAATCAGGCCGCTGTTTCTAAAAGTCTAAAAAAGCAAAGTACTTCTTCAAAAAAAAAAAATTTTTTTACAGACTTTAAAACTTTCAAAGACTAGGGGTGGGAAAAAATATTGATACACTAAAATATCCCAATATTTTCATATGCTGATATCATATTGATCTACAGTATTTTACTAATGAAATCTCACAATATTTCATCGTTCTGCTACAAAATCTCGCAGGAATTCACAAAATATCTTGAGATTATTTAACGGAACGATGAAATCTCGCGAGAGTTTGTAAGTAAAATAGATCGCTGCCACGTTTTTAAATATCAATTTGATATTGGCTTTTGAAAATATCGCAGCATTTCAGTGTATCGATATTTCTTCCCACCCCTATTTTTTAAAGTGTTGGAAACAGATAACAAAACTGCAATGACTGCTTATTTTTTCAGCTTTAATATCGGTATCGATTATCCGCCACATGAGAATTCCAATATCGTGCATCCCTAATTATAATCCCTCCTACACAGCCTCATGGCTCTGGCTGCAGCATCCCAGTGTGAGATGTAAGAAAGAGGCATTGAGGATTGTTATGATCTGCTGTCGTCATCACACTCCACATTTAGAGCTAATTTAATGCATTTGCATTATCAAAAAGAAATTAGGTCCATGTAAGAGTATCGCTCCTGCAATGCTTTTTTCTCACTTGCATCACTTCATATTAATATCTATGAGGCATTACACAAAATAACAGATTGTGTGACTGTGTGTTACAGATGCGAGCGAGCAGCTGGATAACGTGTCTGAGGGTTTGGAGGAGAGACGTGGGCCGACTGAAAGATGAGCCTAACAAACTACCAACCTACAATCTGGGCTTCTGTCATCGATTTCATTATATTTCTTCCTCCAGATGGGCACCTCATATTGTCAGTATTCATATCCACGCTTGCAGTGCAGATACAAGGTTACTACACTGACAGAGACAAAGAAGTTGTGATATGATCTGAGCCATTCTCCCTGCCTCTTAATTACACCAGCAGATTATCTGCTCTGATGGAGAGGCTGTAAGGAGAGATGAGTCACTTAAAGTACCGACTTGCATTCTTGCTCCTAATATTAAAAGTGAGGCATTGTTGTTACGCTTGCTGGAGTTACATAAGAGATTCATGAGGGATTCATGTATTCAAATAATTAGCAGCTTATTTTGCTTTTATTAGAGTTCAGGTAGACGGAGCAAAAGAGCAGGGAACTGCATGTTGAAATGGACTAAAAATGCAGTGCTGCAAAGAACCAAAAGAAAGGAAAAAAAGATAATAACAATAATAATAATAATAATAATAATAATAATAATAATGCATACCTTATTGAGCCACTCCACTTTCTCCACATCTGGAAAGTTGACCTGTGGATGAGTTGCACATTTACATTAAACACAGCTGAATAAAAAGTTGAAAAGGAAAACACAAAAATAACTGACTAATCTGGCAACTGACAAAATTTAAGGAAATGATCAACTTTGCACATGTGATATAAGATCTCATGTTCTCCCCCTCACGTTAACACACACACACACAGTTTATTCCCTCATGCTCTATAACCACATATGGTGGTCCTCTGCTCTGAAGGATGTTTATGAGTCATCAAGTTTTGGAAGAGGGTTTCCAGATGAGGTCAAAAACAGGTCCACAGAAGCTGAACAGAAAACTATTTGAGAATCCTTCCTACTGCTGAATACTCCAAGCATCATCATTCATGCCTTCATTCTACTACAGACCTAATCTAATGCCATTAGTGTGCCATTCACATAAATTTCTTTGCACAGCGGATATGAATACAGTATACAAAAAGAGTGATCATGCACCAAGTCTAATTTTCTGTTTGAATATGTTTGTGTTTAATGTTTTAAAAAAGAACAAGAAAAAGAAGTCTAGAATCTTTAACAGAAAATAAGTACCATTTTACACCAAGAATATGACATAAACAGCAGAGATGTAGCAAAATAGCAGCCTCACACAAGTGGCAGATGGGCCACTCTGCAGAAAATGATCAGGGGGAGCAATGTCTCTTACCCAGGGAGGCAAATCTCTCTTGAGTCTGAAAACCTTCTCTGTGGCGAATTCCTTCTCGTTCTCCAGAAGGTACATTGCAGACTTGAGCCTCATCACTTTCTCCAGTCGACTGTGCTTCCATCCCATGTAGATCATCAGCCCGAACAGCACGACACTGATGCTGAAGCCATAATATCCAGCCAGGTACACTGGTAGTAGAGCACCGAGGCATTTTCCAAACGACCACAGCACACTTACTGCGCGTTCAGCGGGGGGCTGGCTCGGAGAAGCCGGGGCAGAGGGTGTCGTGCCCGGGTCTGCATCCACGGCTGGCATGGTAAGATCGGTCTGTCTCAACAGCAACTCGACCTAGCTTTCAACTTCTCTGCTTCTGCGACAGTGTTAAGCGCTACCGCACATTAGCACGGGTTTTCTCGCAGAAACCATCGACAAGTCAGCGACAAAACTGCGGGTTTGCGACGGTTACATCACGGTCACGACTTCTTCTTCGCGGCGCTCCGCCTCAGTACCGCAGGGCACTTTGATGGACTATTCCGCGTTTTATTTGGTTTCTCCTGAAGAGCAAGACAAGAAGAAACTGAGACTTCAGAGGGCGGGCTCTGATTCAAGCCCTCCTTCAGATGAAATCAAGTGGAAACAACCCCTAGAATTAACTTGTAGCGTCATGTACCGACTCAGACAGAGAGTTTGCTCTAAATGCAAGATATTTATTTCACCTGAAGACAAACTCATTTGACCGAAGATAAACCTATCTACATGTAAGGTAAAAGAACCTCCATGTCCAAAGTTATTGTAGTCACACACTCTGCTAAGCCCGTTATGTTTTTTTGTTTTTTTTTTCTCCAGCCAACCTTTGAGAATAAATCCTCCTGCACGCGCAGGCGCTCCTGTCCACTGCAGCAGCTTAACAACTGAGCTTGACAGCAGCACAAACAGGTTCACTGACAAAAAGGTGGACTGGTTTTCCTCATTTATTAACGTGCTATGCAAATCAACATCGAGGTGTCCACGCAGCAGTGTGTGCCAGTGGATGCAATGTTTACTCAAGCCTATAAAAACAAACAAACAAAAACATTAGGCCTCTAGGAAACCAGAAGAATTTGTCATTCTCACTGGTTTTACATTGTGGTTTTTCAACTAACTCTAGCCGCATTTATTCCTCAAACAGACCAGGTTTTAAATAGATCCCCCGTTGCCTAGAAACAGCCTATCTCTATTTACTCGATGGGTGAAGACTTTGATGATCCTTTATGTACATAGACAGCCCGCAGGAACAACATGCACTTAGGCCTGTGAGTCCCGTGCTTTTAAAGCGCGGGGGTGTCGTGAATTTCAGAGTGAATAAATGTTTATGGTCATTAGGCTACTTGTTTTTTTTTTAATGTGCAACTTGTTTTATATTTAATGGTTATTGCCAGCAACAACCTACTTGTTTTTTTAAAAAAATTTAAGTTATTCATTTGCTATAGAATATCACACAGAATATAGAATTAATTTGCTGTCATTATTATCAAACAGCCATTTTAAATTGTGCATCAGCTATTTGTTACCTAATGCTGACATATTATTCGTTTGTAGTTCTCACATTTATCAATAAAATGGTGGCTTCACTGGGAAAAGGTACTGGTTACTTAGGGTCATCACACATTAAGGAACAAAAATCACAAAAGAAAAAAAAAAGAAGAAAAAAAAAGGGCAGTGCGAGGTGAAAATTAAACTCATCTGCTGTCAGAAGCAGAAGTAAATGGTCACCGGACGATGAGTCTAATGTTGAAATGATGAACACACCAAGTGTTGCAAGAGAAGTGAAGCTCTAACTGGGCTTATAGTTAAGTGTAACTCTGACTTTAGTGGTCTCATTTAATACAGATTTACTGTTAGCAACACAAATATGCTAACTTGCAGCAGAAAACTGGATTTAACTAAAACATTTTTTTAAATAGCCTTTTTTGTTTTACACCACCAAAATAAATAGGTGTTCCTGTTTACAACAAATTTATATGATTCAGTAGCACATCCATTAATTGCTATGGGTAATAATACTCATCATAATTGGGGGATTTTATTTTATTTTCCTATTCTCTGCAACTTAGAAAATTCTGGGTGCTTTGACATGTTTTTTGTGTGAACTGCACCACCTACTGAGCACTTTTCTTTGCTGCCGCTGAAAACTCAAACTCATAATCTCAAAATTATGAAAAGGTTTTTGCTATCCTACAGCCTAGACAGCATGAAAAAAGAACATCAAATCATCACATTTCAGAAACTGAAACCAGTCAATGTAAATGTTTTTGAGTCAGCTTAAAATATTGCCTATGGTTCCTGGGAAGTGATATATTAAGTATCAGCCAAAGCAGAATTCTGCAAACAGGTCAGCTCAAGATAGAAAGGCAAAAGGGAAAAATGAGCTAATGGGAGATTAAAAAAGGACACTTTCCTCTTAAACAGTCATTTTCCAATACCAGCTTTGTAACAACTTAAATTCAGGAAGCACAGGATGAATAATGGGACATGGGTAATGACATTGGCAATTTGTACTGTTGTCATCAGCTCTGTATGCATCCACCAACTTCGCTTCTCAGGTATTCAATTAATTAATTCAACTTCATTTGTTAGCGTCCATTATGACAATGACCTAGGGCGCTTAAAAGACAGAAAAATTAGGTCAGATTATAATAGCCTAGTTAAGGAAACCAACGGATTGGATCGAACTTGACTTGCCGGTCAATCCCCATCTGAGAAGACGGAGGGGTGGCGAAGTGGGAAGGAAAACACCCTTTAAAGGGAGGAAAAACGGAGAGGCAGGAGGGCGGCAGCGAGGTGGGGGGAGAAGAAGAAAGGGAGACAAAAACACTGCAATGTTTAGCAGATCTGCTGAGAGAGGAGAAACAGTTAATGATGAATACTGTCAAGGTTTCTAATGGAGAGAAGAGATGGTGGGAGAGGAAGAGCCAGTGCATATGGATGTCCCGCAGAGTCTAAACCTTAGAGCTTAACTAAGGGAAGGCTAGCATCCTAACTATAAGACTTATAAAAAGGAAGGTTTAAGCCTGATCTTAAAGGTAGAGAGGGTGTCTGCCTCGAACCTGAAGTGGTAACTGATTCATATAGGGGGCTTGATAGCAAACGCTCTGCCTCCCATTCTACTCTTAGAGACCCTTGGAACTACAAAAGGCTGAGTCTGAGAGCGAAGTGCCTGCTTGGAATATATGGAACTATGAGATCTCTATATATAATGGAGCTTGGTCATGGAGAGCTTTATATGTGAGAAGAAGAATTTTATTCTATCTGGATTTAAAGGGAGCAATGAAGAGAAGCTAGAACTGGAGAAATATGTCTTCTGCTGGTTCTAGTAGAACCTGGCTGAGCATTTGGTAGCTGGAGACTTTTAAGGATATTTGGGGCAGCCAATAATAAGGAATTACAGTAATCAATCTGGAAGTAAAAAAGATGGACTAGTTTTTCTGCATCGTCCTGAGATAAGATGTCCTAATTTTAGAATATTACGTAGGTGAAAGAGGCGGTTTAGAAACCGTTTTATATGGGAGTTGAAAGACAAATCTGGTAAAAATGACTAAGATTTTCACTGTGGTGCTGGAGCAAATTAAGCCATCAGATCAACTATAAAGCTAGATAATTTAGTCCTGAGTTTTTGGGTCAAAGACTATACTCGGTCTTGTCTGAATTTAGAAGAGAAAGTTCAGGGTCTCCAGGTCTTTATGTCACAAGACATCTTTGTAATCTAAAAACTGATTGGTTTCATCAGGCTTCATAGATAAGTATATCTGAGTGTCGTCTGCATAAAATGAAAATTTATGCATGTTGTCTGATGATATTACCAAAGGAAGATATATAATGTGAAGAGAATTGGTCCGAGCACAGAACCCTGGGGAACTCCATGAGTTACTCTGGTGTGTGATGAAGACTCGTTGTTGACATTAACAAACTGAAATCTATCAGATAAGTATGACTTGAACCAATCTAATGCAGTTCCTCTAATTCCAATAACATGTTCAAGTCTCTGTGCAGAATGTTGTGATCGATGGTGTCGAATGCAGCACTGAGATCTAACAGGACAAGTATGGACAGGAGTCCTTTATCTGAAGCCATGAGAAGATCGTTAGTAACCTTCACCAGTGCCGTCTCTGTGCTATGATGAGCTCTAAAACCAGACTGAAACTTTTCAAACAGATTATTTCTGCTCAGATGGGCACAAAGTTGAGCTGAAACTGTTTTCTCAAGAAGAAGAAGAAGAAGGTATGAACTGAATAAAAACTTCAAAGAGCATCACAATATAGTTGTTTCATTATGCAAGTCAAGTTCATATCATCTATCACAAAGGTTTACATTGCTTTAAAATGTCAAACAGCCGTGATATATTGATACTCTATTGTCAATGTGAGAACATCTCAAGTTACTGTGCATGGAGGACAGGGGGTCTTTCCTCCCAACAGCTATCTAATAACTCAGATTTATCTTTGCATTATGGCATTTACATTATAATCAACCCTTAGGGATTAATAATGTACCCTGCAGTGGACTGGCTACCTTTCCAGGGTGTACCCTTCCTCATGCCCAACTACTGGGTTCCAGTTCCCTATGATCCTTTTACTGGAATACACAGGTAGGGAGTGGTTGGATTAACTGGTCAGGTGATGTTTATTTCGTTCAAGATCTGAGTCAATGTAATTTTTCCTTCTTTGTGAGCTTTCTTCACAGATCACCAACTCCAGACTCCTGCAGGTTTTCAATGTTCCCCTGCTGCAACACACTTTAATATTAAAAGGTAATTAGAAGGCTTGTAGAAAATTTGACAAGCTTTTGAAAATCACTTACTTGGAATTAAGTGTATTAGAGCAGGAAAAGCGTGCAATTGCTGCAGGATAGCAGCTTCTTATGAACATCCCAGGCAAAAAGGAAGTCTTCCTTTTAGACAATTTTTACTAAAAATTGTTTTAAGTCAATATTTACCATTATTCTTGCATTCTTTTGTTTAATTTCTACCACAAGGAAGTTTCTCCACACCAGTGACTGGTCAGTTTAACAGAGCCTAAACAAAAAGAAATATTTATACTATAATGTGAGAAAGACAAAACAAAGAAAAACAAAGAAGTTGTCTGGATGTTTTTTTATAAACCAAAACCTTTAATCAGTGTAGACAAAAACAAATGACAAAAGTTGAGGAATTTGGAACAGTGTCCAGAGTGTCCCAGAGGATTAGCCTGACATCCAGCAGGTGTTGAGTCCCTCTCCAGCATCACTGGGCTGCTGCACTGCCGTTTCTGGCCTCAGTCTAGATTGAGGAGGGTCCTGGATCTCTAGCTGTGCTTGCCAGTCTGGCTGCGGGCCACAGGGGGTGTTCCAGCCCCGGCTGAGACAGCTTACTTGGACCTCTGCCTCATCTTTCTCCTTTTGCGCTTCAGCCTGCATGCAATAACAAGAACCTCATGAGAAAAATGCTTGTTAATGTAGACATAAAATCGTGCTCTAAACAGACTTACCTGCGCATGCGCTTCTTTCTCCACTAGGAAAAGAAAATGATATTCAGTTACCTCAGTTAATTAACACATTATTGGAAACAAATTCATAATTAATATGTTCATATTTTGCAACTAAAAGGCAGAATATTACAACTAGCGAAACACGCCAACAAGAAGAAGAAAAAACAAAAAAATCAGACTCGCTAGCTAGCAAGCGTTAGCACCATTTAAGGTGCATTTTACGCATCAGATAAAACTTAGGACACCAACCTTTGCCCTCATTTCATTGAAGTATGGCTGAAAATAAACGAAAAACGTCAACGATTATTTGGATGCTTTGAAAAAGAAGACGATTGACTTGGATTCCTTCACCAACATTTTTACTTACCGATAGCTAACGAACAGTCGCCACATAGAACGTCATCTGCAAGCGACGAAATATTTATAGCTCACGTTACGTCAATGGTTGCGGACGTGTACGAATAGTTGGGAAATTGAGTTTTTTTTACACTCACTACCTAAATCTTTCAGTGAAATACTACACGTAGTCGTCTACGGTTTGTCACCAGTTATAGTTTAAAATCCAAGTTTAAACTTTGTAGGGCCCCTTTTAAAGAATAAATTTTAGGGTGAAGTGTAAGCATTTCTGTCTTAAGACTTATGACTTGAAAAAAAACCTCTCTTTTCTTTATTTGAGAAAACACTGGACAGCACATGAATGTGAAAATACTCCCCTTTTCTGTTAGGGGAGTAAACATGACCACGGTGCAATTGCATACAATTGTTTGGGCAAAAACTATATTAAACTGATTTCTAAAACGTATGATAATAAAGCAAAATCACTTAAAAACACAGATCCCAGACAACTATAGCTTACCTCTTAAATATATCAGAAACAGTGGAGGGCCCAGGCCAAAAACTTGAAATAAATTTTATTGGAATGACTCCCATCCGGCTCTTTTAAAGTTTAGCTTTAAATTTCAGACAATGGAAAACCTTTGAAATCTGCTGTGGAATTTGAGGCACATTAAGGATCCTTATGCTGCAATCAGTCTTTTGTCAGCTTTGTTTTTTTATGTACATCATCTTCCATAACATGCTACTACCTAATTAACTTTTTTTTCCCAGCAGAAAAATGGTACCTGTGCCACTGGCTGCAACATGGGCCACAGGGACTCCTCCAACTTCCTGCAGCCAGAAAGTTACCATCTTCATCAGTCTACAGGACTTGTTCCATCTGCAAACCTCTGACCAAGAGGTTCCTCATATCTTGAGTTTCTTCTTATGACATCATTTTAACAGATCAACTTGTGCAATTTGCACAGTTAAAGGTAAAACCACCAGCGACCACTCCAGCTTCCCAAAAATGTGCTAATACTGCCTAATAACTGCCTCCTTTGTATTTTTTATTTCCCTTGAGTACAGCTGCTGTTGTTGGGACATGGGCTTAAAATTTTTTTAAAAAAAAAAGACTTAATGAGTACTTCATGTGTACCACTTTTCCTAATGATGGCAAGGTCTAGTATGGTGATGTGGGAACACAAACAAAAAAAGAACACCCAATAGAGTAGTAGAGGTGTTGATGCAACCCTGGGTTTTCTGAACACCTTTCAACCCAGTTCTTCTATTAAATAAGAACAGAAAAGACAACAAAAGCATACAGTTGATGGCAGGTGGTCATTTAATGTTTTCAAAAATAGTCTCTGAAACTGGGATTTGTTTTACAAAAGCATCCATGTGTCTGACAGGTATGGAATTCTCATGTAAACACAGACCGTCTGACTCAGTAGTGGTACCAGAGGACCGAATGCTGAACACTTGGTAGGGGTGAAAACCATCCACCACTGAACTTTTTTTTTTTGTTTGTTTGTGGTTCTTCCACGGGACTGATCTGAAAATGTCAGTTTTATAAATTGTTAGCCCAATAGCCTACAAGAGATATTTAGAAGCATATGCAATGTTTTCAAGCACAGACCTAAGCAATAGTAGTAAAAATGCAGTAATTAAGCTTTATTCAACAGCAATAATGACTTAAAGAGGTCATGCCGATTAACTGTGTGAACATAACACGTTTCTGTCCACGATGAGTTAACACCTTTCAAAAGGCATGGCTTCAGGTGTACAACTTTAATGAACTACTCTAAATGCCATGATTACACAGACTGTGCATTCATCATCCTCAGCCGCTCTGTCAAACTCATTTTATGTTCCACATCTTTTACTACAGTTGCTGTGGAGAGTAAATGGAAAGCTGAAGGCCAGTCAAATGGTGAAATGTTCCTGTGTGATTTTGTCCTTGTAGAAAATATCTTCTTGGATGGTAGAAGTGCAGCCACTGTTGAGAGACAGAGAAAGAGAGGGATAGAGGCTGCCTGAAGGACTTTTTTTTTTTTTTTACTAAGGTCCTATATGTCTGTGTACGTTTTAGGTGGAGTGACAGAATTTAGGAGCAGCATCGTCCCAGACTGACATCAGTTAGATTCAGAGGTATTCACAGCAGCTACTGTATGCCCACAAGTGCCTCAGACAGCCGGGACAGAAGGAGTCGTGACGCCTGTTCTTTGGGTCATCAGATGTCTGTCACAATTTATTGAGATCTATTCTGCAGCATCGGTTTCCATCGCCTGTCCTGTTGCATTCTCAACAGTCTTGGAAGCCTATCATGAAAGAACATAAACAAGTCTGAGCAAATGCACAAAAATGATACTTGCAGGTACAAAGATGAGATCAAATTGTTCTGCAGGTCACCTTCTTTTTCTTCTTCTTCTGGGTCTTGCGGCTGGCTGAGCTCTGAAGTAAAGCCTTTATGGGGAAAAATAGATTAAAAAAATGGCCTTATGGTGCAACACACAATGTCCTCTTGGAAAAGCTTAAATAAAAATTGCTTTCAGCTGACAGCAACATTCGTCCAAGTCTTCCCTGTTTGTCCCATCCGTCACATAACTCTTACCTTCAGATCTGGATCCTCCACCTCGTGCTCAGACTTGTAGAGTTCTGGTTCGTGGAGGGTGCTGGTTATTCGCAGGGGTCCGTTAGCCATGAGCAGCACGGTGAACTTGAACTGTGCAACAAACTCACCTGAGCAAAAACAGAGTAGAGTTAAAGAGGGCTGAGACAGTAACAGACATTATAGTGCTGTTCAAAAGAAAATTAAATGTAAGGGTTTAATTTTATTAGTTCATCCTTTATATTTTAAGTGCATATTAGATGAGCCATTTGAAGCTCTTCAGTTAAGATCCAATGTACATGGCTGCTAAACATGTGGCTAATGCTACTGATGCTTTAGGAAGTTTGTGTATTTTTCCACCTGACTATATTAATGATTTTTTATGTTTGTATTGATGAATGATTAAATGAAACAGAAAAACATGAAACAAGAAAAAAAAAATTAAGTGCCAGAGATGACTGCAGAACAACAAAAATCCTGTTCGATCGCCCGACTAATAAATTTACAGTTTCTGTGGCACACTGCCCCACAATTTAGAACATGATAAATAGAAGAAACAAGAATTATTTTTCATCTGTCTGAAAGCAATGAAGGACCAGTGAGTTTCATGCAGTCAGCAGATCTGGTCTCGGTCTGATGGACCACCTGTAGGCCTGATGGGCATCTTGCAGTCACTCCAGCACAGAACGTCTGGGCTCTAAATCATACAGCATCACTTTCATAGTCATCTTATCTGCATCAAGTTATCTGTCACTAATGTATAAACCAGCATTTTTCTACAGATTTCTCAATTAAGGTCACTTTAGCTCACACACATCACGAAATGTCATTCTCTGCAATCCTCTTATCTCAGCGCAGTTCAATGTTGCAGATTGCATACAATATGATTACACGAGGTTATATTTTCAATTTGATTACCTTGAAAAACAGACCTGGGAGGGATCTTCCATTATAGATTAAAACATATTCCAGAAAATAACTGTAGAGATAGCTTTAGCTTTTGAAGAGAGGCTGTGTGAGTGTGATTGGTGTGTTCACACTGACATCGGATCACAGAACTTAGCACTGCCAGCTAGCGGACGAATTGACTTACTAACAATGCCAACGCAAAAGACATGAAAAGTATGAAGGCAGCGACGTATGACAACGTTTGAAACGGACATCTCCATTTACATACGCAAGGGAGCATAAATGGGCTTAAGTGTGTCAAGTTCTCCACGATGCGGCACCTCATGCCAGGCTCTGGACTTGCAGTAAATGAGACGATGGCACGGAGTTAGTGGACCCCCGTCTGTTTCATTAAGACCAACATCTCTTTCCTTTCCTATGTTACCAGAGCTGCCTGTGCCGTCATGTTTCCACCCTTTCAAGTACATCTTTAACAAGAAGCAGGTGCACAGATTCAGTTCAAGTTAATATAGCAATTTGTATGTTTTACATTTTAAATTATTTTTCTTAATGTTATTTTATTAAGCGGTCGCCCATTATAGCTTGGATTTTACAAGAAGCTCTTTGGTCAACTTCGGTTGTTTTAAAATAACAACCGAATAAATCATAATTCTTCGTGGATGCCTATGGCGAATGAAGGGACTGATTGCACTTGTCATGCTTCAACTCACCCTCTTTCTCATGGAGCACAGTAAATGGCTGCAGCAGCTCATGTTTGGCACACTCCACCACACCCAACCTGGCCTTGCCTTCATCCTCGAATGCTCTGAAACATGATGAAATAAGATAAGTGAGTGGGGTCTAAGGAGAAATTTAGCAAAGAATTATTGAAAAAAAAGGGAACAAAAAGCTCAAATATTTCAAAGTAAAGTCATGTTTACCTCAAAGTGAAAGGCATTGTGTTAAAGCGTCTTTCCATCTCGCTGAAGAAAGTCCGAGATGTCTTCATCTTCAAACCATACACCTTGTTGGGGTCTCGTTTATAAACAGTGGTCCTCAAACCTCCATCCTTGGCCTGCATCAGAAAGTAAAAACACTTGAGACTTTGTCAAGTTTTTAAAACAGAGTAGAAAAATCTGATTATGTCAAATTCCTTCTCACCTTCCCCTCTCCAGTGCTGACAAGCACATCCACTGCATACACCTCGTGGACCTCAAACTCGGCCTTCTCATGGTCCTTTCTATTAATACAAAGGAGACGGGGTCATCTACTGGTTACAAGGGACAAATCAAAGGCAACAGCCATCAGCTGAGAACTCACTTTTGCTGCTCCGTTGGGTTTTGGATGATAGTTTTCTCCCCATCAATCACATGCTGTTTGAGCTGATGGGACAGCATTCCTGCGCACATTGAAGGAATAAAATGAGTCAAGTGTGTCCAAATTAGTGGGATCACACAGCTCGGAGATGTCAAATATCTGCATTTACTCACCCTCAATCAGGGAACACTTGAAAGACTTTGCAATTTTGTTCCAGGCTTCTGTGACCTGTGTGTTCTGATGAAAGACACACAGTGGGAATATTAGATAAAGTGTGTGAACGGTGACCCATTTTGTCAAATCAGAGAAATCTTTACCTGGTTTCCGGGTTTCACAAGCCGGAGAGCAGCTTCAGCACAGAGGTGAGCTGCTTTGATGACATCAGCTTTCCGCCCTGTCACAGGTTTGTCCTGAAGGGACACAAGAGCCAAGTTAAAAGACTAAATATTCCAAGATTCTTGTTGGATTTAACAGCGCAGGTGTGATTTTTTCCAGGGGAGAAGACATACCTTGGTCACGCCAACAACAAAGCTGTCAGCAACATTTGAGATGAAGCCATCGACATGCACACCCAGATCACTGCACGCATGCAAAAACAGGGAAACACAACGTAAGAAGAAAATCTACTGCCAATTAAACAAATCCATCTCAACACAGGTCAGACAGATGCAACATACATCTTAACAACGTCCCCATCCTTCAGTATGACATCAGGGTCGCTCTTCAGAGGGGAGAAATGGCAGACACAGTTGTTCACTGATACACAGGTAGGAAAAGCAATGCCTGTAAGAGAGAAAGGGAAGTATGAGCTGGTCAGGGACATTTTTGATGGCTTATTAAGAGACAAAAAAAAAAAAAAGAAAGAAAGAAAGAAAAAAAAAAGTACCTTTCTTCATTTCTTTTTCCCTCTTGAAGATTTTCCCAGTTTCTGCCATGATGAAGGCATCTCCCTTTTCACAGAGGCTGAGCACAGAGACTCCAGCTGTAGCAGCTGCTGCTAACATCTTCAGAGCCTCTGCAGGGAAATGGATAAAAAAAAAATGAAGCAGATAAAACAGCACAAGTGGCAAAATGTACAAAAACTTTGTTTTAACATTAGAAGCTTGTTTTCTTACGCAAGATGTGTTGAAATTATCTCAAAGTGAGAAGAATTTTTTTTTAAAAATTGCAAGTTTGTCCATTTTGATCCTCTTTTTAGCACATAGTTCAAATGTATCCGTCAATAGTAGTTAATGATCTACAACTATATACAATACATTAAGTTTACAATAAGCTAATGTTGCATTTAGAAACAGGTCGACACTGCACTGGCTCGCAAAAGGATAAGTCGAGCACATGTAACAAATTGCACTGCAAAAACCTAAAGAGACCGTGTCACTGATTGTTTCCATCTCAACTCACACAAGGGCAGCAGATCCAAACAATTCACCAAAAGAAATATGAAACAATATTTTTCTTCTCTTAAAAATCAAAAGAATTTAGAAAATTAGTAACAGCTGAATCGATCCATCTCACTCAAATAACTCACTGCAAATTTGATTGATTTAAATAGATTGCTGTTTTACATTTGATGAAATTGTGTGATTAAACTCAAAAGTAATGAGAGGGTTCTCTTGGATGTTTAGCCCTGAACCTGAAAGACACACTGTTTAAGTACTCATATTAGTTTTATCATTATTATTATTAAGTAATTGATAATCTATCATAAATCATGTGGCTGAACTCATACAGGGGTGTATGATGTGCGAGTGTTGCCAAGACTTGGCACATTGACTTTCAGTTAATGCTTATAAAATATTATGAATCAACGCACCAGAAGTTGCAGCTCCAAGTCTTATTTACATAAGTACATATGTTTAGTAGATTAACATACATCTAAAGTATGGCATCATAGTATTGAGGTTAGAACATTTATGCTTATAACATGTTGAATATATATTCCATAAAAACTTAGTTAATATATGGTAATTATACATTATATTGATTTTTTTTATAAATCAGTAGGCAAAAATAAAAATATTAAAATATATATAAAATGTTAAGATTTGTTTTCAGAAAACAGTATATTTCTGAACTCAAACAAGCTGCCATATCAGGCAATTAGCTCTTCGGAAGAGTTACATAAAAATGTATTTTGTTTAGATTTGAAGTGCCTGCAGGTATATATTTAAATCTGTTAACAGTCTGGAGCAACCTAACTGATTCTCTGACTTCTTATCATTGTTAACTGGTACATTAGCCGATGCAGCTAGCTAATGCTTGCTAACCAGTTAGCTCAGCCACATAGCTAGCTACGGAGCTCCTGCCTACGAGCGTATGACAGCTCCATATCGTTGAACACACGGGACAAAATTGTGGAATTTTCTGCCCAAGTCTTTGCGAGAGCCCCTTTTTCTTAGTTATACACAGTGGTCGTCTTTTCTAGTATTATCTAGTGCTACTCCCGCTGCGGCACATGGCACAGC
This sequence comes from Atherinomorus stipes, assembly GCA_023101725.1. Taxonomy (NCBI): domain Eukaryota; kingdom Metazoa; phylum Chordata; class Actinopteri; order Atheriniformes; family Atherinidae; genus Atherinomorus; species Atherinomorus stipes. Next base: position 17,421 of record JALJCO010011891.1, read on the forward strand.
TGCTGTCTGGATAGCTGACACTGCTAGCTAACATCAGAGCAAATTACACACTCGAAAATTGATCAAACCAAATGGTTAAAGCGGTGTTTCACTTACGATTTGCTATCTCAGCCCCCATCTTGTACTTGGTGACCACCAAGTCATCAGCGATGGTCTGCTCCTGCGTCTCTTCATCTCCAGACATATTGGCAGTGTGCTGACCGCGAACTCAAAGTAACTTTTTTTCCCCTGGCGGGTGTCAGTCAGTCACAGGACGGACCACGCTGCTGCGCCGTGCACTTCCACCGGTCCATCCGACTTCACCCGACAGCTCACGATCCCGCCTGCTGCCAAAGACACACTGAGGAGGCAAGATAATTCACGTTTAGAGTCAGGAAGTTCTCGCCGACAGTAATTTTATCCTCGACGCAGGAGTGCGCGTTTGTTCAGTAGCGTTTGGCGTATTTGACTACAGAAACAGAGAAGAGCAGCAATGTCGTCGCTCAAGTTATATTTGTGAGGGTTGTTGTATCAGCGAGGCTTTGCTAAATCTCCTACCTTTTAGCACAATACACTCTTCGACTTTTCCGTAGGTAATCTATTCGTCAATTGTAGTAATAACTATTAATATTAATGTATATCCGTGTATAATATATTAATGCTCTTCTTGAGTCTTGTGTATCAATGTGTATCTTAAGGATACACGTTGCCCATGGTTTCCAAAACAATTCAAAATGTAGATTTATGTAAATGGCTAGCAGCAGCCCCGTGCTTAAAATGTGACAGGAAAAAGTACGTGGTGAAATCACATCCCTTTGTCCATCTGCTGATTCTCCAGTTACTACAGTGAATGAAGTGACTGTAATTTCAGTCAGGTGTGGTATATCTAAACTTTTCAGTCACTGAGTGTTACTAATTATGAAACACAGTGCCACTACTGTAAAAACCTGGCTTCCACTACTGTAATGCTATTTTCTTTTATGTACTATATTAATTCCAATAGTAAATAGTGTTTGTATTTATGTTTTATACATGTTAAATATAGATTTGGCATTCTTATTTAATAAATCAGTTTTATCCAATATATTCAATTAGTTATTTTTTTTAAATATATATATAAACACCTCTGGATTCAGTAAATGGCTTCAATGTCAATATTGAAAGTTTATGACTCTTAAAGACTTACTGTAATTATAGAGTTCAACCTGAAATCAGCTCCCTTGGTGCAAAAATATTAAAATGCATTCAGGTGTCTACAGGACACATTTTGTAACTCCAGTGTCACCAAACAAGCCGATTTAGATTTTTTTTTAAGAAGTCAAAGAAGCAAGTTCAGTCATTTCAAAAGAAAATTTTTTTTATATTTCAATACATTTGAATGCAGTGTACAAAAGACTGCCCTACACATAACTGATAAAATTGATTGAGTATTTGCAAAATCATATAAAATCATATAGAAATTAACGTTAATATAAAAGGTACAGAGAGAGTTGTAAAATGCGTCAACTTATCGTACTACAGGAAACAAAAAACTTTAAATGCCCTTAATTGAAAACATCACATAATAGGTATACAGTAAACTTTACTATAGTGTTGTGTGGTATCATATATTTGGTTTGATAAATTACTTACTGCACAAAAAATAAACAGTGAAATAACAAGAACAATAACAAAGGTGTATTTCTTTTGATTTTGAGATTTTTTGAAGGATTTTGAATGCAATGAGCCCATTAAAAACAGAGGAAGGTATTATAAAACCTATCACAGCAGCCTGCATCAGCTACTGTGTCCTGTCCCAGTCCACATTATTAAGTGCGAACAGCATCTGGTTTGAGGAACAGCCTGCTGTGCCAGTAGTCCGGGTTGTCAAATGATGTGTTGCTGCCAGGCTCCCCTATGCCTGCACACACCTTGATGTATTCCCCGATCCCTGCACACCTGCTCCCGCCCATATCCTCTGCAGCAGCCCTCCCCTTTACCGGGAGGTTCTCATATTCTGTTTGTCCCCACCCTTCAGGCACCTCTTCAAATCCAGTCATTTCTTCATACTCCTCCACGTTTCCTCCCCCAGGTGTCAGCACATCTGGCACGATCGTACTGCTCAGATCCTCCTGAAGAGTGGCTTGTTTATTTATGTTGCAGCACATTTCAGTGTGCTCCTCTGCCTTGTGATCCTTTTTCAAAACACCCACTATTTTGTCTGTGTCCTCTGTCTCAACTTCATTTATTTCAGATATTTGACTCCCACTTCTCTCCCATTCTGGGTCACCTTCCTCTGAGGAGTCAGAGCGCCTGATGTCCATGTATTCATACTTCCCAATTCCTTGGTCTTCCTCTGCTTGGTCATCCACTGTTACGATCTCACTGGTAAAGTCTCTGGTGCACTGATCTGCTACAGTTCCTTCACAAGCCTCAGGTGCTTGATTACACCTTACAGCTGAGATTGGAATTTCTTCATGTGCTTTGTTCTGTGTGGGTGGCAGAGTTGTGAGGGGTGGGGAAGGCAAAGGAGACACTTTATGACAAAGTGCCACTATGGTGTCATTTCCCTGTGATGCGATGCTGCTGGTTAAGCATGGAGAAGCAACGTTCTGTGTGCTCATGGTTTCATACTGCGGGGAGGGATTCGTCGCCATGTGGACTAAATTATTCTTTAGTCTTGAGCTCCTTCGGCCAGAACGAGATATTCTGGAGACTGTGAACCACAATATAAAAAAGAAAAAAGATCAGGGGAAAAAGTCTTGATTAAGCATTTTTTATGCCATTATTTAAATGTTGCACTCACACATCAACTAAGTAACCACACACATATATTACAAAGAAACAGGAAAGTATAAAAGTAGGGTTTTTTTGCATGTGGTGTACCTCTTTCTGGTGTGCCAGGTGACCCAGGCAGGACATAACCATTGTGGTCCACCTCTTCCTCCTCCTCTGCCGTCCATACCTTGTAAGAAGGTGGGCTTGAAGCTGTCGAAAGCTTCCTGTGTCGGTTGACAGGCACACGAGGGTTACTCCTATCTGAGCCAAACTTGGTCCTGTGCAGACTCCCAGTTCGTAAACTTTCATCACGCAGCTCTGCCTCTCTGCCACTCGTTCTGACCTCCAACCTCTCTGGTAGTGTACGCACTGAGCTCAGACGAGATCTGTGAAACCACAGCTGAGAAAAGAAAATTAAAGACTGGATCCATTTGAAGGAGATCTTCTGTGTATCATTACATTAATTATGTAATGATACACTGGTTGTTTATGTAGCATCGTTGCATGCTTAGAAGAAGGAACCTAAGAGTCATAACTTAATAGATAATGTGTATTTTGCATGCATTTGTGTAAGTATGTGTGTTTATCACACCTGGCGGAGGCTATCTGCAGGACTTGGAGTCATTGGCAGGTATCCAGTTGGTGGTGCCTGGGATGTTCCACTCTGCAAATAAAAATATATTATTTGCTGATGGATTAGATCAGATGGGTCATATTCATTGTAGTTCAGGGACCAGATATGATGTAGTCTGGTCTCCAGTGGGCCGGACCAGTAAAATAACAGCATAATAACCTATTCATAATGTTTTAGTAAAAAGGGCATTGTCCAAACTGTTGCATTTTCTGAACTATCCTTTTAGAGAACAATATGAAAAAAATATGTGAAGTTTTTACAATATTTTGAGCAGGCCAGACTGGACCCTATGGCAGGCCAGTTTTGGCCCCCAGGCTGTATTATTGACATCCCTGAATGAGATATTGATTTAGTGTGGGTGGTCCAAAACCAGTCAATCTTTCAACTTAAAGGCATTTCTCTATTACCCTGCACGAATTAATCCGTGAACGAGACAGACTCCAAGATGGAGAGTGCTGAAGTGGAGGTGTAACCAAACCGTCCACTAGTTCCTCCTCATCTGGGTCCTCTAAATCTCCATCTAAAAGTCCTCGTTCTGACTCTCTTCGACGGATTTCCCCTGGACCAGAGTCTTCTCCTTCCATCTACAGGAATTATATGGAGAGTTAATAGAGTCAAATCAAAGCTAAAACACAAAGTTGTAAAACTAGTAATTCATATGAATCCCACCTTGATGACAAGATATCTCTGTGGGTCTCTTGCCATCCGAGTAAAGTCACTTGCAAGTTCTTTGAAGGTTGGCCTTATATTTTCATCAATCATCCAGCCTTAACAGAAGATGTATACACATACTTACACCCAGTCTGTATTTGTTCTTAATAATTGAGGGGTTTTGATTATTTCTTGCATGCATGTGGGAGTGATGCTCTGACGCACATTTAACCATGACCATGTAGACGTCTATAGTGCAGATGTGGGGCTGTGACAGACGTTCACCCTTCTCCAGCAGACCCGGCACTTCCTGAGGCTGCACAAACGCATACGGCTCTGCACCAAATGACATCATCTCCCACACTGTCACCCCTGTCCGGGAAGAGAGACGCTGCATTTCAGTGCTCTTTGCAAGAAGACTGACGGACAAAAACGTTATGCTTCACAAAACCTCACACCATAACTCCAAACATCACTCTGATGAGTGTATCTTCGAAACAAGATACTTTCAAGTGCCATCCATTTTATGGGTGTCTGAATGAGGAGGGAAAAAAAAGCAGACATTGATTTTGAATCAGTTGGATTAGTGAAAATGGTTAATAGCAATCTGAAACTGAATGTAATGCAGCAACCTTCGTGTCTGTATAGACGTATTTCTTGTCATCAGGATAAAGAAGATCTGCCACACCATAGTCTGAGATCTGGACCTGATAGTCATTCTTCAGCAAGATGTTGCGAGCAGCTAGATTTCTGTGGACCATGCAGTGTTCCTCCAGATAGAACATACCCTGAGACAAAAAATGGATGTTCTCTACTGATTTACTGGCAGCTTGCTAATGACATTTAGTTGCTCAAGAGCATTCCAGCAATACTCACCTTAGCAATCTGCACACACCAGTTGAGGAGGCGCTGGGGGTCCAGGCTGTTCTTATTCTGCCTGATGTGCTCTAGTAAGGAGCTATGAGAACTAAGCTGGGTCACCAGTTGCAGACTGACACCTGGACAGATGCCCAGCAGCCTAACAATGTAAGGGTGATCCAGGCTGCCCATGGACAGCATGTGCTGCAAAGGATTAAACAATCAGATGTTCAAGAAATTTTACGCTTGTTTGTTCTTATATTATTGTCTATAATATCACAAAAACTGCTCTCTGTGGTTTAAAAAGTACAGGAGACTTACTTCAGTGATTTCAGTGAAGGTCTGTCGGCCTGAGGTGTCCTGGATGGTTTTAATGGCAACAGGGATCTTCACTGTCTCTCCCTCTGGCGTCCAAAAACCCTTTAATACAACTAGTGTTTAAGAAAACTGTAACAACATATAGATTAGAGGATTATCAGTGAAAGTTTACCAAAAGGAAGTTATCAATACCTTGTGCACTGTGCCAAAAACACCAAAGCCGAGGACTTTGACTCTTTTTAGTTCCGAGAGTCTCAGAATACGAGCATGAACTTTGGTTCCTTTTTCTCCAGGACCCAGAGGCTCAAAACTCTGCCAAAAACACAACATTCATTCCTGGCGAACTCTTGTCTCAGTGAAAACAAATGGCAATTAAAAAAAAAACAAACATCAAAGGCAGCGCATTGCAGTTATAAAGTTAAATGTTCTCTGAAGTCTCACCTCTCCGCTCTCCAGGTATCTCCTCATGGCCCTCTTGTGACGGATGGCAAGGCCTCGGTGGTATAGCACTCCCAGGAAAAACAATGCCAGGCAGAAAATTAAGCCAGCTGGGACCCCTAAAGCTATACCTGTGATCTGACCACTGCAGTGAAGTAGAGAGAGAGTGGCGATACAGTTAGAAAAGACTGTCTGAACACTGAATATGCTGCAGCTGCAACTCAACATGAGCTTCACAATTTTTGATGCCTTTATATTTAATGCTTGATGAGTTCTTATTTTCTAAATTCTGAGTACATCTAATGTCCCTACATAATAAACTGACACATTCTTGTCATTATAAACTGATGTCACTTAAGTATGATCCGAGACATAAAAGCAATATTTAACCATTGTTTCACTGCACTAAGCAGCTTTATTTTATTATTCAGTTTACAATGTGGGATTAACCTGTCACAACGTTGGTGTACACTCCTCCAAGAGCATTTTACAACTGAGACATCCTTTTATTTTTGAAGGATTCTGAGATTTATTAAGAACAATGGAGGAGTTAGGAGATTGGAGATGAGGCGTCTCAAATTAGTCTTGCTGTGGGTTACTGTGTTTTCACCTCTTGTAACGTACTGCAGCTTGATCTCACTTGATGCTACACATTTCTTTTAAAGCTCCACCCATAGAAAAAAGTGGGGGTTATAATACTTTACAAGTCATTGACATTTTAGCCATGTAGCCCGATTATACTGGGGTCCTAAAATCTGATCAGAAATATGACAATATGTAAAAAGCTGGTGTGTCTCCCTGCAAGTATTGGAGGGATCACGTCACACTCATTATTAGTCAATGTTTTATTTGTACCAGCAGGGGGAGACACTCACCTACTGACTGCCAGTATCGCTTTCTCTACACAGTCATTTAATCCTGGGCCAAAGCATCTGAAACACAAAGTGATCTAAAAGTTTTAGAGAGTCGGTAACTGTGACATTAAAATACAGAAAACATATGCAAATACATGTACAAAACCATATATTATAAGTTCAGTCTTACCCCTGTGTGCAGTTTTGATGACATGGTTCACAATAACCCTGCCTGTTGGGATATTTGAAAATCAGCCCTCTCTGTCCATCATTTATCCCAGTGGGACAAGAAGACATACAGTAAGGACCATCCTGAAGATTGACACAGGCCACACATTCATCTGCACCCTTCAGGAGGAAAAGCACGGACAAAATAGATAAATAAATAAAATCCCCCCAAAAAACATGTCAGTGCTTAAGTTTTACAAGGAAGAAATTAGAAGCTTGAGATCAGAGATATGGAGATTTCCCTCTTGCATCAGGATTTTAAGAGTTGGAGTGCATGAAGACATTTTTCAAGAGATTGTAAACATCAGACAAAGACTGAGAAGAAATGCAGTGCAACAGGTCAAATTTAAACAAGCATTTATTGAATAGGGTGATGTGCAGGTAAAAGGAGCTCATTTGAAAGCACTGGACCACAATGTTTCTGTATCATCAAAGCAAGTAATTACCGGCCCAGTGCAGCTGACTTTCCCCCTCTGAGGCTTGCATTCTGGATGACAGGCAACACACTCACCACCAGACCCTGCAAATTCCCTTGGAGATCTGCTGGCATCATTTTCAGAAAAACGTTACTACACAAGAAAAACACACAAGCAACATAAGCTGCAAGAATATTGACTCGTAACTACTGACCCAGTGAGAAATTTACAGCTGCTTATGCATGTGCCATCTCGGCTGTAGTTCCTACAGGAAAGGCAGTGGTCAGGACCCGGGCCCCAACAACCAGAGTCTGAACACAGCGGGTCACACACATGGCCTTCAGCAACTGCACACACAACAAGTATCGCACTTGCATTTTCCTCAAGATGATGCAACGCTGTATTTTATGAGATTCATCACTTAAGAGACTGGTTGACATTTCTCATAATCGGTTAAGAGAACCCCCCCCCCCCCCCCCCCCCCCCCCCCCCCTCCAAAAGAACCCAAAAAACTTTTCGCTTTATTGTAGCACAGGCGTGCCTCACCACATTGTGCCAGTGGCTTGTTGTTGTTGAAATTGTTGACTTGAACTCTGCGGCCTCTGAGCAGCTGCGTCCAGTTTACAGTGTGGTGATAACAGAGGTTAGCATTCTGACTGATGTATACACTGCCGTCACTGATTTCCCGGAGAGAGCGCAGACCCAGTGAGGTAAGAGTGGGGATGTGCATCACCATCAAAGAGAAGCGCCTTTTGTTGGAGGGTTGGCGGAAACAGACAGAAGAAGGTTAGCTGGAGAGATATTTCAAAAGCAAAACATTCTGAGAGTTTAAGCTGTATTAGCACATGAATTTTTTTGGTTCCATCTCATAAGCCGGGTTTTAGCCAGGATGTCGATGTTAAGATGGGATTTACTCACACATTTGCACAAGTTCACAGCCGTGAAGCATGGTGAGAAAAGAGCGTTTTTGAAATAAAATGCACTGCATGATTTTTCCTAGGTATTAATTGCCTTTCAAAAATGAACAGATATCCAAGACTTTGTATGAAATCACAGTATTGCAACAATTTTCCACACAGACAAGTTTGGGATAAAAACATCAGAACAAGCCTGAGACTATTAGCAGGTGATCATAATGACCTGTATCCTGTTTAAATATTTGCTTTTGATGCATGCAATGTGTTCATGTTAGCAGAATATTGGTTTCTGTAGGTTAATTTACTGTTTACTGCTTTAAATCAGCCTTACTTGTGCAGCGACCTCCCTTGAATTGTAGTGAGGCTCGAAAATGCAGACAAGTCATTCAGTTCTTTAGGCCATGACTGGATGTTTAGAATATCTGAAACCAAATGACAATATTACAGCAGGAATCTTACAGCACAACAATGCACACATAATTCATGATGACGACATTTTTCATGACAGATGTTCTGTTACTGTTCATTTGAATTTGGATGTATAAATCAAGAAGACACGTTGATCCATCATTGATGTCACTCATCTAGACCTGCAACAGCCCCAGATCATGATACAGACACAACAGTCTTTCACAGATGCAGTTATAACAGTTTCCTGTCTGCTTTAAAAAAAAATGCAGATAATTAAGAATGTGCTTTTTGAAGAGCAGCAGATTTCCCCTTGCAGCCTTGCAATGGTGCACTTTTGTCATTCAGTGTTCTGTGGGTGGACTTGTGATTTTTAAAATCAAGCCAGTGGAAAAGAAGATTATAGTTACTCAGAACTACAAGTCTTGGAATTTGTTTGTTTACAGCTCCGGAGGAAACTAATATCGGTCTTAAATTCTCTCCATATCTACTGCATCAGTCACGCTGAACACTGGAAAAAGACCAAACCTTTCATAGACTATCTCTTGAACTTTTTCAGCTTAATGCACATCAAAATTTCTGTTTTTCATATCTTCAGATATCTTATTTTTCCATGTGACAATACATTTCTAAAAACATGTAGTGAGGGGATCAGATTGATGGATTCATTCTTTGAAAAAAAAATCAGACACTCACGCTTGCTTCATTAAAGATATTAATGGAAAATGAGACATTAATTCCCTCTTCATATAGACTGTCAGTCCTCAAGGTTTGTGTATATTTGATACTCAAACAATTCATTTATCTAGTATAATCTAGGGTTAGTTTAAAGCCTTGTATCAATGATTTATTTCTATTTGCTTATCATAAGAAAATTAACTAGATGAATTGTTTGACATCCGGCAGCTGATCAGCTGACCCCATCAAAGCACATATCAGACTTGCTTCATTTCTTTCTACTGAGCATCCCTTTTGCAAAAATATAAAGGGTAGTTAATGTGTATTTCCAGATTTTGTTTAGTCATTTTCCCATCTTGCTGGTATTTGGAGACTGGGAGGAAGGAATTTTGAGTCACTGCCGATGATCAGTTGCAGGCTACATTAGTCAGCCATCGTCTGTACAAGCACATATAGCAAGGCAGATGTTCTTCAGTTGAGAAATCAGCTACAAAGTAATTAGCTGTCTGAGGCTAAAGTAATGCAAAGTAAAACTCACTGTGTAGAGCATTAACTCCAGACACAGTGACATTTTAGGGTTTTAGTTGTTTTAGATAGCACGGATGGGCTCTCCTGCTTCCCCACCTCTCCCTGAGTAGCTTTTAGCTTTGCACTCCATCCAAATTCCTCCCTGATTCCCCCAACTAAGAGTGTCCTGACTATCTACTGCTAGCAAGACAATTGATATTTATGAGTACTTCACACATTCCCACTTAAGTAATGGAATCATAATATATAATGACTAATTAACATAAAAAAAAACTATGATGGAAAAACAAACCTGTTATTTCCTTCACAGTGCGGAACACTTCCAACTTTCTGGCATCAAGGGGTGGGATGTTTTTAAAGTCATCTCTGGGCAGAATAGAAAACACAATAAGAACATGCAGGCTGCCCAACAGTGTTATCTAACATCTGATGTGTGCAGATAATTACCCAAGAATCCCTATGACCAGGAAGTGAAGGCTGCCCTGGATCTTCGTACAGTTGATGAAGCTGTCAATGTTGCTGGAGTCCACTGTCTGTCTGTGCTCAGCACCAGTGCCTTCACACACTACAGAGATGACCAAAACACATTAATATATTTTATGACTGACAGATAATCTGTGTGTAGGAGGTTGAAAGTTCTTTAGTGTCAACCTTTTGGGCAGAGGCCGCTGCAGAGCTCACATTGTCTCTGGCCTTCTCTTTCCACCTCCATCTTGTCTACAGGGCAAGCACTCACACAGGAACTGCCATCCACCACAAAATTAGCTATGAACAGAATAGAATGAAAGATACAGGGGATACATATGAGCAAAACAGAGAGAAAATTCAGTGGTAATTCAGAAAAACTCTCATCATGTCACCCCTGTTACCAGATACAGTACCTGCATTACCTTTTCATTCTGAATAACAGTGCAGATGGTTTGTAGTGGTGTAATAATATGTGGCTGAATGTACACACAAAGCACACACTAGGCACTTACTAGGACACTGAGAAACACAGATTGATCCATACTGGTACTTTGCATTTGGGTTGGTCTCCATTTGAAATGTCTGCTTGTTGTAGATGAGAGTCTGGGGACACTGGGGGACACAGGCTCCAGAGTCGTTGAAATGACGACATGCCTTTACAGGTACACACAAAAACACAAGCAATTACATCTGAGTAAGTTCTATACTACATAAGGGATCTACTTTAAAATCGTTGACATCTCATAACAAACTTATGGCAACTGCCTGTTACATAAACAACTCACATTAAAGGGACCGTAAAATTCAATCACAATTAATGTGTTTAGCTTTCTAGAGTAAAACCAGATCAAAGCTGCGGACTGTTAACATGCACAAAGACATATTAAAAAAGCAAGAGAGGGAGAACTCAAAAAACATCAAAAAGATGATAAAAACTTTTAAAACCATGGTCAACTTTGATCCACTTTGCGAGTGAACTCACATGTCTTTACATGCAGGCTACTGAAAACAGAGAACAGAAGTTTGGATTGGATTGCAATCCCCTCAAAAAAAGTGTCTTTGTTCTCTGGTAATGCACTCTACAATAACTTCACTACATCCACACATTCAGAGCAAATAGTTGTTTGTACATGTGCAAAATATTGTTTGAACGAAACCTTTAAAAGATTACTGTCATTTCTGGTGCACAGATGCATGTTTACCCCAGGGTGAGTTCCACACACCAACATGTTCCTTTTCTAAAACAACTCCAAATTTACAGTATATTTATTATCATTTTACCTTTGCTGTTCTTTGTTTTCAGTGCCAAAAGAAAAATAATAAAAAAAATAAAAAAATAAAAAACGCTATCAAGCTCAACAAAGACTGGAGGATCAGCTACCAACCCCCAGTCATGGTTTGGAACTTTTGTCTCATTTTGCAAAATGTTTTTGCCTTGTTCTCCCTGGATCTACAGTATAAACTCCCACTTTTATGTATCCTTTCATGTTGTTTTCTAGTTATGGCAGGACAAGGGAGTGCCCGGGCAGGGTTTGAACCCCAGTCTCTCAGGTAAGAGCTGTGCATGCTGACCACTCCACCAAAGGGATATCCATGTGGCAAAGCAGCCAGGGCATATGACCAACTGGAGGCTTAGTGACAGGACCCTCAGCTGTCACATATTGTTTTCTCTGGCTGCTACTTGCCTGTTTGCTTTGTTAACTGCCACCATGTGCATGTCCCTTGTCTGTAATCAAAAATCTGTTAGTGTTTTGTTAAATAATGATCCAAGTGGATATGCTACTACACTGAAATCATTTTAAAGGTACAGTATGTAAAAAATCAAAGGTCAGTGGCTGAAAAATGTGATATATAATTCAAAACTGTGTTTCCATTGATGTGTAATTGCTGCACTAGAATAACTGTTATATGTTTATTTTCTTAGAATGAGCCATTTATATCTACTTGCTGGGTGGTGCACATATGAAGGCTGCCATGTTTGTTCCACCATTTTTTCTGCGGTGTCCCTGGATGGACAAAACAGTGTGTGTGAAGTGAGAACCCTCTGAACTTTAAAACTGCTGTATCAGCTTTGTTTAATGGGAGTTAGAGCTCTGTTTGTAAAATAGTAACTTTAAAATGCTAAGGGTTGTGAAGACAGTATATGGTCAAATGTTAAAGCAAACTTTCCATTTCTATGAGACAGCTAAGTCTGTCCGGAGGAAGAATGATGAACCAAGATAACGCTGTGCTCAGACAACCTTTTCCTTGTATTGCCAAAAAATTCTTGTAAAAAGGCAATGAAAAAGCACTTACAAAACAGTCTATATCCAGTGGGCCTTGGCATCCTGCTGCACACTCTATGTGACAGCAGTCCCTGGGGCTTGTCCCAAAGCAGCGGCCATTGCACTGCGGAGCGCACACCATCTTAGTCACTGAGAAAGACAGGAGAAACTGGTTGAAGAGAGGTCACCTAAATGAGATTATCTAAATAAAACTCCTTGCCTTGACTTATTTATGTGCCTGTGACCATAAATAGAGCCATTCATTTAAGTGAATGGAGGGAGAGAATATTAGACAAAAATGGAAACAGAGCATGCAGGCACTCACAGATCTGACACTGATCCTCATTTGGCCCCCAGCAATAGTCTCCACAAGATTTGTGGCAGGGGCCTACGAGAAAACGGGAAACAGACAGAAAGGCAGACCATTCAGAAAAGAAAGAGACAATCTGGAGATCATTGGGGATTGTGAAATAGGACGATCCGAAAAGAGACCTCTCTCTCCGTTGTAGTGTATGTCAATAGGAGCGCTATTGTCCCGTACAATATCTTGCCAGAAGATCCAGGGTCCATAAACCAGGTATTTGTTATTGATAATCTGGACTCCTCCCTCAAGAATCTCTGTAAAGAGACAGATGACCCATAATGCAACAGAAAACCCATTACACAAAGCATTTATAAACAGGAGCTTCTGTAGCTGAGTCTTTAGTAATAATATAATAGTAATAATAATATATATATATGTTTTTTTTAATATATATATATATATATATATATATGCCAAGCATCTTAAGAAAGCTTTAAGTGAAGTCTAGAGTTAAAGAAAAAAGTCGGGTATATGTGGGTCTGTGTTTTCAACTTTTGAATGAATATTAAAAAATCTCATAAATATTTAGACATATCTGATGCATCGCCACCTACATCATTTTTCCTGTCTGTAATATCTCTGCACTCATTTACCTGTTAGATTTGCGAGTCCCAGCTGCCGCAACCCATTGGAGCCATCTTTGGGGTAGTTGAAGAAAATGGAGAGGGCAAAGCGTCTCTCATACAGACTGTTCCCTCTGATGACCCGCAGCTGTCCTAAGGGAATCTCCTGAAAATGGTTCATAGCAATGAGGACATAACCAGTCACCTCTCGGATTGTCTGGAAGGAAAAAAGAAGATTATTCAGAAATGACGCATGAGGGCAATTATTTAATCTAGTTTTCCATTTTTGGCACAGAACAAAGTGTCAATCGAACAAGCAAATTTAACTAAGAGTGAAGAGGGAAGGTGTTTACCTTAAAGAAGGAGAAGTCCCAGTTACTCTCTATCTGTGTGATCTCCAGGTTTCCCATGATGATCTCACAGCCCTCATACCGGTCCTTAATCAGATTGTATTGATTCTCTTGAGTACCAGTTGAGCTCAGACCATTCTGAGTACCAGCACACACTTCTGATACATACGGGCAAGACAGAAAAGTTCTCAGATTTACAAAAACAAAGCTAAGACACTCAAATTCACAGCTCTCATTCTTGAAATGAAAGTTAAATCTGAGTAAATCATTGCACATAACCATATTATCTTTTTTGCATAGTTTTAAAAGCATGCTAAATTCTTTCGAAATAAAAAAACACAAAAAATATTTATTTAAATTAATTTAAAAACTGTTGATGCCATCTGAAGCTGCAGAAATAGCAAACATGAGTCCTGTGGGTTGAATTGTTTCTGCAGCATTTATGAGCTTGTTGTGTCTCCCTGATGCTCTATGAGCTGCAGAGTTTGATGTGAAGCAAACAGGCAGGCTGTAACCCGGGTCCACGGAGCAGTCCAGGCCTGAGGGTGATGAAGAGGAGGCCGAGGGTTGAGGGAGAAGGGCTTCTCTCAGACAAAGACCCCCATTGTGATAAAGCTATAAATGTGGACAGTGTGTGGCGCTGAGTGAAGAGTGATGCAGTGACAGACAGTGCTTCTGTGTGTGTATGTGCGTCTGTAGGGTGAGTGTTGCTGAGATCATACCAAAAGACAATGGGCCATGTGTGAGTGGGACGTTCTGGCAGAGGGAGGGGAAATATCGTGAACGGAAGGAGACATGCACACCATCTCCAAACGAGGAGCAAAAATTGTGGCACTGGCTCTTCGTGTGCTAAGATTAAGCACCTGCAGCAGTGAATTCGAGTCACATTTCCTGTTTGCATTTCTAACATGCAGGTATAAACAAGGGTCTCACAGCTGCACGGCTACAGTGGAGCTGATAAACGTCCTATAAGGCTTGTTGCACATAGTTTTACCACAACAGAGAGCAACCGAGAGCTGAATCAATAACTCATGCTTTCAAGTAAAAATTGAACAGAAGTAAAACTTCATCCAGAGGTGCTGCATAACACTTCTGTTAAAATAGTAAAATAAACACAATAACTAAATAACAAACAGTTTAATGAAAGGGATTTAGCAAGTTTCAATATTTCATTATCAGTATAGGAGGTAATTTCTTTGTTTTTTATTTTAGCATTTTATAAGCTTTAATTAATGGAAATGCAAGCTTATAAATAAATAATGAATAATAATAAAGTTATTCAGTGGCTATTAATGAAAATATCTTTTTTTTTTCTTCTTTTTTTCACTATAGCATTAAGTAGAAGTGTTTAGACCTATAGCTCTTTGCAGTTTGCAACCACCATGTAATTCAGTTTAAAATATCAATTATACTTTTATTATGGCTGGCAGTGTATCAGGTTTTCCAATATGAGGCTTGATCCTGGTCTTAACATTAAAAAGTTATCAAGGGAAAGAAAAAGAGCAAGTGCTGTGTGATCTGACACAAAGAAAGGAGGGTGAGTGTTGACAACACCAAACACACTAGTGTTAAGCTTAATCTGATCTGCAATATGTTCTGGAATCACATGTGAAGCAAAATATTGACAAGAATGTTGAGGGGAAAATACCAACAGATGAAGAGAAGATTGTAACTATAAATTTGCCTACCTTCATGAGCTTGAGACCATGTTGTTTTTAGCCTGCATGACAGCATCACACACAGCAGTATGATCTGCAGCTGGTCCATGTTCATATCGTACCTATTCACCGAAATATCAGCATATCAAACGGATTAAGGAAGTTCTCTAGATAGAATTTTATAAATCATGGACTGGAAGATGAACCCAGCTTCCGCTTCTGTCTTTGTAAGATGAGAGAAAAATCCAGTATCATGGAGTGAAGACAAATGCAGCTGTTGTCGCATCACATAGATAAATTGATTGAATCAATTATAAAACTGAAAAGGGTGCAGAACTTGCAGCTTCTTCTGATGCCGGGATTTCCCTCCCAGAGAGGGGCGTCTGATTGGCCCATTGCCAGAAATGCTCACCAATCAGAGGTTGGTCCGTCTTTTTTTCCACCCCAAGCTGCAGGCTCAATCTTTGCACCATGGCTTAACACTGAACAACCCCCCCCCCCTTTCCCCCCCCCACCACCGTGAAAAAAAAAAAAGATAAGAAAAAAATCTAGCAATTCTGAATACTTTGAAGAAAAGAATGAATGCATTTAGCATTACAGTTTAAAAGTATATAAATAAAAATGACTAACACATGCAAAAGTAATTACTTACAACAAAAAAAAAAGAAGAAAAAGATAATGTATCACAAACAGCATATGTTTCTTTACATGCACTTATTTAGTTCGGTGCTGTCAGCTGCTGCATGTGGACGCAGGGCCGTGGTCTTCCAGTCTGTCCCCAGTCTGAGTGGCTGCACTGTTTTCCCTGTAAAGAGCAGTATTGTCTTCACAGTCCTGTCAACTGGTTAATCACCTCTTTGATGCGTATGGAGCAGCCTGTCACAATGGCCACATTGTCAGACAGTCAAGTGACTTCTGAACCCAAAACAAGAACATGCTTAATTTAGGAAAATGGCTTCAGAGAAGTCAAAATTCCTTAACATGGAGCTGTGAGGGAAAAAGCTGAGCCACTTATGGATGGGTATCAGTAAGTGCTTCTGACAGATGTGCTGTTAATCTTATTTTTGAAAGAGAGAGGAAACTAGCTGAAACAGTCCCCAGTTTGTGTGAAAGCATCCCAGCAGAGGAAGAGGGAGTGATAGTGATTTTAGTGTTTATCTGTTGCTCAGTCTGGTTAATTAAGACCCCAAGATGAGTTGCAAAATGTAAAAGATCTCTTGTACTGTGATGTGGTTAGAATGTACAATTGTCTCACATCTGTCAGCAGTTTTCTGTCCAGCAGGAGGAGACAGAGTCTGAGATTTGACCAATCTTAGATGGGAGCTGTTGCGGGGTCTCTCTGTGGTAGGTAGACTCAGTCAGTTTGGTCATTTTGCTTATCTATTTCTGTTTTGGGGAAGTCAGTAATGTCCTGCAGGGAAATGATTAGCTTCAGTACTGTTACAGAGAGCATAAAGAATTACTTTGCACTTCATCATAGCTCAAAAGGTGGGGTAAATGAGCTGTGATGTAACATAAACAGCAGTCAGTGTGAAACTGGTCTCTTGCCCAATAAAAGTGTAATGTGTACAGCATCACAGTGACCATACCAATCTGAAAACTTTAATGGATATTTTTCACATTTTCAGGAATTTCACTTTCCAGTCACCCTTACAAAAAATCGGCTCTGATAAATATATGATGGTACCATGTTTGTGAGTGTTTTTCCCAGAGTTTGTTCATTTCACATCATCATCATAGTGTCAGCCTCAGTGTCCGCCTTGGTGGCCTTGTTGCATCCGAGGCAAACTGTGAGAGGTGCCTGCTGTGGCCTTTTGCTGCTGCTACTCCCTTCAGAGATTGATGAATTGATTGTGGGGCTGCTGCCAGTGTGTCTGTGCCCTGGGCGAAGGTGTCCCGGTTACGGGTGGGAATCCCAGCTATGGCATCCGCCCTGGGGCTGCTATTGTGGCTGTCCTGCAGGGGGCCGTAGGGGCTGGTGGCCCTGAGAGCAACTCCGACTCACATACTGCTGTCACACCCTTGGAGACACAGCAGCATTATCCTCTACATGCTCCTCTGATAGACTCAGACATAATGACTCTCTCTGGAGAGCAGTGAGTCCACAAGGAAACTACCTGACTGTGCCAAACTTTTCTTGATGCCAGCACTTTGGAGAGGACAATAGAGAAAGGCAATGTAGAGCCATGTCCTTCCCACCTGTTTGACCTGTTCCTTCCCTGCCCGTATTAACTGGACTTGTGGTTTTAAATGTCAACAATTAAAACAGTTAATGAGATTTAAATCTTGCTCAAGCTTTAAGTGCTACTTCATGTACAACTAGTAGATGTCTGATTTTCACAGTGCAGAATGATGTCTGAATAGCTCACATCAAGGGTGTTTTATATTCAATTATAGAGAAGGCAGACAGCGCTCGCCTGAAGTCTGAGATCAACATGTTCAAGTAAAGGAGACAAAACATTTCATGTTCAACAAGCAGCTAGGACAAGTAGCTGGTAATGCATTACTTAATTGGGATTATATAAACAGATGATCATCCCAGATAATATTCAAGAATTGTTACCTGGACAATCAATAGGACTTTTCCCATCATCTGGATGAAATATTAAAATGTTTTGAACACGTAAATAAGTATTCATAATGCATTCTTGTAATCCAGCAATTACCTAACAATTTGATTAAAGCAATTGGCTCAATAAATAAATAAATAAAATACAAGTGAGGCAAAATAAATGTTTTGGTCTTTTATTGATCGTTGAAGTGCCAGGAATCACCAATTCATTCAACATTTTTGCACCAGTTTGTATTGTTTTTCTTCTCCAGTCTCTATAATATTCTACTTTTCTTTATCACAGAAGTTAAATCTTGAGAGTCTGGAAACACATCATCAATTGGAATGTTGTGCCGTTTAGTTTTTCTTCACTTGTGGGTTAAAGTCCGTTAATAATCACTGAAAGAGGGAGCTATAGCCACGACACTGTCACAAATCATAGGTGAGATACTTGAATGTTGGACATTCCCATATACAAACCTGTTATCAAAGAGAAAATAACCACTGGCAAAATAAGGCCACAAAAACAATTTTCACACCAACCTAAACATGATAGATAACACGCCACACTCACACACATACACATACACACAAGCTGCTGTCAGTTACCTGCCAACACACCGACTCCACCGCTATCTACAGGTGCATCAACTGCACTGTCAGTTTAACCGAGAACACCATGAAATACTTGAGATACATAAACATATATATACAGTTGCGCCAACATAGAAAAGCATGCTTTTGCATATTAGAAGGTTGTCCGGTAAACTTTACACAAACTCCATGACATTTATTAGTACAGCATTGATCCAAACAGCAGCAGTGATTTAGACTAACAAATATAGTCTGAGGAAACAGGCTATTACAGTATAATTCACTTTTTATTACAGCTCTTGTACAATATTAACATGCCTTATGATGCAGTATTACTACCATCCTTTCTTCTTTTCAAACTATGAGCGAAAACTGAAGAAAATTGCCAGATCCTATAAGCAAACTGAGAAAAAACAAAACAAAACACTAAAGATTAACAAAATTAACAAAATGAAGATTCACTCCTTTAAAATACGCAAAGGGGGGGGGGGGGGGGGGGGGGCATTGCGTTTTGTACACTAACTAGTTACTTTGTGCAATGTCACACACAGAGATTTGGTTAATGCAAGAAGAATGTGTAATGATGTAATGTCAGGCCAGTTAAGGATGAATAAATCAAAGTGACAAGCAAAGTGAGATTTTTGATGAATATGGAGCAGCAGAGAACTGATTAAAAAAAAAAAAAAAGATCAAAACCATGTAAGCTCTAATATTGCCAATTACATGCTGTGCTGCATCATTCTCCACAGGGCAGGCCAATAGCAGCATTTTCTCTAAGCCACAGAGCTGGTACAGGTTCTGTCATCTACATTACAGTAGTTTAGGTATCACGCCTCAAAGAAGAAATTTCTTATTTACAGCAGTGGCCTGCAGTAGTTCATTGCTCTTTACAAGCCCATGAGCCAGTGCTGGGATATTTCCATGCAGATTGGGAAGCAATAATGTACAATTATACCGGGGCTTCTTTTTTTCCTTTAGTTGTTATTTTTTTCTTTTTTAACAGCTGCCATAACAGTAAATGCACATTGCAAGAAAAAATATTATGCACTTAGAGGATAAAAACACATAAATTAACAAATAAATCTGGACAAGAACTTTCCAGTACATAAGCAGAATTTGCATTTCTTACAAATAAATAAATAAATGGAAATATAATTAAACTAAATTTAAACTAATTCAAGTTTTTTTGTTCACAAAACTGAGCTCTGGAGAGCATATATTGGTGGCAGTAAAACATTTGTTTAAACAATAGATTATTACATAACATTTATCTGAATCTGTAAGAATAAACTGTTTTCAAACAATGATATAGTATTCTGAAAAAGTAATAGTACTCCTACTATATTACTGACATTCTTTATCATTTACACCAAGTTTATGCTATCTATGGGAAGGCTGCTCTGCCATCATGGGTCGAGATTCATCGTGTTTAAAATGTTCATCATCTTTAAATGTTCAATGAAGGTCACAGACTGCAAAGAGGGGGGAATTCATATACCTCCACAGTAACATTATGCTATCATCAAGTAAATTATTTAAGTCAACTTTGACACCATTGGTTTGTAAATTATTAAATACGCTCATCACAAATCAAAACAAGTCAAATAATTCAGTCATGAAATTTAAAATAAAAGAAAGAAAAAGAAGAATTTAGGGGGGTGGGGGGAGCCATTGAGAGTCACCCCCTGGGAGCTATTCAGCATTTCCTCTCTATGTAAACACAACGGACCTACTATAACCACTACCTGGAGCTGGCATCCAGGCTCTTCCCCACTCTTCCGTCCCGATTCTTCACTTTTTGTTCTTCAGCTGATTGGCCAGCCAATCCAGGCCCTCGTACAGGCCATCCCCGCTGGTGGCACAAGTTGCCTGAATGTACCAGTTGCGGTGGCGTAAGGAGTGCAGGCCCAGCTTGTCTGTTATCTCTGCAGCATTCATGGCGTTGGGCAGATCCTGCACAAAAACAAGTGGTACAGTATGTCAGCCAGGAAAGCCTCAGCTGGGAACATATGAACAGGAAACTGAGAAGGAGTATATGGAATGACGTGCAACAGAGCTATACCTGTTTGTTGGCAAAGACAAGAAGAACAGCATCCCGTAACTCGTCTTCTGCCAGCATCCTCATCAGTTCTTCACGCGCTTCATTGACCCGCTCACGGTCGTTGCTGTCTACTACAAAGATCAAACCTGTAGGAAGAAAAATGGAGCTGTAAAAACTTCTTTTAAAATGACATATCAACTCTGCTTTATGAAAAGCCTGAATTATAGTAATATGTCATTCATTTTTTAAAATTTGTGGTTAATCTAATTCAGGGCGATGGGGACGGGACGACCAAGAAAAGACAAACAACTGTGCACACATGCATCCATGCCTATGGTCAATCGAGAGCCAAATTCATCTAACATGGATGTTTTGTAAGTTGGCTAGAAGCCATGGTACCAGAAGAGAACCCACACCTGCACAAAAGAAAATATGCAAACTCCACAAAAAGCCCCAGCTAAGATTTAGACCAGGGAACCTTCTTCCTGTGAGGCGACAGTACAAACTGACACAAACCTGCGCAGCCCAGTCTGGTAATATGTAAACATTAGTTTGACTGAACCTATTTTTTTTACTCAAGGTTGATAACTGTTCATACTTTTAATGTCACAATGATGATGACAATTTGAAAAGCGGCAGCATGCAAATGACCTCATCTAAAACATTAGTCAGTAATACCCTCAAGTGCTAAGGGTGAGTGTGTGCTGCAAGTTGTACACTAAGAATGGAGAAGCTTTGTTAACCCCTAAGTGGCTGACTGGTGCATCGTGTAAGCTGTTGACCTAGCTCACCTTGTGTGTTTTGGAAGTAGTGTCTCCAGAGTGGACGGATTTTGTCCTGGCCACCCACATCCCACACAGTGAAGCTGATGTTCTTGTATTCCACTGTCTCAACATTAAAACCTGAATAGAAAGCAAATCAAAATGAGCTGGATGGACAAATTGACAAAAAAAAAAAAGTTTAATCCAATGTCAGTGGCCTTTAATCTTTTCCTGACGGACCGATTGTGGGGATGGTGGTAACGATCTCCCCCAGTTTTAGCTTGTAGAGGATGGTTGTTTTTCCAGCAGCGTCCAGCCCAACCATAAGAATCCTCATTTCCTTTTTGCCTATCAGGCTCTTCAACAGGTTCCCAAAGATGTTTCCCATGATGGTTGGCTGCTCTCACGTCAACTGAAACAGAAATGTAAAATTTTCATCTCATCAGACCACTGCCTAAACAAAGCGACAAAATAGGTTCAGTAAGCTGTGAACCTAACATCAAAACATTATCTAAAAAGTTGTGGTTTGAAACCAGGTTTTTTTTTAACTGAACAGTAGCAGCTCATTAGGGCTTGAAGCCACCTCAGAAGGAAACCAGTTAAAAACACACTTCACACTTAACAAAGCAGCTGATGTGACTGAGAGCTGACTGGGAAAACAGGCTGCCACACTAGCCCTCTGTTATGTGGATCAGCTTTCATGTGGTGCAGGGTAACCACCTTATCTGTTGTTTAGTGGCAAGTGCATAAATGCCGGCAAAACCATTTATGTACCATATCACACATAAGACTGTGAGTATATATGATGGAAACAATTTGAGCTAGTAAGAAATATGAGGATTTACATTTTGCTTCTTTGGTCCTTTGTGGTAAGGGCCCTTTAACAGGCCAACTATACTGTTAACTTATGCTAACATATTCCACCTGAGGTGAATTTGGTATAAACGAGGGTACTTGAATAAGCAAAAAAAAAAAAAGTATCGCATTTCCTTTCTGTGGCAGTGGAGCGACACTCCTTTCTCTTGAAAGCTTCATTATGACGGTGTATTTTTAGAGCTAAGAACTGATGTTATCACTAAATGTCTATTCATTATATGAAATGTAAAGGCAAGAACTGCTAGCATAGCCTGTTACAGCTGCAGTGACCGCACATACATCTGTCATAATGCGAGGGGAAGGCGAGTGATGCTGCAGTCCAAGCAGCTCATGAGTCTTAACACCTCCTTCTTACAAGCTTAAAAAAGAAGCCATTCGAGCGCAGCTTGCGACTTAAATATCTGATAATGTCTTCGGTATTTAAAAGAAATATCCTGATCAATTTGTTTGCTATATAATCCTCGCGTTCAGTCACGACAAACGCAGTAGTCGGCCTGATGTCGACGTTAAACGGTCGTTCAAAACCCAAAACACATTTGAAGACGTTGACAGCGCGACAAATTTGCCGCAGTCACCTTTAATACTTGAATACATCTCTGAGTATTCTTACCATTTGCATCTCATTCACACTTACCCGTCAACGGCAGGCAGGATACCAGCTGGATTCAGCAGGCAAAGGACGGGATGCTGGTCTCGCGATGGCTTAAGGGTTTGACACAGTGTGTTCTCGCGGTACTTGGAATGCTACAAACGCCGCTCACGTTTGGCATCACATCCCCAGTGACTTGTCAAAAGCCAGAATCACGGCTGGAAGGCCTCTGCCTTTTACATGGAGCAGTACAAGACACAAGAAATAATAACTCAAAAAGTAAGGTTAGGATGCTTTGACGCGTCAGTTGCTCTTGTTTGTGAAATCAAATGTTTCAAGGAGTGGGATTTTTTTTTTAAAACTGTTAGGTTTCACCACAAAACGCCCCCTTTTTTGTAAAAAGTTTTCTAAAATTTCTCTATTTTTTATATACACCATAGCACATTCTAATAACATAATAATAACAAACATTGGCTGATTTGCAAAAGTTTGTAGTTGGCAAATATAAACATTAATGTATGTGTCTTGGAATTATTTTCATTCACTGGATTAAAAAGTGACATCATATGGAGGTCACCTATGCCCCAAATCTAAAAACTAATTAGTGGTTTTAAAGAAGATTCGTTTTTTCTCTCTTTCTTTTTTTTTTTTTTTTACTGTCCTGTCTTGTCTTTATTAAATCCATCCTCTATTAAAATCATGCTCATGTTTTTTTCCTTTTTTTTTTTTTCTTTTTTTTTTTTTTTGCCATTATAACAAAACCAAACAGCTAAACCAACATAATGTGAGTCTGCAGGCAAACATGTTTGAATAATTAACAAAGGAATCATCCTAATGAATAAGTAAATGGTTGACTGTAACAGGATGCCAAGTGATACTTCCTGGCAGCCACTTTTGTATCATGGGTAATGAGGAAACAGGAGGCAACAAAACATAGACTGAATCAATATTTTAGTTGGTTTAAACATGAAGAATGTATTTTTCTTCTTCTTTTTTTTTTTTAAAAAAAAAGAAAAAAATCATAATGGCTATTTAATCACATGTTGCACCTGTACCCAGTGTGATTAAATTACACGCCCCAAAATCAGCCCTGCAGCCATAGGTGAATCCAACATTTGCCTCTCTCTTCCGCTCTGTTGCGTGTCAGTCAGCGGTCTGGTAATAGATGTGTTTATCAATTCAGTGGTGAAGGCAGAGGAATAAAGAGGGGAACAGATGTTTGCAGCTGCAGACCAGATTACGGGGTGGAGTGGATGGTGGGGGAGCAGACCGAGTTTGGAACTTGGAGAGGGTTACAGGGGGGTTACAGCGGGCTCGGGTGGTGGCAGGAGAGGTAGGGTGGGGAGTTATGACTTAAAGGAGCCTTTCCTCTGAAGTGTCTGCCAGCGTGCACCCCAGCAAACACAATCACAAGTCTCGTTGGTTCTGCTAGCTGAACTAATGAGGGCCTGCACGTTGAGGGCAGGGGCTTTGATGTTCTGGGTAGCTGGCTCCTTGTGTTTTCTCTCCCGTTCTCCTCCTCTGCCTGTCCCACATCAAAAAATGAAAGGGGAGTTGAGAAGCAGATGTTTTGAGACATGTATTTATACAGAGTACACTTTATTCACCCCTTCTCCATACCCTATTTGTCCATAGTTTCTGCATCTCTGCTGTATGAAGTGAAAGGATCTATTCCCCTATCTTTATATCCAGCTAAACACACTAAATCGCCTTACTTTATACGTATAATCATCCTGTCAATCAAAGTGGGTAACTTTTATCTCTCCTAACTTCCTCTCTCTGCCTGCCTCTCTTTAATTTCAGCCCAGTCTGGATGTCATTACTCAGGGGGCAGTCGATGTGTTGCTATGCATGTGTCTCTCTCGACAACGATGGTGGGGTGGGGTGGGGGAGCAGTCCCAGGCTGTCCACCAACCTCTGTCTCACACATGGGAGAAACAGTGACAGGAAATTCTCTTATGCAGCAGCTCCAGGGTGAAATGATAAAGGAATGAAGAAATACAAACCAGAAATCCAGGCCCTTATCATTCCATACCACTCGCACTCTCCCTTTTACTCTAACGCCAAATTCCATACAAAAAAAAAAAGAGAAAAAAAAAAAGATATAGAACAGTCATCTCAGCCACTGGCAGTATCATTCCTTGGGAGTCAGGAGGTATTTACCAAGGTCCATTCAAATAAGACTTAATTAGCATTAAATCCAATATGGCAGATGAGCTTTTCCCAGCAGGCTGAGCACGGAGACAGTTTGGATTATCTAAGATATCTAGGAATGCTACTATCATAAATCAAGTCATGTGGTGACATTAGCATTTTGCTAAATCTACAGTTCATGTGTGCACACCAGCATGAGTGTTTTTGATTGTGCATTAGCGCCAGTCTTTCAACATGCAAGTGTCTTTGCACATAAACGCATGCATGTATTCATGTGCATGTGTTTATATTTGTGTAGTCTGTCTCCTTGGTAACAGGCAGGGTCTCATCAGCACGTGGTTCAGCAAGTCCCGTCACTGGCTCTGAACTTTGGACAGATGATCCCCTCAGATGCTTGCACAGCAAAGACTGGTATAATCACCCCCACTCTTTGCTCTCCTGATGCGGCTCTCCAGTAATAAAAGTCATACTTTAAGGAAACAATATCCTGCAGCCATAAAATGTCCTCCTCTCTGCATGAAGTGGCCATAAAAAAGGCTCTCACCTCCAAAATCTGTAGTGCATCGAGCTTATCCCCCCCATTTACACAGTGACATACACACACTCAAACCTACATGCACCCTTCAGCAAGACTAAAGTAGGTCCATCTCTCACTTTGACGTGGACCTCATGTGGGAAGAATTTAAGGACTGTTTAGGCAGATGAAATGGAGAAAAACAAGTACATAATGTCAAGAGCTCAGTCATTCTTTCATAAGGAAGTGACACACATCGTATTATTATCACACCAAGCGGAGGGATATTTCTGTCACACTCCTGAATTCATGAAAAACATCATCACTGTCAACCATACTCCAGATGTAACTGCTATTGTAACAATCATACAAAGCTACATGATTAGGTGTTAGCGTAACAAATAAAGGGGCTGTTTTTTTTTCCGAAACTGATGTTTTGTCAACTTCCACATGATAAATGAAACTTTAACAACTTTATAAAAGTCCATCCTGTGCTATCTGCCTTGGTGCTTCAGTAGGACAGCGTCCTTTAGAAATGATCTTTCTCATGTCCTCTAAGTCAAAGCCTTATTTAGAAAAAAAAAAAAGGAACTCAAATAAATACTCAGAGTCACTTAACTTGTGTTTTGATAATTGATCTGTGTTTGTTATGTGGTGGATTATAAACTTGTGGTTATGCTGTCTTCTTGGCCAAGTCACTCTTGTAAAAAGAGATGTCTGATCTCAGTGAGGTTTTTATCTGGTTAAATACAGTAAAAATTAAGCTGAAAAATGTCACAGGTGCAAAATATACAAATAGAGTCCATTCTGAGGAGATGATCACATGAGCTTGCATGGCAGTTATGATGAACTCCAGCAAACCTTTTTCTCTCTAAAAGTACTGTTTCATCCTTCTTACCCACTTGGTCAGTTTAAGTCTGTCATTCGCTAAAACACCAAGGACAGACTCTGATATGATAATAATATTAATAATATTAATAAGGATATTTACAAATATACATGTACACAATGACATACACAGCTACTGTACAAGAAGATAAGCAAGAGTGTATACATTCATATGCATCTCAAATGTTGTTGCTCCTCTTTTTTGTGGGATAGAAAGATGGGGTATCGGCCGTTTTCATGGCTGAGAGGGCAGTGTCTAAACAGACCATGGCAAGACAAATGACATGAGTCACCCCTTCAATCTCTGACTTGGCATTTTGAGAATAACAGCGGCTACAAAGAGAAAATAGATCCCAGATGAAGGAACAAAAAAAGGGAAAAGAGCGGATAAACAGATTCTTTGGGAGAGTTACACAAGGAGCAAAACAAAAGCTTAAACAACAGGAGAGGGCGAAGGGACAGGCTCGCCATCTTGAGTTCTGAATGGGTAAAAGCAGTTAGAACCGGAATCTACTTGCACACATTGACCCACTCAGTGAGACGACACTCCTCACACAGCACGTAGCAACACCAGTGAAATCGGCAATTGCAACGCTCGCTGCGTGTCTGCTTCAGGATGTTGTGCCCACGGCCACAGCACAGTGAACTGCAGCTGTCTGTGCTGTAGCTAGTTTTGTTGCAAATGCGCCCTTGTGTACCTGGAGAGTCAATGGATGCATCAGGCTCACAGTAATCAGGAGACTTCTCAAAGTACACCAGCTCTCTGGACATGCTTCTACGACGACCTCCATTGAACACCCCAGAGCTTCCTCTGGCACTGTTTTCTATCCGAGGGTTGAAAACTCCATTGTTTTTGTTTTGGGAATTGACAAAGATGGCCGACAAGAACTTCTCCTTGAGCAAAGATCCCACAACCCGAAACTCTGGAGACACATGCCAGCAGGTCTTGAACTGACAGCTCCCTGATGTGCCATGACATTTACACTTTCTCGTCATGTTGTCAGTCACTATCTGTGTAAAAAAAAGATGGAAAAAAATCAACAAATTAGACTAAATATTTACGATAATGATGATGACCATTCAGAGCAGTCAATGAGGATATTATTCACCTGTCTTCCTACACGGTTGTTATGTATCCTCATGCGAGCGTGGATGTCTCTTGGAGACCCACGGGAGTCAAGCCAGTCCCTTGAGAAACGGTCCCCAAAACGCAAATTATGGCTGCAGCCACCCCACTCCCAAGTGTCCTGCATAGAACTTAACTCATCTGATAGAGGCTTGAGCAGGGCAGAGGGGTGGGCAGACCGCAGGTTAGTGGGCAGGTTGCCATGGTGACCATTTAGCTCTGAGGGTAATGACCTTGTCATGTCGATGCCTACCCCGCCCTTCTGCAGAGTCTGCAGCTGCAGCTGTGTTAGTTTCAGCCGGATCTTGTCATCGTCTTGGCGACGCTTGGACTCACAGCCACACCCCCGCAACTTGCCCATGCTGCAGGCCGAGGCCACAGAGTGAGCCACACCCGCTGCCAGCAGGGCCAGGGAGAAAGCACTCTCCCGAAAACCTGGGGACAGGATGAGCACATAAGACAGCTGAAATCATTTATACATGCACATCTGTGTCTGTCTTTATATACAGTAAGTATATATATATATATTGTGTATATTCTTTATTTATTTATACATCTAAAATTGCATTCACCTGTTTGCAAACAGTATCTAGCCTTATAAATTCCAGGTCACACACTGACTGACTGTCACTAGTTTAAGACTCTTACCCCTGTTGAGGATGGTGGTGTGGTGGGGCAGCTTGCCAAAGGCCTCCAGTGAGGAACAGTTGCAGCGCTGGTCTCGGAGCTGGTGCTGGCATTCGTGGATGGCCACCTGGATTCCCTGCAGAGCAGATGCTGTCACGTCAGGGTTCCGCACACACATCCGCATCTGACGCTTGCTGAGGCCTGCCAGCCTCAGACACACAGAGTGAGGGGTAAGAACTGGATCTCCTGCCACCTTCAGGCTGAGGATATCATTGCACAGCACCCTGCATGGAAAGAGAAGGTTGGTGGGGGGTGTCATCAGTGCTGGTCAGGAGTTCATCAGTCATTTTCAGAGAATCTGGCAGTGGGAGGGTGTTCAGAATACTAAGGAAATTCCAAGATTTTATAGGGTTATGCTATGAAGGCTTTTTAGGTTGTGTTAAAAATTGAGGTTAAGAAAAAAGAAGTGTTTCTACTGATTATATTTTAGTATGTTGTTTTAAGAAAGAAAACATCTTAACCCTAAACAAATGATTTAACTAAGAAAAATCAAAAACAGACCCAACTGCCAAAAGAAACAGTAAGAATTAATGTAGTTTTATGGTAATACATTTTGGACTTGTTAAAGACAAAGAAATCACCAAACACTGATTTATGTTGTTTTAATATTGAGCTTAACCAGCCTGTTAAATCGGAGACAGATGTCTCACTTTGAAAAAAATAAATTAATATAGAAAATCCTCGTTTGAATAATAAACTAAACTAACTTTTCTTAGTTCAGTCCCAATCCAACGTAGCCACAGCCGCATGCAACATCAACTCTTCTGTAGCTCTCAAGTGCACTTACGTTAATGCAGGTGACATAAGTGCTGCTGCCAAAATCAGGAATTGGTCCCAACGGAGTTTCTTTGATAGCTCCATTTTGTTGAGCGTCTTTCGCGACGTGACATTAAAACACTCGGGATAAGATCCAGCACACAGTAAAGAAAATGAAAAGGAAGAAGCGTGGAGTATTATCGATGCACCGCCAAACGACCGAGGAGTGAAGACGGAGAACAGAAGAGCTCAGGGGCGAGAGTAAACTGGAGGGGGAGAGAGGGGGGAAGAGGAGAGGGGAGGGGAGTGGATGCCTCCACAGGCGGCTGTTTGCAAAATATTGGCCAATATGAAAGTTTGATCACCAGTTGATTGTTTTATTATTTAAGAACACAATAATTAATCCAAGCGTAAAGTGACGTCTCCAAACTTTTACGCACAAGCACTTTCCAGGTGCAGGGGTCACAAGTTCACCAGATCCACGGATCTTATTGAACAATTTAAATAGGATGCGAATTATGACTGTATTTACCCCTGGCGTTTGTTTGTGGGTCTCTATATGAACCATAGACCTTCCTTTTCTACGCGAGTTGACAAAGAAACGCAAATGAAAAATAGAAAGCCAAAGACGATTTTGTTCATAAAGGGGCGAGTTATTCTAAATAATGACTGGGGGAGGGGAGAGTTGCAGCTTCACTGTACGACAGGGAGGCAGCAGCAGGCAGACGGCTCCGCTCACAGACCCTCCAACAATACTGTTTTTAAGTCATGTGGTCCCCCCTTCCTCCCACCTCAATCAGAGCGGCTGTTCTTCATTGTTGCGCATGAAACAACTTCACTTTGTCAATCTAAAGTCTTTATTTAAAAAAAGAATATCTGCATAAATTGCTGGAGCACAGATCTGACTTCTGTCAGCGCGCATCGCGTTATGACATCACGTGTTCTGGGAAAAAAATATCTGGAAAATTATAATCATTTATCAAAATGCAAAGAAGAGCTACAAACTTAAAAATATTTGGAAAACTATCATGACAAGTGGTTCAGTAACATGTGGGCCTTTGAAAACAGTTGCTGTAGGCCTTCTGTGGAGTTATCGAGATTACCAATCAGCATATTGATCCAATAAAGCACAACAATCCCGCAAACAATGTTGCAAATAACCGAAAGGTGCATATGTGCTGCTTTCATAAAATTAAGTTAAAACCCCCCTCGAACACGGTTCGCTTAGTGACACCAATTCACCTAATCTCCTTCCATTCCCTAAGCTGAGGCAATGAAAAGTGCATTAGCATTCTGCCTTGGTGTGTATATCTAAGTGGCTTAAAAAGTGATTTGAAGTTGATTTGTATATAAAAGGCCCCCTTTATCCGGATTGAAGCTCTAATCTGCTCGGTGTCGCATGACTGCTTCAGGAAACCAGTTTGAGCACCTTCATATAAGGCTAGAACATAAATGTGGGAAGGCTGTCATTAAAGTTTTTTTTTTCTTTTATAAAAGCCCACTTCCTTTTACTGTCATCCGAAGGAACGAGAGGTGGAGTGCAAAGAAAAGATGTTATTCAACCTGCAATAGATGCAGAAACTATTGTGGAAAATTCACATAAGCTGAGAAATGTCACGTGGTGAAATATTCACCCATGATCCAACATGGAGAAGTTTTGGGGACATTTAGCTTTGCCCCGAAGTCTGGGGTTTGATGGAGATGCCGCAAAGTGGCTCAAGCTGTGATTACACTGCGCTACATTGCATCGAGGGAGGTCTGCATGCCAGATGTTAGGGCTGGTTTTTATCCTTACTCGTCCCCCTCTGCCCGGTTCATCATGCGTCAAATTTCTGATTGGAGGCCATATTTCATCTCTCCCACGTTTGAAAAATATTTAAGTAGCCCGGCAGGGAGTGTGAGTAACAGAACAAGTTATTGTTTCTATGTGCATTTACGTTTCCTCGTGCGCGCGCAGCTTACACTGTAAGGACCGGCTATGATTTTTTTTATTGCCTCATAAAAGGCACATTTAGGATAAAAGAATATTTATTTAATTACACGTATTAGTGTACGAAAGTCTTGTGAAGGCTTTAACATAAAAAGGAAAGATGCAGCAATGGCTTAGAAGCACTGCACAGTTTGAGAGCGCATTTGGGGAGAGGAGGAGATGCGGTTAGGGAGTAGGCTAATCCAAGCACTGGGTAAAAAAAAGAAAAAAAAAAAGGGCAGTTTCGAATGGCTCATATTCTGCCGTAACTGTATTGTACCGTGACACCAGCGGCGGAGCACCAAACCGTGCGCAGCCATAGCATCTGTACCAACACATCACTGCTACAGGGGGGCACTTCTCTCCAAAAGACTGGATGCGGAAGCGAGCGCGCGGCCAGTGGGAAAATACTCTAAGACGCACACTTTTTTTTTCTACAGGGGATCGATTATGTGATGACCGTGAGATTCCTCAAGTAATATGCGCAACGCTGTGGACTGGCCTATTTTTTCTCTTCCATTCTCTTTTCTGCTCAGTTGTGTTTCCTTATTCATTGTGCGCCCTATGAAGAGCATTAACTATCCCTCCCTCCTATCCTATTGAAAAGGCTGCGAAAAAAAACAGAGGGAGATGAGAGCAGCAAATCCCTTTTTTATTCCCCTCGTAGCGCTCAATAAGAGAAGAATGTGTTGCCTATCAGTCACCGAGGGGATCAAGTCTTCGGGACTGTCCCACGCGTTCAATGCGCCTTGCAAAGCATCACAGAGAGAGACAGAGTGAAGAAGACTGCTGCAGCAGCAGTAGCATCCTGACTGGACACTTCACATCATTTAGTAACCTGTCTCCACTCAAGATCAATTTAAGTCAATTAGAGCTGCCAGCATCTCTCAAAGCATCTAATCGGGCAGTGGTGTGGTGAGTACACATACCTGCACCTTGCATGTCGTGTTTTGGACTCTTTCAGCCGAGCAACCTGATACAATCACCCTTTATTATGTTAACATTTTGGGGATATTTATAATCTAACTAATAATAATTGTGCGTGAGTCATCGGATGAGAATTTTTTTTTTTTTTTTTGTATTTTTTTTAAAACTATGTTTTTAAAAAAAGTTTAAATTTGACGTTTCCTCCTCATGTCTGAATCAAAGTCACGATGAGGAGTCTGGCGCTACTGTTGGGAGTGAAAGCTGCCTGCATCCTTCTGGTGTCTTCGCTCTCAGGCACAGGGGCCGTCAACAACAGCGGCCGGTGGTGGTGAGTTCAGCAGAAACTGCACGAGATGAGATGTTGCGCTGGTTCATTCAACAGCATTGTGATTCTGGAAACCTGTCTTGAGCAGACCTTGCGCTGCTTTGCATGAACAGTGTTTTATTGGATTACCACATTCCAGGCAGCATGCTTGAAATAATGTGTTTGTTTTGGAACCGTTCACGACTTCTGTTTAGTGTTTTTTTTTTTAAAAAAAGGGGGAAGCAACCGCACGGTAATAAGACTTGGGGGATTATAGCTGTCGTTTTCAAATTGCTCCACGTGAGCTCGACAACCAACTATTTTTCTTTTTCTTTCTCTCTCTCTCTTTTTTTTACTTGGTCTCTTCAGTGAAATTAGCGACAGCACACTATTTTTCAACAAACGAATAACATTTGCAGGCTTAATAATTACTTTTACCTTTTATTTGTGGTCAGTTTAATTTATCCTGGCTCCCTTTTTTTTACACTTGGGCTTGAACGCGAGACCACATTTTTCAGCGCAATGTGGGATAAATTAAATATGGATTTATTTCATAGCTGAAAGGAATCCTATACGAGGTCTTGTTCAGGGTCTTGTTGATTTAAAACTGCACATTCTTCCGTTTATACATAACCTCAAACTGAAACAGCCAACCGCACAGTATTTTGATATAAGAAACAATCAAATCGGATGTGTGTAGTTAAGTACATTGTCTTCTTGTTTGACAAAAATCAGTAAGATGTGGGCTGGGTTTGTTGTTTTAACGAAAGATTTTTGCGGTACCATTAGATGAGATGCGTTTTTTAGTTTATAAGATCAGCTCAATTCCATGAAAACAACTGGGGGAAAATGAGTTCTGGAATGGAGAAAACACCCTAAAAGAAGAAATTATTATTATTATTTATGGTCTTAAACCTCACAAGCACCACTGTCTGGGTCAGACCTCTTAACAGGCCAAGACTCGCCAGCTTTTCCGGATGTTAATGCTCAACATGAGACCCAGCCTTTATGCACCACTGAAGTTTAAAAAAATGTCGACACAAAAATCTGACAGAAAATGCCAGATAAAGTGGAAAATTATACAGCCTGTGTACTGAAACACCCAGAATATTCTGAAGCCTGACCACCAAAATGGATGCATTTAAACCCTATTTAGTGATCTAAAACTGGGGTAAGACTAAGCAGCACAGGTGGCACGTTTGGCCACAGATATGATAAATCATCATATATGAGCATTTTCTGATCTTACATGTCAACTCACACTGAAACATAAATATTTTATAGCTAATGAGCAAAGTTGTTTTCAATTTTACATGTTTGTCATTCCATTAAATGTGATTCTACTGACATGGTGGACAGATGACTTTGGTAAATCTTTTAAACTTATTATAAAAGACAATTAACAGAACATTAGCCTGCACACAAGGTCGTTATCTGACATAACTGCACATTACACTTTGCATTAACTGTCCTCATTCTGATGAGAACATTAAAGATAATAATGAATGTCAATCAGAACAATGTGGTTTTATGTTTTAATCATGAAGCTGACGTCTAACTGCGTCTGGTCCAAGAGGTTTATAGAGAGGTTAAATGATTCAGCTTCAGGTCATCTGAGGCTGAAACCTCCTGCATTGTGACTCAGAGACTTTGTGCCACCTCATGGTCTTGGGTTAGCATGTGCCACTGTTTACTTTTGCAGAGTATATTGAATTTTCAATTTAAAAGGCTCAATACTCATGAGATGGAAAAGACATTATCTTAAGAGTTTAGAGGGTCATCTTAGGAACAACATGTATCGACTGCAAGCTCCTTAACTCTTCCCTTGTCCTTGTTGTTCTAATGCCAGGGGTATTGTCAATGTGGCTTCCTCCTCCAACCTTCTAACCAATTCCAAGAACGTGCAGTTGGTCCTGGA
The DNA here is from genome assembly GCA_023101725.1 of Atherinomorus stipes. Taxonomy (NCBI): domain Eukaryota; kingdom Metazoa; phylum Chordata; class Actinopteri; order Atheriniformes; family Atherinidae; genus Atherinomorus; species Atherinomorus stipes. The sequence goes on from JALJCO010011891.1 coordinate 51,407, forward strand.
CCCAAGCCTGGCCCTTCTGAGTCGACGCCAGCGCCGGCTGATACGGCAGAATCCTGGCATCTTGCATGCCATCGCCGCTGGGCTGCACACTGCCATAAAGGAGTGCAAGTGGCAGTTCCGCAACCGCCGCTGGAACTGCCCGACCACCCACAGCCCAGCAATTTTTGGCAAAATTGTCAATCGTGGTGAGCCTCTTTTGTCTTTCTCAACAGGCAATATTTGGACAATTCTGGGCAGGATGTAATGGAATCTCTTGTGCTGATTTAAAAGGCTTTGTCTGTAAATACTTTCCCACTTTGGGCAGAAATTGGCAAATCCAAATCTGAAAGACTGGATCAGTTTCTGATGGGAAGTTTTCATGTTGTTTATTCAGGTTGCCGAGAGACGGCATTTGTATTTGCTATTACCAGCGCAGGAGTGACCCATGCTGTGGCTCGATCCTGCTCAGAAGGGGCCATTGAGTCGTGCACATGTGATTATCGTCGCCGAGGTCCCGGAGGGCCAGACTGGCACTGGGGGGGCTGCAGTGACAATGTGGATTTTGGCCGGATGTTCAGCCGTGAGTTTGTGGACTCTAGTGAGAGGGGCAGAGATCTGCGCTACCTCACCAACCTGCACAACAATGAAGCCGGCAGAATGGTAAGGCTTTGATACTTTATGAGTGACTAGTCTGAGTGACATTAATTGACAGACAAAAAAAGTAAAAAAAAAAATAAATAATAACAGGACAGAAAAACCCACATATGAATTAAACCTATCTTTGATTTAAATTCTGTAAGTGAGATTAAATTGATGGTTTTTGGTCCTCCTCTCATCAGACTGTGTCATCAGAGATGCGTCAAGAATGCAAGTGCCATGGCATGTCTGGTTCCTGCACTGTGCGCACCTGTTGGATGCGGCTGCCCAGCTTCCGCACAGTGGGAGATTTTCTTAAGGACCGCTTTGATGGAGCATCCAGAGTTGTTTATGCCAACAAGGGCAGCAACCGTGCCTCCCACCGAGCTGACCCCCGACATCTAGAGCCTGAAAACCCAGGTCACAAACCCCCCTCTGCCATGGACCTTGTCTATTTTGAGAAATCACCAAACTTCTGCTCTTACAATGGCAAAACTGGTACTGCGGGAACTTCTGGTAGAACATGCAACAGTTCTTCTCCAGGGCTGGATGGATGTGAGCTGCTATGTTGTGGACGTGGGTTTACAACTCGGACTGAAAGTGTGACTGAACGTTGTCACTGCACATTTCACTGGTGCTGCCATGTCAGCTGTCTGAACTGCACCAGCACACGAACGTTACATCAGTGTCTATGATCGAAGATCAACATTCAGGCAAACATTCAGGCATGTATGAGGGGCAAAAAGAACTTCTTGACAGCACACATAATTGAGTGAGAGAACCACAGGAGCACAAGTGGTTTGAGAGGTTACAGCAGGGGGAGGTTAGAAAAACTGATACAGGGAACTTAACGCCACAAAAGGTCAATCAATGTTTTGCTATAAGAGACAGAGAAAAAGCACAAATATGTGAACAGGGTACCAAAGGAATATGTGTGCTTGCTCTCTACCTTTAATGCTTTTCATTAAAAACACAACAGCCATTTATGGTACATAGAATGGAAATCATCCACTTCCTTCAAGTGTTTACACTTTGGATAAGTAAAAGGGAAACAAACTGATGGCTGTAACCAGGTACTATAGAGCCTTCTCCCCACTTAGGGAAGAAACTGGGAAAAATGTTTTACAGTTGTTTATGTGGCCAGAGAGCCACAAACATGCACTCTCATAAACTGGTGGTGATCTCTAACAAGAGGGAGGTTATCTTTAAAAAAAAAGAAAAAAAAATAGTATTTTGTGTCCTTTTGCTGAAGTTTGGCTTCACTCTCATGAAGCTGTTTGAAGGTTATCTCCAGAGATTGGCAATCTGTTCCCACCTAGTGTACTCAGGACCTGGATGCTGCCCAACCACTTCTAACTTCTTAACCACATTTTCCCTCTTTATTTAGATTGTTCTGGAGCTAAATACCCCTTAAACGTGATTTCCTACTCTGACTTACCACAGGATGGTCATGATGTATGACTGGCACCAGTGATCACCAAGGAAAGCTGAAATCCGCTGAATAAATCTTAGTGAGGCAATGTAATTTGAATGTATTATCAATACACTGAATATCATGATTCAACTAGACAACTAGATGTAGTTTAGCTAAACTGATGGGTCTAATATATAAATATATATATATATATATATATATATATATATATATATATATATATGTATATATGAAGACTAAATAAAAAAAAGGTAATGTGACTTGCAGAATCTCACATATTGTCAAATGAAAACTAACCCCAATCCAGGATGAACACTGATATTTTTGTGCATTTGTGCAGCATTAAGTTAGTCTAGGCCTAAAGTAGTCAAACAGTGTAATTATTTCAAATTGTTGTCTAAAAAATGTTTATGATGAAACAGCTTATTTTAAATAATAAAAAAGCATCAGTAAAAACAAAAACATATATAATTTTAATCAGCTAAGATAACCAAAATGATGTATTAAAATATCTGAAGATATTTATAAAGATGTAACTTGTATGTTTGCCAAATGATTTATGTGCCTGTCAGTGGTTGAACAACATGCTATCATTAGAGGCAAGTCAGGAGATATTTTGATCTTTTTTTTTTTCTTTTTTGGTTTAATGTAGCTGACAAACGCTGACTCTTGCTAGATACATTTATTGCTTCTTTTTCTTGTTTTCTGTAAAAAAAAAAAAAAGTTTTTGGTCATGCACTGAATATTTACTTTTTTATTAGTGTAAATACAAATATTTATTTTTAAGGATTTTTATACTGTTATAGAAAAATGTAAAAGGAGACATTTTTAGATTTCAATCAAAAGATTTAGGTTCCAGTTGGTTTTGTACTGTACAATAGAACAATAAAGTTTATATTTTCAATTATGGTGACCTCCTGACTGTGTCAAAGATGCTGTTATGCCACATATAGTTAAGATTTTTGAGTATTTTGACAACGGACCAAGTGAACATATAAGCCTGTCCCTGGGTGTCCTATGCCTAATCCTATTACCACCTCCAAAGCAGCCTCTTTCTCCAGCTCACAAAACATCCCTGCATCTGTGCTGCCAACCACAGAGAGAGCCCCTGCTTAGCAGCCACATACCTCATCTCATACAGTATAAGGGTTAACATTGAAAGTTTTGCCTTAGTGTCTGAAAAAATACAGGAAAAATCTGAACTATTATGAAACCTAGAATCTCCTCCAACCTGGCAACCTGACTAACCACAAACGTTTGGAAAGCCTTGCACACTTTAACCCACCACGATACAGGAGCAGGCAGGGTCACTGACAGCCTGCAGCGGAGGCACGATGGTCAGAAAAGTTTGTATGAAGGGATGAAAATGCCTCTGAACTGGTATTGAAAAAAAAGCATACAAAATAGTAGTTGTGTTGTTTCCTAAAGAAGTAATAAATTAAGTAATAAATTGATCAGCCTCTTAAAGAAAATTGAGACTTTAATAGTTTGGACTTAAGAGAACATATAGAACAAATCAGAAAAACAAACAAACTGAAACACTGAAAAATAGCAGGCTGATTGGCCTACAAAAGCAGAAAGATGAGAGCCTACATCATTATACTGATAACAGAATAACTAATCTGATCTCGTCAAAAGAAACTTTTGAACTTACATTACTAGAGCAGAGGCGTGAACACATGCTAGAAAAAAATCTGATGTGTTATAATTGACTACTTCAGGAAAAAGGGAGGTGCTGGCACAGCTGAAGGGCAATATGAGACAAGTCTGGTCTGAAAGAGAAATAAAGGGCAATAAAGGATGGACAGAAAGGAACTCAAGAAAGAAAACATGTTAGATTAAAAAAAGAGAAGAGGGAAGGCAGAGTTCAAATCGCAGGCATGAGAGTGAGGTGGGAGAGTTGTTAGCGACAGTGATTGGAGGGGGTGCTGCCTGTGGGAGTGCTAAGGAGTCAGTGATAATTAGCTCAATTAGTGACAAAGGCAGTGTAATAAATACCGACTTAGTGTCTGGGTCCCTGCTGGCCTTTCCCTGCGCAGCCTGCGATGTGGCCCTGGCCTGACGGACAATTCATTAAACTGACAAAATACCCCACCGTCCAGGCGTGACGCAGCGAGTTAGCCCCCTACAGGCCCGGTTCATTGTTCTAATTGTCTGGGCTGGAGTCACTTTGTGGCCGCCTCCTCTTTCACCCACCCCGCCTTCACGCTCTGCCTCCAGAAAACCCATGGAGTTAATGCCCCTACCTTACTCTGCGAGTAGGTGATCGGCAGGTTGGAAAAAAAAAAAGTGAGAGCCCCTTGGGGTGGGACTGCTGGTGGGGGAGGCAGTGGGATTAACGCATGGAGGTTGCCTGGGAGTGCTGAGAGCAGCACTGATCGGAATGTAGGAGAGATGAGTCCAGAAGCTCGGATGCGGGACAAAGCGAGAGTTAATAAGGAAAGATTGAAGGGGCTGGCGACAATGGGCCGCCACCCGAGTCGAGATGAAATTGCTTCCGAGGATTATTGGGAGAGGGTGTGAGCGTTGTAGGGTTTTTGTGTGATTACGAGTTTGCTTGAGCATTTGTGTGTTTGCAATTCAGTGTGTGTGTGTGTGTGTGTGATTGTGTGTGTGTTCAGGGGCAGGGGGAGTGCGGGATTGATGGCTGCCCCTCTGGTTGGGGAGCAGGAGACCAAGGGAGGCTAACCGGCTGTTCCCACAGTCTGTTCTCCTGCAGCCACCTTTGACACACGGGGCTGCCAGGCGGCAAGCAGGCAGCCATGGTGAGAAGGGCACAAACAAAAACAACAGCCCCACGGCACAAAAGTCAGTCTCCATGGAAGACCAGTGGAGGAGTGCAGACTGGAGATGAGGATTTGAGGAGGGGATGCGGGATGGAGAGCAGGAGAGTGTGACAGGAGGGATTAAAATAAAAAACATACAGAGATGATGAAAAAAAAATGCACAGTCGAACCCCGTTTTGGTTTTGGATCCTGTCAGTTCCTGTTTTGCTGTTACTTCATAACAAATTGTCATTAGAAACAGTCTGCTCATGAAAATAATATCTCTTACATCACATTCTTTTATTTGGTCATGGAGCTTTTCAACTGGCACTAAAGTAATTTCTTGTAACAATAAATCCATTTTCCAAAATATCTGGTCTCTGCAGCATATAACACGGCAGTTAAGTAACTAACTTGATTATGAGAATTTCAGCCACATTAACTCCAAATGGTCTATAGGATAATTGTGTCTCTTAAAAAAGATGTTCACGATACAAGTTATAGCAAGTTTTTCCACTTCTTGCCCCAACAATTCTACCAATAATAATTCAGCAAATGGGTCAATCATCCATGAGCTAGCAGAGAAGATGATATGATATAATGAAGGCGGAGCGGCACCATATTAAAATTCCTGCTAAATTGTGGAATAATGTTTGCCTGTAGGGTGGAGTTGGCCTTCAAGAGAAGGGCACATGATAAAGAAACTGGGTTTAGGTTGCAGCACTGAACAACAGGCTGCTTACAGCGGCTGCAATGGACAATGAATCGCACGACACTGATTTGATGTGTACACCAACCCAACATTTTGTTATAATCCAGGCATTCAATTACAGACTAAGCTCCAATTAATTGGGGTATTGTTGTTACATGAATATCCTTAAGATGCTTATGTAACAATGAGAGGCATTTGTTCGGTGCCACTGAAATACCACAGGGATATTATGTAGGAAGAAATGTATTTACAGTCTCATCACACACAGATAGGAAGAATTATTATTATTATTATTAATAATAAAAAAAAAATAATAATAATAATAATAATAATAATAATAATAATAATAATAATAATAATAATAATAATAATAATAATAATAATAATAATAATACATTTTATTTGAAAGCGCCTTCTCAAAACACCCAGGGACACTGACACTATACAGGCAGAATTCTAATCAAATAGACCTCACCCAAAGTTCACCTCATCCTAAGTCACGAGTCCAGTGGGTCAAACTTACTTACATCTAATCCATATTTCTAGGAAAACAGCATCTGATCACATAAACGTCTGTGCATATACTCAAGTGTGTGTGTTTCTTGAGTATGTGTGGGTGTGTGGATGGCAGCTGGGAGGCAGACACGGTCCAGGAGAGTCATCCCCTAGCAACTGACCTTTCTGGCAGATGGCAGTTTCAGAGCAACAGCCACCCAACATCACAATGGCCGTGGCCTCCTAACATCTCCATCACTTCATCATCTACCAGCCTGCCACAACCTGTCACGCATGGAAGAGGCACGGTTACATTCATACTTGCAAATGCACATTTACACTCTTTAGTATGTTCTCCTCTTTTTAAAAATTCTTTAAGAGCAAAAAATACCATGGCATTAATCTGAATGTGCATTTGACTGTTCCCAGGTTCCTGGGGTGGGCAGGAGGGCAGTAGAAGGGATGACAGGAAGACTGCTTTAGGGGAGACACAGAAAACGCTCACTATCCGCAAACCTTCAGACACTCTCAAACCACTGTTTTCCGTTGTTGGGTTTTCTGCACATAGTGAATCGGGGTGGGAATGTAGACAGACCACTCGACCACAGTGAGCAATCAGTATGATGTCTGTGGTCAGGCTCTGTGCCCCGATGGAGTGAGATGGAGAGCAAGCCATGCACTTAAGGTGGGAGGGGGAAAAATGGCCGTTTCTGTGAATATGCATGTGTGTAGGATATACCAACACTCTCAACATAAGAATAAAGATCTGTGTATTTTCCTACATGTGAACACATTAATGAATCTGAATATGGGAATGATCTGCTATAAGTTGTTGACACCCCCACCATCACACACCCACACACACACACACAAGTACAATCTCTGAATTGTCTTGGCCTGATGGCCTCTTCTTTGTTGGCACATTTCTTGTTGATATAAATACTTTTCTCAACCTCAAGATCTAAACTCCTAACACTTCATCACTATGAAACCCTCTTAACACCTTAAAGATGTCCTCCTTTCATTGCTAGAACTGCTTAACTTTAAAGGTGCAATATGTGAAGCTGTAAGAATAATAATAATAATAATGGATTAGATTTATATCCCATTTTTCAAGGCACTCAAAGTGCTCACAGTAGATCCAAGCTATGTATGTAGCCACAGCTGCCCTGGGGCAGGCTGACGGAAGCATGGCACCCATTTCATGCCCACGGCCCCTCCGACCACCACCAGAACATTAACACACATTCATACACCAGTGGTGCCCCCACGGGAGGCAAGGAGTGCCCAAAGACACAACAACATAGGGCTGGGGGATCGGTATTCGAGCCGCTGATTCTTCGATCGTTGGCCGACTTGCTCTACCACCTGAGCCACTGCCACCCCACAGTAGACTTAAAGGTAGAATCTGGAGTTTTTCCCCATTTCTGTTTGTAAACTCTATTCAAACAGAGTGCCCCTCCCCTCGGGCTAATATATTGATGAGTGATGGAGTGATGGGCTGAAGAGTGATGCAGGATACGACTAATGGCTGTATCACTCCTCCTTCTCCTTCAAAGTTTAGAAGCGGGTGAAAACCAATATTGACCCTTATATTTAAGCATGCACTATCTAAAGCTCTTTTTGCCGCAGAGTTCTTCGCTGCGCTTGCCATTTCTTCCAAGAATTCGAGTAGAGATGTACCGATACAGTTTTTTTTCGATCCAATTCAATACTGATACTTATACCCTCGCTGAGTGTATCGGTTGATACCCAATACCAATCCGATGCTACTGTTGAATGAATGAACCATATACCTTGCCATGTGAGTGAAGGTATCAGTCTTGACATAAAAATTTTGCCTTTGTTAAAAAGAAAAGTGACAATAACACAGATATAAATGTACTTAATATTATCTATTAATAAATTAAGTGTCCATTAGCAGCAAAAAGAAATAAAGAACACTTTTCTGCTCTGTGTGATGACATAGCAGGTGTTGCAAACATAGAATTCAAGTGACTACGAGATCGCTGCAACTGTATTGCTGTGTATGATATTATTAAATAGAAATGATTGGATCCGAATACTAGATCGGCCTCATTCATCCGAAATCCAATCCAGCTAATGAGTCAATATCGGAGGCAATATCCGATCTGGGTATCGAGGGATGCATCTCTAAATTCAAGTGAATCTGGTGTCTGCTCCAGTAGATGCGTTTATCTCCGAAGACCACTATGCCCAAAGCTCTGTCATTGTCTGGAGACTTTCCAAATTTCTGCCCAGAAACGTCCTGAATACACCAAAATCAGAGCGAAAAAAACTAAATACAGTCATGGGCAGAGGGAATTGCAAACAAAGTCCCCACCACACAAGAAAAGAGGCCCAAAGGTGCGATTGAGATAGATGTCACCTGCACAAGTCAAGTGTTTATTTTTAGGGAGAAAACTCCAGATTCTACCTTCAACACAAGTTTAAAACATTCCTAAAAACAGCCAAAAATGTCAACAACAGCTATGACATTTGGTCAAAGAAACCGGCCTACTGTGTTGCAGAGATTTAGGGTACATTCACACCAGGATAGATTGCTAGACTCGGTCCGATTGGGGACTCGGCTCAGTTGATGGGTGGGGGTGATCTTCTGGACCAAATTGCTTTCATGCTGCACTTCAGCCGAACAAGCCAGAGTTTCGTCGCCTGAGCTGCTACTTCTCTCAAGCATATCTTGTATATCTATATAATGTTGACGTAGTTTGTTTTAGTTTTTTTTTTTACTTTAGTGATGCACAGGTCTACTTTGTGGATATATCCCAGAGCCTCCATTTCACAGCTTATTACTTTAAAAACTGCAGTATTTCTGGGTATTTCTGGGTATCTCTGGGTGGGTACTTACTAGAAACTGGGATGTTTTCTTCCGACTATCTATCAATTAAAACCTTCACGTCGTCATCACTCCACGTTTGACCACGAGCCATTTCTAAAGAAGTCCTACATGCGTGTTTGTGTATGGCAGCAATTACCAACGATGCCCAACATTTATAATAAAAACCATAACATTAACCCACAATGCCATGCTGAACCAAACGCAGTGTGGCAGTTGTAGTCTACTTCCCGCATTTGGTCCCCTTCAATTGTACTGAGACCCCAAATGACGAAGACTTTCAGAGCAAACGGACCCTGATTCGAATCAAAAAGGCTGGTGTGAATGCTCCCTTAATAAATTTAGCATAAATTGTTCTCATTCCAGGTTGTCAAAGATGGGGGCATCTAAGATACAGAAGGTGTTCTTTTATAGTACAGTGACACATCAATTATGGCAACAGCTGGCTTGTCATGTCATTGTCGATATTCTCGGGTATAAACAGAAAAGTCCACATGAGGGGGATTTATGTATAAGGAATCGTGAGACCCAAGTATGAGGCCTTACTTGAGCAGTTGTTATCATGTTTAGCTTTTTTAGTAGTTTCTTGTCCCCCATCTACCACTCTATGTTTGTGGCCTGAGTTTACTAACCAGCTAGAGAGTAAAAGAAAATTAAAAGATATGTTTGTGACTTGTGTACTGGTACAGTACGGTTTGTGACAAAGAAAAGGAGAGATAAGCATGGGTTTACATAATAATGAAGGGGGGGGGGGTCCACAAATAAATTTAAAATGAAAATTTAAAAGAAGCAAAGAAAACTAATCTCAACAAAAAGAAGTATGCCACTCATTCAATAAACTGAGACAAAAAGGAAACAAATTGATTAATCAAGCCATTAAACACAAAAAGACATCAAACATGATAAACTCCTACTAGTAAGAGTAGGAATAGCTGACACAGTCACGTGAATAAATAATTGTACAGTATAACAATAAATATTAAAAAATCAAATCAGTTTATTTCATTTAATATAATGCAGTGTCTGAAATAATACCAAACTTACTCCCAAAAGCAAAGTGATGAATAAATATTTCTAAAATGCATTACTACAGTACGATGCATCTGTGAATAGAGCTATCATTAGACACATACTGTATGAGGAGGCCCTCTCTGCATAATGTATTTAGGGACTTAAAATAACAATCACCGCCTGTCTGCTGAAAACACAAGCACTCTGCCACATTTAACTGTGTTTAAATCTTCCTCACCAGAAAAGTTAGGAAACTTTAGAGATGAAAAGAATTAGAGATGAAAAAAAAAAATTCATCTCTAATTGAACAGAGGTTTTCAGACACTCAGTAGTCCATGGTGTTTGATTTTCCTCTTTATGATGCACCATACCTTTTTCAGTAGCCGACAATTAGATAGCAGGTCATATCCTCTGATTATGAACCCATAAGTCATACAACATTAAATCTTCCCTTGAACTGTAGAAATAAACAAGAATCTTCCATACCTTGGTTGTAATGTGAGTTTATTTGAGCTACTAGTCTCTGTAAGATCAATAAGGCTTTTCCATCTGAACAACCAGATATTTTCACCCTTTGGATCATCCACTGTAAACCTTAAAAGTGGTCATGTGTGAAAATCCCAATAGATCAGCAGTTTCTGAAACACACTGATCAGCCAGTCTGGCACCAACAACCAGGCCACAATCAAAGTCACAAGAATCCCCCTTTCCTCCCCATTCTGATGCTCCATTTGAAGTTCAGCAAGTCACCTTGACCATGTCTACATGCTTATTGTCTGCAGTGATGCGACTAACAAGTTAGCTATTTTTGTGGACAAGCGATTGAATAGGTGTGCTTAATAAAGTGGCCAGTGACCATTGCCAGAGAGTGGCTTCAGAAACTCAAGAAAACAAGAGCACCCTCTCCTACAGAAGAGTTATAAATAAATTGCACCTTAATTACCACTGGGAAAAAGACTGATAATACACAGGGTAATAGTTGGTAAGAACGACTATCTGACTTGAAAAAGTAATACTCCCCACACACAGCTACACATCTGTGAGTTATTAACCTGGCAGGACCAGGCAAGTGACAACAAACAGATAAAGAACCATGCCGAAATCAGTTCCATTGGGACTGAGTGGTTTGGATGGAAAAGTGAGCATAGAGTGAAACTTTAAACCAATTTATAGTCTAGGGGAGATGATATGCTCACAAACATTGTAAGACCTCCTGTATACAGAGCAGTGATGATGGGGTGAAATGTTGAGCAAGGACAACCAGCAGTAGAATATGTTTACAGACATCTGACAAGGTATGGGTACAGCACAGCAACATTTCAGCTCTGAGGTCCACATGAAATATGAGTGCAAACTGTGGTGGAACCCATGTGACACAAAATAAGCCTGTACATAATTTCACCTGTCAGCAAGGATGAAGCCTGCATTTGTTCAAATCAAATGGACAAGGCAGTGATAAATTGCCCCAATATGTGTTTGGCTGTATTGAACAGTAACACTTGCCCAAACAGATCTTTGAGCAGCTGTCTCACTTTAGATTTGAAGGTATTGTGTTTTAGAATAGAACAGTGTAGCATTTGAAATGCGGCTAACCACCGCAGTTCAAAATAACCGAATGCACTTTGCATTTTACAGATGTGTAAACTGGTAAATTTAACCAAATGATCCTCTGGTCCACCTTTACTGTCTTTGATTAAGGAGACAGCAGAGAGAAATTTCAGACGGCAAAAGTAATTATCTCAAATCTAGTTATACTGCTTTAAACAAAAGGAGAAATGCTCAGTTTTTGGTTTTAATTACAAGCAGTGTTTTACAGCGACAGTGGGCGAGGACTCAGCACTGACACAGCAGTGGAGGAATGTTTATTTGCTGCAGTTTGGGAGCTGAGTGGCTTGCAGGAACTGTGACACATTCCTGTTTCACTGGCTCTTCTGCTCTTACATTCACACTCCATGTGTTAGCTCAGAGAAGCACAGACATAAACAACTATTTCCCTCAATCGTGCGATCTACACATTCACAAAATGTGGCACAGCTTGATTGTGAAAGTATGCCCAAACTGTGTGTCCATTCATAATGATGTTGAGTGACATACCTAACTGGCCCTAATACGTACCCTATGTGTAGCAGAATGTGTGTGTGCCAGTTGTACAGTTAGTTGAAGATGAATTATTCACTTCTTTACAGGGAGCCCTGCCCACAAAGCGTGCAAGTGTGTGTGTGTTTGTGCGCTAATATGTGCTCATGTCTGTGCGGCTGGCTGGCCAAGCACATCTCTCCATCTTTCCCTCTGCAGTCTTATCCATTATCCCCAGCATCTGGCAGCCAAAGCCCGTAAAGAAGACATTTCTCTTGGCAAGTGTTTTTTAAAGGCAGTGACACAGGGGACAGCCAACCACAGGAGCTACACATCTTCCAACATACATGCATACAGAAAGCTGCTTGCATAAAAGAACCGCCTCAATCTCTTTTTCTTGCTCTTTCTCAAAACACATGCTTTTTCTTTTAGTGTCCCACTCACACTTACACACACAACATGTTGCTCCCACCCGCCCTTGTCTCTTTGTGATGTACTCACCCAAGCGTTGAGACCTAATCACTTCCAGAGGCAGAGCTATACTAAAAAAAAAATGTGCCGGCAATTTCTCAATGCATTTTGCACCTTGAAACATTCCTTCTGACCCCAAATTAATATTTTTTTCTTTTTATTATTATGTGTAATACATGAACTGGCTGGATAACACTTCATGCTAATCATTACAAGTCAAGAAATGTTTTTTTTTTTTATGTAAAAATGTGTTTCATTTAGTCAAGTTAAGTATTGTGTTTTGACATATGTGCTGCCCAAAGTGCAAAGATATGTGAAGAAAATTACTTTAAAATTTAGAAAATTGAATCAAAGAAGCTTGATAATCACTATCTTGCAAAGAAGATTTTATAAAAATTACAGTACTGCAAAATGAGCGTACCTGAATGTGTCCTTGGGTGACATAGCTGCTGAATAATAAGCACATTCTTTGTGTAATTGAAATGGCACGATAAAAGCATTAATTATTACCACGTGCATCTCCTAGCCCATACAGGGTAAATTTGCAGCAAGCAGATTTTCTGAACTGCAAGCATGTGGGAAGACATCTTGGCTGCCACTGATGACTTTTTCTGGCATCTGGATCATCCAAACACACATGGGTGTGTTAGCCTGATAGAATAATTGTTCAGATTTTGATAGGCTACCAGCTACACATCTGTCTAACAGCCAGAAAGCCTCCATCATAAATCTTATGCGGAAGAAAAAACTTGAATGCAGCTTGATTTTATGACTATGTGGTGGAGGTGGGGGTTCAAACCTAAGTCAGGTGACATGGATTTTTTTTTTTGTTGTTGTTGTTCAAACAAGTATAAATGAACAAGTACTCACCTGTATTTGCATTGCTTGGGTTTGGAAGTTATTTGCTTGGGATGTAAGCTACTTTTTTCGACTTCTTTGGATTCATCTTCAAAGTTCCACAGCGTCTGTCCTGTCCCAGAGAGACTGGAAAACTGTGAAAAACGTGCAAAATATTTATGCCTTTGGGATATGCTTTTTACCTGTTCCAAGAGCAAAGGAAAAGGTGCTCCAAGAACACTCCAATCATTCCTACTGCGATTTCTAACCCATAACTTTTATGCTTAGTGTGTTTACATGCTTTACACACTTGTGGCCTTGCATTGTAGTCAGCATGTCATCCACAGGTCATCACTGATTTTAATTGCCTGTACACAGACCGGAAGGCACACGGGCGCCACACTCCAATCATCAGAATGTCCATGTGCAGGGCACATGTAGAAAATTGTACAACACTGCCATCTAGCTAGTTAAATTCAAAAAGCAATCTTTATCTTGCTTCAATACATCAAAGTACTGGGCACTATGGGTATCTTGCCAAATATTTTTGACAGAAATAATGGATTTTCGGTTTGATTTTGGAAAACAAACCTGTCTCATATTGTTAGCTTAAATCTCGATAGCTACGACCACAACAAGCGACGGGACTATACGAAAATAAATACTATTAAAGTAAATAAAAAAGTTTTTCAGTAAATTAATTAGTAGCTAACTGTTCCAAGAATATTGTTTAACCGTAAAATCTCCAGGCCGTAAAAAAAAAGCGTTTTATCTGTAGCCTACCATTGGTAACTGCATCATCTTGTACTAACAGTTCAGGTAGCAACTCATCGATGCACCAGTGTAGTGCCGCATATTGTGACCATTGATTTTTGGGACTCTCGGAGGCGCTGTTGCGTCTGGATCGGTCTGGATGCAAGAGAAACAGCAATATTCTGCATAAACGATAATCATAATTTTTCCAAGGAGCAACCATATACATGACGACAGTTTCGACTAAAACTTGAAATAACTCATTTTTGTCTTTTTAAAATAAAGTAATTACTTATCCACTGATGAATTATTCATGCAATACAGTTAAGAGGCAAAGCTGGGGCTAAAAGAGAGATACCCCTAAAGTTTCAGTGAGTTGTCAATCAGGCAATAAATGACAAATACATAGGCCTACATATCAGAGAATAAATCAGCATTGCATGACCTGAAAGCTTCCTGTTTAGGAGAACAGGCAGTTCTGTGTAAATTCACAGCTAAAACTCTGCATACACGAAGGGATTGCCAGCAGATTATTTCCTTTGAGTAGTTAAAGCTGTGTGTACACAAGAAGTGTAGTTTTTAAAGACATGCCAAGTAAGTTAGCAGGAATGATCTTATTTGTTTTGAACTTCTTCACCATAGGTTTTCTTTTTTCCTTCCTTTTTTTCTTTAATTGATGCTGAGGCTTGGGGGGGGGGGGATTCTTGTTTACATCCAGTCTGCACACTAACAATGTGCTATATCATATGCTACCCTAATGCACAAAGATTTGTCAGACTATCTTTTTTTTTCTTTTTTTTTTAAATTAACATGTTTCACTGCACTTGCTTGTTATCATCTGTGCGGTGAGGTGCAATGATACATGTCTTGTATACATCTGTAATTTTTACAAGTCTGTTCAAAGGGTAACAGCTAAAGTAGAAAAATGATCAACTTTCTGACAAAAAAGACCCACCAAAACAAAAAACTAAACACAGGAACATAACCTGATTTTTTCTTCTTCACATTACTGCTATCATTTGCTTTTAAAGGGATTTCTGCTCAAACAATGGCATTTTTTTTAGTTTTAAAGAATAACTTATAGCTGCAGTCAGTTGTACATTTTTAATTACACTTGGAATTTCTTTGTAAGAGCAGCCAAAAACAGATTTTTCCACCGCTGAAAACATAAAAGACCAAAGCTAAAATGAAACAGATGCAACAAAGGTCTGTCAAAGGCGTAAAGGTCATAAAGGCATAAAGTCCCATTTACCAGTAATACACACCTGTTTCAGGGGTTTCTCAGAAAAAACGGCTTACCGAAATCTCTAGTTAGCTGGAAATCTGCTAAGACAAACTTTATATCATAAAATTGATTCATCTTATATTTCTGCTTTCTGAACAAGGCTTCTTATGTGACTCTAACTTCAAATGGATTTTTTTTAAAGGATGAAATTAGTTAAACCAAAAAAGACTGCTAAATAATACAAATTCTCTTTTTACTGGCATTTACATCAGTTACAAATACTTGATCAATATATCAGTCATTTTCTTTTTTTTAATTCAGCAAATGTAGACAACTGAGCTGTACAAGAGGATTATTTATGATAAGTAATTTCTCTTCTTTACTTAATTTCTATAACTTGAAGAACATTCACATTTACGTACGAGGCACATGATGCCATATATGAAAGTAATTTTCCTGTATTCTCTAATCCAGAAACATGCATGTAGCCACTTTTTAATAATTCTATTTTTCTGAACAATAAAAGAGACCAAACATCTTATGGATGTATTATAACGAGATGTATCATAACATCTTGTTATAATACATCCATTTTCAAATTGTGCATTTTTTGTTATTGGCAGCTCAAACTATTTTTATAATACAATTTCTGCTTGATCAATAATGTAATATTGAAGGGCTACAATGATGAAATTAAGACTGAAACATTTGATCCAGCCATTCCAACGTTTGATTTTTTTTTTCATACCAACATTAATTGATGAAGGTTAATAAATTGAAAATATAAGGGATGAACTTGAAACACGCATTTCAAATAATTGCTACCTGAAGGCTTCTGCAGTTAACAAGCAGCCGTGTTTTGCTTAGTGTCCTGTGAAGACTTTCAGACGACTTTTAGTTGTGTATTACTTTGATATTCACTTTGAACATAAACTCCAATCATCTCCTTTTATGATGCCTTGATGAATTTTTGAGTGTCAAATATCACATAGAGGTGAACAATGTCAGTAAAACTGGAGAGAATCGCTTAACAATAAATGTAACTTTATTGACAGTAAAAAGTCTTGAAAATATCAAGGGGCACGCATTTGTAACTGCAAGAACATATTGGAAAGCAACATGACTTTTTTTTTAAACTAATGAGGCAGTTGTACATCTTGAACTCTGAGGTAAAGTGTTTTGTCATGTTACATCATTCACAAAATATTTTAAAACAATGAGTCCACACAAAGAGGAGACTAAAACCCATGCCTCGTTTTCACTTCTTAAAATTACTTCACATTTAAAAAATAATTCACAATTCAGGTTAAAGCAGAAAATGACAAGCACACATGCTATATTCCACCCACACACACACACGCTCTCTCTCTCTCTCTCTCTCTCTCTGTCTCACACACACATACAGCTTT
Source organism: Atherinomorus stipes (assembly GCA_023101725.1). Taxonomy (NCBI): domain Eukaryota; kingdom Metazoa; phylum Chordata; class Actinopteri; order Atheriniformes; family Atherinidae; genus Atherinomorus; species Atherinomorus stipes. The sequence continues at coordinate 68,068 of JALJCO010011891.1, forward strand.
CTACTTATCAAACCCAAGTGCATTTTTCTAGATTTTTTTTCCAAACAGTTTCAAGTACATTTTGCTTGCTATTAAATGAAATCAAGTTAAACTATGAAGCAGCAAACCCACAATAACAAGTAAGAATACTGAGTTTGGTCTCATTCATGTTCCCAATATTAACATTATCAAATAACTCACCAAACTGTAGCAATAAGGTATTTGGGTGCTATAAAGAAGCAGGAGGTAACATTTCATGGACTTGAGGAATATGCTGGATAAGATTTGGAATATAGCTGATTAAATACACCAAGGCTGAAACAAACAACACTAAATAGATAATCACATGTAATAACTGAACAGAACCAAACCGATTTGTTATTAATTCATTTTTAAATAATTTCCTAAACCGCTTATGTCTGGAACTGGTTTAAAATCTCAGCTGCAACTGCCGAGAGCAGAACCACAAAAGAAGAGTTTTAGCTGAACTAACGTGTAATTCTCAGTCACACATTGCAGCAAACTTGAGTGCAGACGGCAGAACCAGTGCAGCGCTCTGAGGCACCGCAGAAGGCTGGCTCCGTGTTGCAGATCACATGGTCGGTCATTGCGAAGAATTATGCCATTTTATCAGTGCAGTAGAACAATCACAGAAATCAATTTCATAAAGCCATGAAGTGCTTCAGCAAAAATGTTCATATATAAGCAGGGAACCTAAAAGTGCAATCCTGCAGAGAGGTATAGCACCCTGGGCCGATTCAATGAGGCTCTTACATACGGCATGGCTCATGGTCTGATCTGCACCAGTATTCTAAGACTCACTTTAAAATCCAAAAATATGTTTTAGATTTGAGCCCTAAACTCCCATTTTTACCCTTATTTCCTCAGTGATTTTGCGTCATCCTGAATATTTCTTCCTCAGAGTGGACTTCACACACTTTTAAACCATGCTGTAAACAATATGTGTTCCTACAACAGTGCACTACTGTAGGAGTTAAGGCAATCCATGTCTGTGCTTCGTCTGCGACAAAAGCTCCTCCCACACCCAGAGGCACAAAGCTCTCAGTGCATATTAAGCTTACCTGACACACTACACTATAAAACCCTCCTCAGCCACAAAAGCAACGCTCTTAGAGCACACTAAGCAATCTTTAATTTGTTTTATTCCCAGAACTGCATGCTAACATGATGTCCTAAAAGTGATAACTACTAAAAAATCTCTTAGGAAAAGATGGCTAGTCAAGACTTTTGAGCACCAGTTCTCCCCTATTTTTTTTTCCAAGAGGAAATCCCCAAAGAAGGCACTTTTAAAGCAAAAGCTATAGTTTTGCCATAGAATTTGATATGGGAGTGCAATCAATCATAGAACATAATTTGCCTCCACTAAACTATAACTGGTGCGTTGAAAAGATTTTCACTCACGTCTGTCTTTGTAAAGAATATATCTCACAGTAAAATTAAATTACAATTTATTTATACTAAGGATTCAAAGCAAAGGATCTGGTGCAGAACAAACGTGAGCCCTAAATTTTAGAGAGCAACAGTTGCCTCTCCTCATGCATCCCCTGTCCTCAGCCCACCTGGTGCTCTCCACGGCTGATGTGAGATGAGAACTCGTAGCGGTCCTGGCTGGGGTGGCCACAGATGTTGCACTCAAACGGTTGGCGAAAACCGTGACAGCCCATGTGAATGGTGAACATGACGTGGTCCAGAAATATGATGCGGCAGTGCCTGCAGGAGAAGGAGCGCACAAGCCTGCCGGACCTGTCTAACACCTGTAAATTGTCCCTGGATGAAAGAGGTGAGCCAGGACTCCTTTTTACTACAGACGGGGCCACTGGGCCCCCTCTCTCCCACTCTGTGTCTAAGTCTTTGGCCTGGCTGGGGCTTGAGGTGGGATGGCTGCGGGGCAGTGCTGGGGTTTGGTAGAGGAGGTGGTGGTTGTTGGAGGTACTTGTAGGGGCTGTAGCCCTTGTGCTCTGCTCTTCTGCTGTGCTCTCTGTGTCCGTAGAGTCGGGACAGCCATTGGGTGAGGTGGTGTGGCTGTTTGCTGAGGGCTGGTCATCACGGCCTTCACCCGACTCCCGCCCTGACAGGCCAAGAGACATTGTTGCCAGCCCAACTCCACCGTGGGCTCGGGGGCCCTGAGCAGTCATGTTGCTGTCGATGGAGCCCACAACTGTGCGAAGCTCTGCCACAAAGCCAGGATGGAGCTGAGACAGCGTGGGCGACCTGTGGTTCTCGCCCTTACCTCTGGCGTAGTGGAGGTGTGAACCAGCGAGTCCAGTCGAGTCCCCAGCAGAATGGGAGCTCATGAGGTCCCCATCCTTCTCAGAGCCAGAGGATAGTTCATAAGGTGCTTCAGGTGGATCAAGGTGCATGTGCTTTTCACCTACAAAGAGGATATGTCGCCCATGAGATGCATTTAAGATGTAACATCGCCTGAAGAAAATGAACTAAATGTGGTTTATCGTGGTTAATCTCAGTTTATCCAGTGTGGCAGAACTATATTGAACATGAACAGCAGGACAACCCTTATCAAAACGTAGTATATGCAAGTATGCTTTAAGTATACTAATCTTAAACTTTAGATAAGACAGTATACTTTCAGTTTACTATTTATGTACTTATCAGAAATATACTTAACAAAGTTTACTTGGCATTTACTAATAAATATACTAGAAGTTTAACATATTTAGCCTATACTTATATTTAAACTTTTTAACAGTATACTTTAATAGTAGTACATTCATGACACATTTTCAAACATACTGGTTTCTTTGATACTAAGAGTTTAAATGTTACTGGACCATTTGGTGGAGTCAAATAAAACACCTGGATCTATTTTTGACATAAATTTTGTAACATTTTTTTTACTCACGGTGGAGTAGAAGTATAATAAGGCTATTTTCAGTATATTTGAAAATGTATTTTTAAACACTAAACAGTGGACTATAAGTGTATTATCAGTAAGCTCATAGCAAACCTAAAAGGTTGCTTTCTGTATACTTAAAAGTCTACTACTTTCTTAGACTAAAAGGGCATTGAGAAGTTTACTGCTAGAAAACTAACAGTATACATAGAAAAATACTTTCAGTATACTTAAAAGTGTATTTTGCAAGAGTAAAAATAAGCTGAAAGTTTTAGTACAAGTAAACTAACAGTATACTTAGAAGTATACTTTAAAGTGTACTTTCTAAAAATAAAAGTAAGCTTGAAGTTTTAGTACGAGTACACTCACAGTATACCAGAAGATTACTTTAAGTATACTTAAAAGTATACTTTTAAATACTTAAATTGGGCCAATTTAAGAAGTACACTTGTCCCAAGAAGTACACTTGTTAATATACTAGTAGTACACTGATAGCAGTGTACTTGGTAAATAAAAGTACACTTGGGGGATATACTTTGAATATACTTGAATATACTTAATAACATGTACTTAAGGAATACTTCCTTTTGGTAAGGGAACTAATGATGCTTAATGAAGTTCTTTCTTCAATGATCCATTTATCACTGACAAAATAAAAATGGATATTTTCTTAATTGATTGAACTCTCGTTTGCCAGAATTTAATCAATTCTGAAACATGAGATTAAATATTTAATGTATGATATGGGTCATAAATAAATTCCCACACTCACATAACACTCAAACAGCATTATTGAAAGAAGAAAGAAAACTCACCTAAAAACTTTTGTGGTGTTGATCTCTTGCGTTTGGTTATGCTAATAGACAGTCTATCCGCAAACCGGATTTTCTCATTAGATGGCTGCAGAACAGGTTTAGTAACCATCTCCATGTTCACCGACTCATCACCTACGCAGACAATGCCAATTAAACGTCGTTACAGTGACAATTGACTTGTTTTACATGTGGATGTGTGAACTTCTGATTTTCTTGTTACCCTGTGCTGTCTGGGAATTGACATCAGTCTGAGGGTCCAGAGTCTTCAGATAACTATGGCAGCGCTCCAGATGTTCCTCCAGTGTGTTTTGTTGCTTGTAGCTGCGACTGCAGTAGCTGCACTTGAAAGGTTTTCCCACCGTCGGAGAAGAAACTGACATTCAGAAAAAAAAAATTAATCAAACTCTTTACAAGAAGTCTTCCTCATCTTATGAAAACTGCTAAAAGAAAAACTTGACATGTTTTTTTTTTTTTTGTATAAACAAGTCAACTAATGTTTTTTTGTTTGTCAAGGGGGGATTTTTATTTGTTTGTTTATTTTTTTAAAGCAAACAACATATTACTGACATAGTTTGAAGTAATGGATTTCCCCCTTGTTTGGGAATTCCTGAAATTAATCTATGTTGCTTGATAGTGACGACAGAAAAAACGCCTAAACTTTTACCGCAACTTTCCACATTAATGAGCTGTCGGAAACACTGACGTCATTTCGCTGAAATCCAGTTCATGATAATCTTTTCTTTGAAAATAAACCTGAGACCCGAACACATCCACCAAGGCCTACTGTATCGAGACTGCATGTGAGCACCTGTTATTCACATGTGCGCTCACAAATTGAAAGCACACCGTTCAGGGTTTCCTGTTTTTACAAACAGCTAAATGTCACATTTTTGTCTTTTTTTTTTTTTTTTCTGAAAATTCTCATAATGAAGACCTATTTCCTCTGAGCCTCACAGACAGAAGAAATGGACCTTTGTAATGACTCCCTTCATTGCTCCTTTCATCTTTGTTTGACAAGTTACAACATGGCTTTGTTTGGTTGTCTAACATCAAGAAGTTCACCAGATACACAAATCCTTGCATAAAACAAATATCTTCACTGACTGTATTTTATTTGTTATGTAATGTTGCACTAAACTTGAAGATACAATCAGCTGCAACTGGCTGATTCTAGCTGTCACTGCCAGTGTGCCAACCAGGGAGAACATATGAGCTCCAAACGTTTTGTATGTGGACATAGCACCTTCTAGTCATGAGGTTTTAAATGAGGTGTATATATGTCCAGAAAAAACACAAACATGTTATTAGAGTGGTTTGGTAGCTGGAAACTCGCTGATTTACCTGCGTGTGTGCGTAGATGTCCAGCCAGGGCATCTCTCCGACGGCAAGCATAATTACAAATGGGACATTTGAAAGGTTTCTCTCCTGAGTGCAACTTGATGTGGCGCAACAAATTCCCCTTCTGCGTAAAGGAGGCTCCACACTGGTTACACTGAAATGGGCGCTCACCTGCAGACACATGGATTGTCAGAGAATCTTAGAGTAAAATAATTTCAATAGAACTTTTTTATTCATTCAATTTTAGTGTATTACTGTAACACCAGTTTTTCTCTGATCATGAGCACTGCCTTGCTGGTTTGTTCTTACCTGTGTGGCTACGCTTATGGACCATCAGGACGTTGGGTCCAATGCACATCATTCCACAAACCTCACACTGCAGCTTCCCATTGGGCAGCCGGATAGGTCCTGGTGAGGCGGAATTAGGAGCAGCCATCTCATTGTAAAGGTTTACTTTGTCTCTTCCAACCCCAGGAAATTCTGCACCCCCTTCTTCCATAGGGTCCCCTCTGTCATCTTTTCCGCCATCAGCCCTCACAGCCTCTTTGTTCTCTGGCTGTGCAGCACCTGATGACTCATCATCACTGCACAGCTCAACCTTGATGGAGTTTGCTTGGTAGATTGGGAATTTAAAAAAAAAAGAAAACACATTAACTTCCATGTCTGAAACAAATAAGAATTTCATTCAGATCAAATGGCCACACTGTAATAAATGAATAGCAGCTAACCACTGAGGGAGCGGTGTGGTGAGGACTGCTGACTGTTAGGAGATCTTGTGGAGGGGCCCTGCAACCCGCTATAAAAGTCCTGCTCTGCTGATGACTCTCCTCCATTACCTGAAACACAAATATACCCATGTTATTAAAGTAAACATTAAAGTATGGAGATACGCACACGTGTCGTTGCCCTTCCTTTATATATAAACCTACCCTGTGCATATGAACGTCCATTGCAGTCATCAGCATTCATTCTCTCACCAGATGCCTGTAGAAATAAAATTCATAGATGAATAACAAATGTTACTATATTAGCTTTCTTGATAATTTAGAAAAACACATGTAAAAAACATTTCTGAAATTCTCAAAAATATATACCGTTAATAATAATCTAATAAAAATCTGCTTATCAGCTAGTTGGCGCAACAGGGCAAAAGCACAAATAGTTTTTTATGCCTAAATTAGCCTATGAGCTTACTATATAATAACAAACTAATTAAGAAGCTCTTGGATCTGCCTTGCTTTTTCTGTTTCCTGTAAGTTCTTCTCTACTGTGTCAGCAAATGAATATGAGAAGCTTCACATTTATAGAAACTAATGGACAAGGGTGTTGAAGGAGGAGTTACAACACAACCACAAAGTATGCTCTCCTTCTAATATTTTAAATAGCCTGTGTATATTATATTATATTATATTATATTATATTATATTATATTATATTACTACATTTTAGTTATTAATAGACTAAGTTTTTTATTGCATTAATGTTGGCTAATTTATTCCTGTTGTAATTATATACAATTTTTTCCTCTTTCTTGTACAGCTCTGATCATTAATAAATGGTGAAAGGTTATATCAAAAAGGTTTTCAATAGCAGACAAAGTCAGATTTGTAGACAAACCAAGACCAGACAGCACTTACTGCTTCCTAACATTGCCTTTGGAGATAGCCGGCAATAGCCTGTATTTTTATTTTAATCATTTTCTATTTTATTTATTTATTTTTTGCAGCCTATAAAAGCAGACGGAGCTTTCACGATAAGAACTAGCCTACGATAGATCAAGATGTACAAGACTGCACCTTCTGCTTAAATGGATGACAACAGTGGACACAGGAGACTTTGGAGCGAGCGGGGGGCGGAGACAACACATCTCAGGGAAAATTAATATCCTGGCATTGGCCGCGCATGGGGAGCAACAGGCGCTGATGCAGCCGGGAGACGCGCCAGTCACACCAGGGCACGGCGATTAAAAAAAAAAAAAGGAAAGAAAGAAAAATAGGCACGCGCACCAGCGCCAACCTTTGCTTGCCAATCATTTCTGCCCCCAGAAGGTCGACTGTGCCTTCAACCAAATGTATTTTCAAATCATTATCGTGCCTCCCCGCGCATCCGCTGGATTTGGTCCGCTATGACAGCAATCGGATCATGGACGGTCCAGACAGCGGCGAGACACGGCGGCAATTTGTTGCAGGAGTTGCAATTGTCCGAATTGTCCGCATGAACGCAGCTGTCACCCAACACTGCGCACGTCAAACTGGCCTGGGCTGTGCAATGTTTCTCACGAGCCGTTGCTATGGCACCCGACCACACGACAAATGGCATTCACCCTACCAACTATTCAAAAACATGCCGTGTCTCCAAATCAATACCGACGGATGGTCTTACCGAGTGCCGCGGCGAAGTCCACAAGCCTCCTCCTTACCTGGCGACCGATCACTGCTTTCTCTTTTAATTGTCTGGATAGCTGTTTGTTTTCCCAAGCGACGACAGCATCTCCCGGATTTTTTTCCTCTCTCTCTCTCTCTCGCTCTCTCTTTTTTCTCTCTCTCTACCTGGGAATCCCGAAGAACTTCCGGGCCCATGCTGGGATACAGACCGAATAATTGCACAACAGAGCTCTTGATCCAGTGATTGTCGAATGCATCGATGTATGACAAGTGGCAAAAACACAGATTAACATAAAATTCACAGAATATTTTATCATGCTGCGAAAAAAAGCTTTAAAAATTGGACGACTGTCTATAACTTGGCATGCAGGTCTGCAACGTATTGTGTCTTTCTTTAAATTTTAATTATGCAGGTAAAGTAATTAGATGGCTAGATGGACAATGGATGACGGATTAATAGTAGTCTCTCACTCTTTAGATAGATAGATAGATAGATAGATAGATAGATAGATAGATAGATAGATAGATAGATAGATAGATAGATAGATAGATAGATAGATAGATAGATAGATAGATAGATAGATAGATAGATAGATAGATAGATAGATAGATAGATAGATAGATAGAATGTGACTTAACAACAGGTTACATGTGATTAAATGGTTTATTCTATACTGCCTTTAAGGCGCCACAAGGTGGCAGCAGGTTTCCGTTGGACGCAAACAGATTTGATGATTTTACACAAGAACAAATAAGTCATTAGCAGGTGATAACATTAACACAGTTTGGATCTTTGTGTATGCGATTCATTATTATTTCAAAAACAGTAAAAAAAAAAAAATTACTCAGAAAGAAAGAAAAAACAAAGCAATAAGGCCAATCAGTAAGAAATCCAGTTCTTTAGTGGAATCGATGGGGCCTGTGCCATCGCAGCAGGACTTCATAAGCATCCTGGATCTTCATGAACATTGCCTCAGCATCCTTGCTTGGGTTGTGGTCTGGATGCCATGTCTTGGCCATCTCCCTGTAGTTTCGACTTATCTCTTCAAGAGAGGCCTCTGCCTCTAGGGACAACACCTGTAGCAACATATGCAGATATACAGGTTATAATGTCTACAACTACAGAAAATAGAGCTGACATGCTAGGAATATTTTAACTCATGAATCATAGTCTGCTTACCTGCAATGCCTCTTTTTCTTTCTGTGTGTACTCTTTCAGCAATATCTCCAGCACCTTCCTCCAGGCCTCTTCATGGTACCCCCCTCCAGTGAGTGCACACAGGATCCGATATGGCATTAAAAGAATGTACTCCAAAACATCTCGGAGCCAGGGCAGAAACCAGAAAATATCCAGCAGTGCTGCTATGGAGTCAGACAGGTAGTACAGTGTGGCTGTGGTGTTATGGAAAATACAATAACCTATTGGAGCAGAGAAGGCCAGCCAGGCCAGACCAAGTCTGTAAAGCCGTGGACCTGAATTAAAAGGGAAATGCGATCTTAGTGAAGCTTTGAAAAATTAGAAAAAGTGATGTTATCAACACACAAAAAGTGATGTTGTCAACATGTAAAAGGATTTAAATGGTATTATTTGCTCACCAAGTTTGCGTGTGCTGCCAGGTGTTCGTGGAGGCTTGAATCTGCGGTTCTGTGAAGCGGTGACACTTGCAGCCAAGCTTATGGGAAGAGGTGACAGGGTGCTGCCGTAGAATATTGGGGATGTTACGAGACAAGCAGTCAAAGTTTTATGGAGGTCTGAGGTCTGTTGGCCAACATTGGACACCAGATGTACTCCAGCACCCACACTCAAAGGAAGAACAATCAAGTAGAAGAAACTCAGGGAGTTAAGTCCTATTAGAGCAACAGTGCCAAAGTAGATCCCAACACACACCTGTCCAGCAAATCTCACAGGGCTAACAGCTGGGAGGACTGTGGTGTGAGATCCTTTTCTTTCTTTCTCTTCATCCTTATTGGCCTCACTGACATATCCAGGAATACGTATGAATTCTCTTACCCAGCCAAACCCAAATCCTCCAAAGGTAAGCATCCATAACAGTGCATGGCTGTCTCTTCCTAAATAGAGATGGTGAAGGCCCAAAGGTCCACCCAATGCCCACAGGGCATAAGCCACCAGTACTCTTTTTACCATCCTTTGGCTTCAGTTGATCACTTCCTGTACTGGTGAATCGTCATCCCTCATAAATACCTGCAGTTGAGTAACAAGAATATAATCTCAGTCCAAAAGTCCAAATGTCAAAATTTTAGTATACTTTATTTGATTAGAATTGTCTGATGTACAGTGTGATTATTGCATTTTGTCATTTGCATCACTTCAAACAGTTGATATTTCTTATCCTTTTGAATGACGTCTTTGGTTGTTTTTCATTTTTCAATCCTATGTGAGCACACCCATCTTTAAATATGCAACAGAAAATGTCATTGAAAAGGCTATGATATGCTGCTTGTTCCCTCCATGATTTGTCAGCTGCTCTTATCATTTTAGCGAGGACACTGAAAGGGATTTTTAATCTCTGCCATCCACTTCTCTGGTTAAATAATATATTATATAAGAGGGATTTATTTTAGGTCATGATAGACATCATCATTTAACTCGACCCATTCCCAAAAACAGTGTTTTTTTGTTTGTTTTTTCTTTTCTTTTTTCCATGAATCATATCACAATGCCTAAATTGAGACAGATGGCACCAAACTTAACAGAGGTCATTTGTTATACATTCAATATTTGGCTTCAGCAAAGTAAAGACTGAGTTACTTACTTAGTCATTTTATTTCAAATCCAAATCCCGAGAAATCCTTTCTCGTGCTTTCCACCGCTGAAGTTGGTGCATATTGTTGCAACAGTTGGACTTTGGTCATGACAATGAAATCCCACACCAGTCTCAATACACAGTGTGCCTCAGTATGATCATCTCAACTGATAGGATCAGGAAAAAAGCACTAAGAGTTTTTTTTTAAAGCTGAGATGCGAAAGTTAATGCTATAAAGAATAACTTATTTTGTTCTGTAAAGCCTCCATGGAATATTTTGCTAACAGTGATCTTTTTCCTCTGTGGGGAAAAGAAAAATTGTTGAATAGTTCTTTGCATGCAGTCAGTAAAAACAGTCAATAGCGAAAACATACATCTACAGTCGTCCTCAAAATTACTCATACCCTAAAATTAAAGAAGGAAAAAAATCAGTTGTCAGAGAGATAAAATGAAATTGACAAACATGACAACAAGTAAAAAATTCTATAATAATGACACTAATGAATTTGTTTCTTTAGTTTCTTGTTATTTGAATTACTATTGTGAATTTAGCCTTTTTTAAATTGGAGGGTATGAATAATTTTGAGGATGATTGTATACATACACACACACACACACACACACACACACACAGACAGACAGATAGATAGATAGATAGATAGATAGATAGATAGATAGATAGATAGATAGATAGATAGATAGATAGATAGATAGATAGATAGATAGATAGATAGATAGATAGATAGATAGAAAATTATTATTTTGAAGAAAATGACTGCATGCAAAGAACTATTTAGTGATTTTACATCACTGAATATTCATTTTATATAATTGTTCTATATTTGTTCCATTATTACTATATGTGCATGTGCGCTATTCTGATAAGAACCTTCCATCTGACCTAAGAGCTAACTAATGTTGCATAGTTTATTTCAAACAACTTTAACACTTCACTTCATGATAAATAAGATATAAGAACTTTTAAAAATTCTGCTTGAGTAAAAAAGGTAATATCTTTTAATCTAAGTTGAAAAAGAAAGTTATGAAGGTAGAGAGCAGCTTACTAAGATGTAGCCTACTCCTCCACCTAAAACAGCTAAAAGCAGCTGTTTGGGGGTTTTGTTTGTTTTTCTGTTTTGTTTTTTTCTAATGTACATGTTCTGATTTCCCAGGGGGGTGGGGGGATTCTGCATATTCAGTTTAATAGTACGCATATCAGGGAAACTTGCACCATTGATAATGAACAATGATTGACAGCAATCTTCAGAGTTCTCTGCGCCCTCCTTCAGCTAAGCCCCGCCCTCTCAGACCCCTCCTTGCCTGGTTTTCATCAGTGTAGCAGCAGGTTAGCCGTTTAAACTCAGACCTGAAAGCAAATTTCCACCGCAGTCCGGAGAAGATGCCCCGTCTTCTAAAATTTTAAGCAACTTGTCCTTCTCAGCGCTTTTAAAGCTGAGGACACTGGCATGGTTTCGGAGAATGGAAACGGACGACGTGTCGGTTAGAGAGCAACTTTTCCACAACCGCGTCCGGGAGACTATAGTAAGTAAATCTGGGCTAATGCTGCCGTTGGGATATGTAAATAGGGGGGTCGCCACAAACAATGCAGCATGCTTAATCTCACGCAGGCACGTTCTCGTTATTTGTAACGACGTGTTTGTTTCGCATCATTGCAAAGTTTCATCAAACAACGTCTGCCACACAGAATTTAGTCAGCGTGATTTTTTCTCTATTTAATTTTACTTTCTCTTATTTTACGTTTAAAGTGCACGAAATTAGCTGAGTACCAAGAAGTATTGGCTGTTTTACATAACTATAAATAAGGTATTTTACCCGTTTGGCTTTGATTTCGTGCTACCTCGGTAATGTTTGAAACTGCATCCCTGTTGAACTTCAGACTTTGCAGAATGATCTGTTCAGTTACAGCAAGTCACATAACTCTGACCTTTAACCCTACAAAGAACAGCCAGATCTCCTAGGCAGCTTCTTTGCTGTGATTGAAGATATTGCTGATATAGTTTATCTTACAGGGCAATGTCAACAGCATTTTTTGTGATGGATGTTAGTAGCATCTGTGCTGACTTGTTGTCATTGGCTTTACTCTTAATCTATACTTTTGACCCCATATGGTAGTAATACTGCAATAGCAGATAACCACTGATAGTAGTATTTTTTTAAAAAATGTATCTGCAGCCTAAATGAATATATTGAAATCAGTGACCTTGTCAAAGATTTAGTAACTGTAGCAACAAATAATGGTAATTGAACTCACCAAAACCAAAAGACAGACCAACATACCACAACACCAGAAACACAGAAGTAGCTTCAATAACCTCATCATGGCGAGGTATTTACTGTTCTAGGGCTCATATGGCTCAATATTTCTCTCACACCATGTGTGATTTAACTTTCTGCTTCAGCTTCAAGCCCTTGTTGTGAAAATTGCAATATAAGAGCAGTTTAAAGTGTTTTTTAAAGCTTGCTTTGAAATTAGAACACAAGAGTCTGTCTTGTGTTGAGTGAATAATATTGACACTCTAGCTATTTTGGTGTTCGTCTTCAAAAGTTATTCCTGTAGGAATTAAGGGAATGGGATTGAGAATGCTAAAACAGTGCTTTAAATAAGAGTCATACATGTGTGGTTATGTCCTTACCAGGACAATCAACTTAATACGAGTGACTTCATCAGGTACCTTTATGTATTCTAATGCCCTTTATTTTTTTCAGTGACCCTTCCACCTTAGCACGTAATGCTATTAGCCAGTGGTGAGCCTCCAGTGTCCAGCTTACCACCTCTTAACAGTACTCCTTCACCAGCTGGTCAGCTGTCCAAGCACCTAATGGTGTGAAGCCAAGCATATGATTGATTAGCATTTTTCAAACTAATGAATATATGGTAGAAGTACAAGCTCTGGTATATTAGACAGGGGATAGCACTTTCAGGTGGCAAAACAACTTTAGTTGTTGACAATCCTGCAGGTTTTCAGTGTTTCCCTGCTCCAGCACACGACCTGCTCAGATCTGATGGCGTGTTCAACGAGAACCCCCCTTTTAACCACATGGGGGAACAAACAAATCAGTTGGTTTGCAGATTAATTTAAAAAAAATGTTCCAAATTGATTTTGATGAGTGGCCTTCTTTTTAATTCCGTAGAATACTGCCCATGAATAAATGAGAATTAAATTATTCCTGAAACAACCTCCGTTTTTATTATGATTCTATAGCTGTCTTGTCCCAATCCAACTCCATTATTCTGCACTGTCCTTATTTATTAACATTTACTTGTATATCCGTGTTAAAGTTTGCATATCACTGTTAAAGTTTGCAGCCTACAACAGCCAGAAAAAGAGTACAAAAATATGACATTGTCATTAACCTTTTTTCTTCATTTTCACTAATTTCCTTCTGAAAGATTCATGCTTCTTTTGTTTTTGATCCATGCGTCTTTTTGTCCTCAAGGACTCTACAAATTTTGATCAGATTAACCTGACTATCCCTTTTGTGAACAAAACAATACCACTCAATGTTCAAGTAATATTTCACATATTGGCTTAACTCTGGCATGTTGTTTTAGCAAACTGGGACCCAGCCCAAAGTATGATAACAGAAATAAAAACATAACAAACAGGGGGAACAAAATACACTATGGGAAGACTTGATTGCTGCCAAATACCTGTCTGTGCTGAAGCTTTATAGCTGACAGCAGCTGGCAAAAACTAGAATAATTTACATGAAAGATATTGCCTGTGTGTGAGATGGGGTAAACTGTAGTGTGAGAGTACACACCCATAGCCTGCACCATGAGCCTAGAGGGATCAGAAGGGATCAATGTCTAGTAGAATAAAAAGGTCATATTAAAATCTCGCAGTGGAGAAATGGAACACCCAGCATCAGGGCGAATTAAAATGTCTAGTCACTTTAAGAAATATTTGGGGAAGTAATGCGTTGTTTATAAAGGACAGGGCAGAGACAGATTAGTGTGGTTGACGGGTGACAATGGGATATTATGTGTACTGACACTTTGTAAAAGTATTGTAGGGAATGATGGATAAAGTCAGATTTTACCCTCCAAATGTAGTAAATAATGATAATGTTTACCTTACTAATACCAATTGGGAAATTAGGTTCTGCATTTTACTCATCTCGATATACCAGGGTGCAGCTGCTTTGTTTCGGAACCTGGAGGAGCAGTTAAATGTTCATTAATGATAATTTAAAAAACAAAAAAGAGATTACAGGTGATGGGTTTACAAAAATTTAGTAACATTTAGTCTGTACCAATTGAATATATTTTGTTTTAAATTAAGTGTACTTTGATAACTGTGCACTGGTTAAATGGGTTGATTGTAGTGGAGGATGCATCAACAGCCTACATGCTGCAAGCAACAATATTTTATCAAGGCAGCTGCTGTATGCAGTGACTTGAAGAGCATAGGCTCAACGGTGTGCCAAAGAAAAATATGATCTATCTGCAATGATATGTCATTCATCTTGCAAGTCCCAATTTGCAAGGTATTATTTATGAAAACATGGCGGAATGCAACAAAGGCACTGACATGGACAGTGCTCTGGAGATTTTTCTCTTTTAAAAGGGACTACATAGACATCTAGACCCATCTTGGATATTTTTATGATGCTGGGGGTAGATTTCAATACCGTGATAACAATGATAACCGTGATCATTTTGGTCACAGTAACCGTGATATAAAATTTTCATATCGTTACATTCCTAGCCACATGTGTTGTTTACATTTTCGTACTTTCTCACCACCCCGATCAGCTGTTTATTGAAACTATCCGTTCAAGATCGCATCTACGGAAATGTGGAAGTGACAACTCTCTGCTTCAAGCATCTCTGTGTAAACCCCGCCTGCCTCAAATGTCCGACCAATCACACAAGACTTCTCGGAGCTCGCCGAAAAGTTCTGCTCGGCCGAGGGGTTGAGAACAAGCCGCAAGCCGTCTGCAAGAACAAAATGACGTCATTTTGTTCTCATGGCCCCCAGAACAAGCAGAAAGATGTCGCTTCTCGTGGAGTATGTAGCAGCCTTAACAGCCGTAGATTATCAATAACAAAACCTTTTTTGACAGAGAGAAAAATACTGAATAAATGCATTGTGTAACTAAATCGTGATTTCAGTATTGATCAAAAATAATCGTGATAATGATTTTTTTTTTCCATAATAGAGCTGCCCTAGGCTCTATGGGAGACCAGTTTTTTTTTTTTTTTTAAAGAAAAAAAGATTAAGAAAGTGGTTTTAACCTGCATCAGCAAAAAGGCATGCAAGTTGCTCTTTGAATTTTAAATGACTCTGCACTGGGACTTTGTATTCAACAGAGATGACCCCACAATCCCCCCCCCCCCCCCCCCCCCCCCCCCCTCCCCTTCCACTTGTTGAAAACCTTTAAACTCTCCTCTCAGTGGCCTGCTTTGTGCTTCCAGCTCTTCAGACTAATAAGCACGTGTTTCCACAAACATGGACTAGAAGGTGTTATTCTGCCCCTCCAAGTATTTCTCACCCAATACCCATTCTTTGTTCCCTGCATTTCCTATTGTTGGATTAGCAATGGCAAGCCTCTTGCCAAATTACATTCGATCATTGAACAATTTCACAGACTGAGCAGATTAGTTTTTATATGCAGTCCTTTGTTGTTGGCTTGATATGTCAGCCAGTAAAATAAAACACTGGACATTTCTATGATGAATCCTTTAAGTTTTCATTCACAAAAATTAAAAAAAAAGAAAGAAACATACACACACACAGACACAAAACAAAAAACGTTTAAAAAAAATTGACAAAATTGACAAAAACTCACAATTATGACACACCTTGTTTTGGTTTCTATACATGGTGTACAACAGCACACTTAGCGGTGAAAAGTCACTTTTAGTCCCCTTAAGATTTTTACTTTTAAAGGTTAGATTGTTTACATAGTCTAGATTAATTGTAATTTATGCTTTGAACCACTTTTCCTATTAGTATCCTGCAGTTTGTTAACAAGGTTGATCATACTGTCTACAGCTTAGCTAAACTGCTTAGACAGTCTGAGTGTGTGTGTGCCTCTGCTTGAGTAGTTTCTTGCAGATATTTGCATATTGTCTCCTCCGCTAGAGCGAATAAATTGCTCTTAATCTTAAAGCTGTGGGGAAAGTATTGATTTTCCAAAACATGTGGTTGTTTTCACAACTTTATTTAGTTTTGATAGAGGTTTAAGAGGTTTGGTTAAGTCCAGGAGATGAAATGGTGAAAGCTGTCAGACAGCAGATTTCTGGCTGAATATAGATTTAACCTAAATTTGAATAAATCCGATGTCACCATCTGACGTTTACCAGCTGTTACATATGTACTGGCATTACGTTCCTTCTCCCTGACTTCCCTTAATTAATCTCGGTCTCATAATGATCCCATTCTCTTTGTTGGAATATAGGGTTAATCTTTGGACTTTGTCTGTCTCATCGCCCGAGGCATAAGAGAATGTTTTTAGCTTTTGTAACCTTGACTCTTTGTTTTTATTTCTCCTCCCTCATCTTTCACTTCCTCTTTTTCTGGTGCATATCCTCCTCACATTTAAGACCTGCCAGGTTTCACAGAAACAAGATTTGAGGCAAACATTTAAATGCATTGTGCATTTAAATGTTGACAAGGTTGCATGTTCTTCATATGAGCTAGTAGGGCTGGTCGATTATGGAAAAAAAAAATCATTATCGCGATTATTTTGGTCAGTATTGAAATCATGAACACGGTTTATGCAAATCGTTCAAGCTGAAAAATATAGGCTACAAATATGTATGTTACAACTGTTTTGAAATGTATAAAACATTAAATGAATAAGATAAATATACTTTGAACATTCAATAAATGTGGAAACAGAGAAAACAAATGTATCCAAAATTAACTATGCATACAGCTGTTCTGCAATTTCTCTATTTTTGAAGAATAAAAGTTTACTTATTTATATAAAAAAAATCCCAAAATAAACTTTCAGCTTTAGTACAATGCAAAAGCATTCCAAATCTAACATTTTTGTTCATGATACCCAACAAATGCATGAGTGGGAAGCCACTAAAATGACCTTTAACATCAGAATAACTTGCAGAAATTGTGTGAAGAAAAATGTAATGAAAAATTGTTTAAACTTGATTATGAGTTTGAAATCACGATCAAATTTTGATAAATTGCACAGCCCTAAAAGCGAGTGAAATATGTTTTCTGTTTTTAGTCACATCTCAAACTTAAAGAATGACTTTCTTTTTTTTTTTTTAACCTGGACCTTATTTCTCGGAGTATATACACGTGCATTTACTCAGTTTCTGCATTACTTTGACTCCTACGTTGAGTCGCCCTTTGGTGTACGTCCAGTAAAATGGCGGAGACGGGGTAGCCACTATATAAGACATTATCTGCAGCAAAACTCATTGATTTTCACCAATTCTTTAAGTAGAATGAACGAACAAACAGCTGCTATTGTCCCGCGAGTCCAGATTTAGCTTTTCGTTAGTTATCGGTAGTTCTACGCACTTTTCGGGGCTGTGCGTTCACAATGCACGCTTCCGTAGTACAGCTGAGAAGAACAGCTCGCTACCCAGACAACAACAAAAACACAATTTGCAAAACTCTGAACTCACAGGACAATAGTAGTCGTTTGTTCGTTCATTCTACTTAAAGTATTGGCAAAAATCAAGGAGTTTTGCTGCAGATAATAATGGCTGCCCCTTCTCCGCCATTTTACTGGACGTAGACCAAAGGGAGACTAAATGTAATATCTTCCCAAGGAGTCAAAATAATGCAGAAATTTTACCGTTGTGTAAATGCACATATATACTCCTAGAAATAAGGTCCAAGTTGAAAAAAAAAGAAGGTTATCCTTTAACTTCGAGCAGAAATGACTAGATTCCTTTGTTTTTCTTTTGCAGATATGTGTACTCCTGTTTACATGCCTTTACATGGTGTGCTACCTCATCCTTACTCACTTCAAGAAGACTGCAGATTTTGTCACAGGTGAGTTTAAAAGTTCCTGGATGTGGACACATGGCTGACATAAAGACTGCACTGTGAGAAAGCTTTCCATCAAAGGCTTGTGAAGAATTGCCTGGAGGGAAACCAGCGATGTTGACAAGCTTACTGATTACGTTGGTGTTTTGGAATTTCTTTCTACAGAGTATGTTGGCAACACTTTACAAGCAAATGCAGGTCTTTTGCAGAAACTGTGTTCTGAGTACAAAGTCTCTCTTTTCTTTCTTTACGGTTCTTTCATTTTTTTATCACGTTTTGGCAGATTTTCCGCATTTGCATGCATGCATATTTACCCAAGTGCACAAATGTTGGGGGGCATTCTTCTACGAAAGACTGGTTCTTGGCAAGAACAGCCAGGAGATGGAGAGGATATGTTGCTTAACTTATAACCAGCTCCAACAAGAAACAAGAACTTTTCTACATACACACGCAGATATAAGATCATGATCAGAAACAGTTATGATCTTGTTGCCTTTAAGCAGCTATTTTGTAATTTGATATTTAGGATGGTTTCAATTATTCAAACTAAGAAATGTTTAAAGGTCTGCTGTGGGATTGGGTGGATATGTTGCATAATATGTCCAATAAGTTGTATTGGAAACAGATGTAGGGGGTTGAAATAGCCAGGTCTCTGCCTTGGTGTGACTGAGTATAGGATAGTGGATTTCTGTAGTGTTTTTTCATGTGGTAGAAATATGATATATATTGACTCACCTCTGTGGAGGTATGTGCATCAACAACAGAAACACGGTTATACCCTGCAGCCAGATGACAGTTGTGTAGTTCCAGAGTACAGAGTTATTTGCAACAGTAAGTAACAAGACCTGTTTTTTTGCTTTTTATGACTTTCATTTTAAGTAGAGAACTGTGTAAATGTTAAATGAAAAGAAGGGCAGTTAATCCACTTGAGTTTTGTACTGTACGATACAGGGTTTTTTTTGTTTGTTATTGCTTTACTTGAGATTTTTAGCATATTTTACAAATAACTCCTCTCTTTGCAGTGTCCAGCTCATATGATTTGGGTTTTGCCTGAATCTTAGACCATCATGAACAAAATGTTCCAAACATGCTTGCCCTCCACTTACACCCCTCTTGAGCCCAGGGAGACCTTTTGCTTTCTTCATTCTCACATGAACTTCCTCCTCTGCTATTACAGCTCTCTTCTGCAACGTAGCAAATGTGTACTACTTGTTGCATCTTTTATCCATCCCAGGAAAAAGCATTTAAGCATCAGCAGATGGGAGCAAGCCATTGCTCCTTTAAAAATGTCAGATTGAATGCAATATAGGGTTATGCACAAATAAAACTTAATACATTTTACAGTAACAATGATAATAATAACTCACTTTGTTTTTCTTCTTTGTTATAGATGATATTGAAGATGCCACCGTCAATAAAATTGCGTAAGTGAAAACCTGTAATGGTTAACTAGTCAACAACAACCTCCTTTTACTTACTTTGAATGTCACTGTGAATGACTGCACAGATATCAGTGTGACATGCACTGACCAGAGATCATTTGTTTGCAGATTTATTGCCCGGTCTCATATATGTGCCTGTGTGTTGATGTTTTTTGGCAGATACCTTCTGACTACATTATCACTTTGTACTTTGCTCCTTCACGCTGGCATTCCTGGTTACGTCATCTTGAGACAGTATAATTTGTTTGGCTGAGGTTACACACAAACACACAAGTGGCTTTACTCATAAATTGTCTTGTCTCCTTCTCCCAGGTTGTGGTTGTGTACGTTCACCCTGTCAGTTGCAGTCTGTGCTGTGCTGCTTCTCCCCATCTCCATTCTGTCCAATGAGGTGCTACTTACCTTCCCACAGAACTACTACATGCAGTGGCTCAATGGATCTCTTATACATGGTACGTCTTGGTTTTAGTTGTTGACAACTCCAAAATACACTAACAGCACAGGGTATTTCTGTTTGGGAGATGACCTAAAAATCAACGTTGGGCAGGCTTGTGTCCAAACAGATAATTATTATTGATAGAATAGATTTGACCTCACAGTGTGAATGGCTCGGCTTTGAAAATTGGCTCAGCTGTTTATCAGCTGCTGCTGTTTACTTCAAAAAGGCTTTCCAGCTCTAGTTACATAAAAGCACTGATTTATTTAATTGAATTTGAAAAATTATGAAGCCCAGATTCAAATGTATGTGGGGTCATTTTAGGTAAATTGTGGTTTTTCACATGATTTAAATGGCTTTTTTTTTTTTTAAATCGTGTCTGACTGTGTAGACATTCTTGTCAGAGTTCTGCCTCTCAGTGGCTGATGATGGTACTGCCAAAATATTTCATTTCAGTTCTAACTCTAATGAATACTTAAACAACACCCCATTTTTTTTAAATTTGTGACTATCTCTTTTCAGGCTTGTGGAACCTAGTCTTTCTTTTCTCCAATTTGTCACTGGTCTTCCTCATGCCCTTTGCCTATTTCTTCACTGAATCTGAGGGATTTGCAGGGTCCAAAAAGGTACCAGTTTTCTTATTGGCTTGCAGATGACAGATCTAAACTTCAAAAGTAATTTAATGAAGACATCTGCTTTTGAACTGATCCCCAAATGTCTTTTGGGTGTTTAGGGAGTAATGGCTCGGGTGTATGAGGCAGTTGTGCTGCTGTTGCTGTTAGCTCTGCTTGTGCTGGGTATTGTGTGGGTGGCATCAGCCCTCCTCCATGACAACATAGCCCGAAAGAGCCTCTACGGTGAGTCATTTTCATTATATCTATCAATTCCATATGGACTTGACAAGTAGTTTAAAAAAGGTTTTTATACTGATGCTTATGATGATTTTTCTTTGAATTACAGACCTGTGGGAGTATTACCTTCCCTACGTCTACTCGGGCATCTCTTTGTTTGGAGTGATGCTGCTTTTGTGTGAGTATTTCTCAAACACAATTACTGGAGCTGTTTTAAACTATGTTGTGTGACTTTAGCAGATTATCTTGTGTTTTCCTGTCCTCAGTGTGCACCCCCCTTTGGTCTGTCTCGGATGTTCAGTGTCACTGGCAGCCTTCTAGTCAAACCGCGGGTGAGTCACAGACTGGGTGTTGGAAAAAGAGAAGAAAAAAAAGCGAAGTTTTAAGTCTCCAGCCCACATCACACCAAAACAGTGACATTAAAAACATACTTAACTTACAGACTTACAGACACTATGCATAGTCACTGTAACATAGACTGTGTTGTTGATCAAATCAGTGCAAGAACAAAATGGACACTTTGCTCACCTCACTGCTAAAATATAATCCAGATAAAATGTAAGTTGAGAAATTGTAAGTTGCTTTTTGAAATTATTTTTTTTAAATTTTAAAAATAAATAAATAATTTTTTTTTTAAGTTATTGGACAGATGTTTTCCATAGTCTTGAAAGTGTGTAACTGTTTCACAGTAAGGATTTAGCACACACTGTATGGCCGTAGTTTGGATTCTTTTAAACAGCTTTAGTGCAGTATGTTGACATTGCCTATTTAGGAACTTCTGCAGTAGATAGAAATGCCGTTACTTGGTCACAGCAAAGTATTAGATAACTTAATTTTAAGACCCAACTGTTACCAGGTGTGGCAAGTAATTTTGTTGCTGACTGATCTGTCTGTTTCAGCTGCTGGAGGATGTAGAAGATACGCTGAGCTGCACCATGTTTGAGGAAGACTCACTTTCTAGGAAACTCAGCTGTAAGTTTTGGCTAAGATCAGTTTCTTCTGCCATTTTGCAGGATTTTTGAAAGATGACTGAGATTTTTTTCTGTCTTGTATGTCTGAATTGAAGGTGGAAGTTCACCGTGTTGGGTAAAGCTGGACAGAGAAGCCATGAGAAAAGAATACCAAACTGTTAAGAGCAAGCGTGTTGCACTGGGTAAGATTATCTAAGGAAGCTGCTCCCTGCAGAATTCCTCCCACAGTGATAACAATGAATGCCCATTTGTTGCTGGACCCTCATTTTTTTGTTGTTGCTTTTTTTCGTTTCCTCCTTTTCCCCCACAGAGATGCGTAGGAAAGCATCTCCATGGCAACGAAACCTGGGCTATCCACTGGCAATGCTTGGGCTCCTTGCACTGACGGTACACAAAATACTGGTTATTCATAAATTCTGCTTTAATAGTTCATATAGAAACATGGGGCTGTTGTGTAATTGCTGCTTATGTCTACAGGTAATGTGTGTACTAATGGTCTGTTTCAATGTATTGGAGTTGCTACTGGATGAGACGGCTATGCCCAGAGGAATGGAGGTGAGGCTTCTGTTTGGAAGACAACATGAGCATTTCATGCTTGATGTTTAACAGTTGGTCATTTTTATGAACACTGGTCATTTTTTTTGTGGTTATTCTAGGACCCTCACCTGGGGATGGCCTCCTTCTCCATGTTTGGCTCACTGGGTGCTGCAGTTCAAGTAGTCCTTATACTGTATCCTTTTATCCCATAAATTGGAAGCAGAGTCCTCAACTGAGGCCATTGTCCTAAATGAAAGAAAGTAATATGGATTATCAAAATTTTATGGGCAATCCTCCATCTTTTCACCAAGTTTTGTATCATTTGACTCATTTTCTTTTTTGGATCCCTGTTGGCATAATGCAATGAGAATATGACTGAATTGAAATACACCTTGGTTGCAGAGTGGCTGAGAGAGAGCCCGAATGGCATTAAAGTCAAATGTATGAACACAGTCATTCCAAGATTGCCTGTAATATTCCACCACTGCATGTACTGTTGAATCATTATGTCACAAATTATAAGTCAGATTAATAACATGGTTATTACCCATGTTACTCTTCTTTCCACTGTTGTCCTCAAAATGAATTTCAGCTATCTAATGGTGTCCTCAGTGGTGGGTTTCTACAGTTCTCCTCTCTTCTGTTTCCTCCTTCCACGTGCAAAAGACACCAACCTTACACAGGTATATTTCAGTCAGCGTCTGTATGGACCATTTTGATGTGTATTTACAAGATGATCTGCAGTAAGGTGATCTAGACGTAGATCCAGATGCATAATGGCATGTTTGTTGTTCTTCGTTGAAACCTATGAGACAACTGAAAAACCATAATTGAAAATAAAAAACTTTCATTAACGCGCAAGAGGAAAGAATCAATTTTACAGTCACATATGGTAGTGTTTTTTTTTTTTTTTTTTTTTTCATGTTTGTGGTCCGAGACAGCAGGTTGATAGGACATCCCAGAAACTCTAAAATGATATTAATTCCTGAATTTATAGACGAGCTTTCTCCTTATGCTAACTGTGGATTTCTGCTGGAGTATTTATCTTTTGTAACCTGCCCAACTACCATCTGGCAGCACTGCATATCCTAGATTATTAATTTTTCACCAGCCAATGAAAAGGTCTTACTCATGTTTAATTTTTGTGGCTTTTCAAGAAATTGCTTCAGATTTTCTTTACGAGTAAATGATAAGATGTTACTCAAAGTTGTGATCTGCAAATCTCCTTTTCTTTCAGATAATTGCAAACTGTGTTTCACTGCTTATCCTGAGCTCTGCACTGCCAGTATTTTCACGCACACTTGGTAAGGACATGGCCTCCTGCAAATGACCTGTGGAATATTTAACAAAGTGCCATATCTATTCAAATTCTAAGCATGTTTAGTTGTGATTTTAACTTTGTCCACAAGAGGGCATATTCAATTCATGAATATCCCCACAGCTGCAGTCTGACTTAAACAGGTCATTTATAAATTGAACCCTTTCCTTTTTGCTTCTTTTACATTCCCTTAGGGATCACCAGCTTTGATTTACTGGGAGACTTTGGTCGGTATAACTGGCTTGGGAACTTCTATATTGTCTTCCTTTACAATATGCTGTTTGCTGGTCTCACCTCTGCCTCCCTGATAAAGACGGTCACTTGGGCAGTACAGAGAGAGCTCATCCGTGCCTTTGGTGAGTCTACTTCCATTCTGAATCTTAAAGTGAAAAGTACTTTTCATGTGTGTGTATATACTGTATCGTATGTGAGACTTTACTGTGCTGAAATTCATTGCACTTTGATAGCTGTGTCATAAGTCCCCCCACCTTTGGCCCCATTTCCCGACGGGCTGGTCTCTCTTCCTCAGATAGAAAGAATACAATTCTTTCAGGAAATTGTAAAGGGACAAGAGGAGAGTCAGGTCCCCTTGGGGACCTTCAGGCATACCGCCCTAGACCCCTCACAGCACACACACCCTCTAAACCTCCACCCAACACAAACAAGAACTTGGAGCATGGGCACGCCAAATGCACACACATACAGGGTCCCCTTCCTCACGGTGCAGATAGCATCTCTGCACCATGGTAGCTCTCCTGCAGTTTCCCATTGCCTCACAACTTACTTTTGTTTAATGATTAATAGATTTTAATTTTACCTAAAACAGTATTTTCCTTAGCTTTGCAAATTTAGTGCTCTACTTTGTCATTGTGTACGATGTTAAGGTCAGTGTTTGTTTTCTTTCTTTTCTTACAGGTCTGCACAGGCTGCCCTTAACTGTGTCACGCTCCACTGTTCCCTTTAGACTTCTCCTGGCCAGTGGACTTTCAAAAATCCAGTGACCTTTTCCCTCTTCATTACTGCCTTTCTTAACCTTTACAAACTGAGCCACTTCAAACATGCACCTGTTGGATTAAAGGCATTGGCAATTGGCAAAGACTGTGGCTGGTTGGTGCATGGGTTGGTCTTCCGGAGCCAAGAGGCAGGTGAAAGTGGCAAGTTTGTCTGTTGGCACACAGCTGTTTTTATCAACTCAACGTATCAGGGTCCAAGTTTGTGCTGCTTTTTGACTGCAAGTACTGGTACAAGCAATCAGCCGAGTCATAAAGGGTACGACTGGAACAAAGGGAAAAGGGATTCAAGCCATTTTGGCAATGCTGCCGCAGTGAACAGCGAAATAACCGCCCCTGCAAATCTGATGCCTTTTGTCAAGAGGATCCTTGGACAGCAGTTATTTTGTTGACACATGTGAAAGTCAGCAGTTATTTTAAAATATTGCACAGTTGCTATGACATAATATCCTCTTCCTTCATCAGCTGCATGAGGACTCTCTTTCTTTGTGGATCATGTACTCTTTCCTCTGAGGTTGTACCACTGTTTTTTAGATTGGAAATCTTCTGCTTCCATGTGTTTGGTGGTCTTGTGTTACATTGGGCAATAAGTGGAAGTTTGTGGGAACAAATGGGACACAGCGTTTAAGTTGCCTGTTGGGCAAGAGGTTACACAGGGAATATAAGACTGATGTAACATTGCTGGTGTTGGAGCTCATTTTAAAGTGCAGTTTACGGGAAGAATATAAGAATTTTCTGATGTAATTAAAATCAAACAGGGTCTTTAGACAATGGCAAGTCTACTGTGAGTGAGGATAAGTCTGCAATTTCCTAACTCAGAATATGGAGAGCTTTACGTTTTCTAATGTGATATATTTTTTTTTAATTCCATGTAACACTCATTATGAGAAACTTCTGCCTTAGACAATCAAACTGTGAGTCCTTCAAAAATTTCTATGGGCAAGTGCAATATCCTATATGTAAAAGCACACCTTAACTTTACCAAAAGTAATTTTTGACGTTCTTCATCTTTTCTTTTAATTGTTCTTCTCATCGTACTCTTCTGTGGTGGATATTAGAGTGCGCTCGGAATATTTTTGAAATATTTTATCAAACAGCGAATGTGGCTGCTGCACCATGTGTTTTTTCTTCTTTCCTTTTTTTTTGACAGTATTTGTTTGGTAAGGTAAAGACCATAAAATCAGCATTATCTCGTCTCTCACTTGTTTGTGGTGATTTTGTGTCACCGTTTACTATTGCTGCTGTATCAGCAGGTTATTTTCTGTAGGTTTGACCAGCAGGGGACAGTGTCTGTTAAACCCTACACCAAACTGTTTTGTGTAACATGCTCTCTCTGGTTAGATATGGTATGCATTATATATGATACACAAAGTTTACTCATGTCTTTTTTTCCTTTTTTTTTTTTTTTGTCCTTTTTTAAAGAATGTTCTTTTAGATTTTTGGAACAGGAAGTTTATAATGTTTTTTTTTATTTATGGGCATTTGGGGATTCATACTTTTACATTTTGCTTCAGTACTTTTACAACAGTTAAAGATGATGATTTTGATGTGTTTGTGACAAAAGAATATTTCAAGTTCTCAGAAATTAAAAAAAGAAAAGAAAAAAATGTTTACTTTTCAACTGCTCTGGTGTTTTTCCACATTTTCTTAACTGATTTTTAACATTGTTTCAGTGTTATGAGCAGGAAAACAATAAAGACACGTTTGAGTTTGAACTACTTTGTGTCTTTTTGGGTACGCATCAGACTTCCTTTTTACTGTAAGCCATTTCTTTGATGCTGCTACATGTTCTGAAATGTAGCAACACTCAACAATTTGCCATGTCCTGTGGGGTGTGTGTGTCTGGTAAGGTCATCTGTCCTCTGTGTCCCTCCACCCTTTTTGTTGCACTTCTTTAATCAGCAGCAGAAGAAAGCCATATTTTGGCCTGTCTGTCAACAACGTCCACCCGCGACGCCACTACAGCCGTGGCCCACGCTTTCCCTGTTTCGATGCAAATGCCAGATAAAAACCCTGCAAATCAGGAGAAGGGACATTCACTCTTTGTCGATCCCGCCACCCACCTTCTGCCTCCTTTCTTCTATTCCTTTTCCTTGCCTATTGTTCATTTCCTCTTTTTCTTTTCTTTTTTTCTGAAGTCTGTTCAAGAAAACCCCAGCTCTGATTAATTTCTCCCTCTTTATTTTTGTTTGTATTTCTTGTTTTGCTTTGTTGGATGTTTTAATTAAGCTTATTTGGTTTAGCTCTTGTTTTGCGCTGCACTTCCTTTTACTGAAAGGAAATGAACTTGAATGTCGCTGTAACATTAGTGGCACATCTGGAGGCTGGTTACCTTCAGAGGAAGTAACATATAAGCCAAATATAAGGTGCGCATGGTAAAGAATTTATGTGTGTGTATCAGTAAAGTCTGAAAAGAAAGAGGCGCTCATCAGTGCAATATTGTAGTATCACTCTGGGTTTGCTCAAACTTAAAAGGTAATTCAGAGGCCCAATATTATTCCAAGAAATGCAGGTAGTTTTATGTTTATTGATATTTTCTTGTAAAATAAAAGCTACCTTCACTTTGTGCCAGTGTTAGAAAGGCTGTTGTCCATTCTTTGCTTCTGAAAGTGAATCTGGATATGACCTGTCGCAGCGAATAGTGATGGTGCACATTTGAACCCACCGATGCATTCATCTCTTTTTCTTTAGACTATTTAGAGAATAAACATTGCATTTCAACGTAATTTCCATTGTTATGGAATTTTTTGCTTATGAGCAACATTTTAAAAAGCCATTTAATTACCCTTTCATTTAGTTAGTGCTACTACATTGGCTTTTCTGCAACTTAAAGGTCAAATGCAGTTCAGTCAAAATGTCTCAGCAGTCCCTCTGGGCAACACACTCCACTGGACTAGATGTCCGGCATATCGGGGACAAGGCGGGAAGCTGGCAGCTTGTAATGGGATGCGATAGCCTATCTTTATTGTCAAAACATAAGAATGAAGGGGGGAAAAAGACGCAGATTAGCTTTCCTGACAGTCAGCTATTTGAAGTTTGTGCCAAAGTGCATTAAGGGCTGTTATTCCCTCTTTTCTACACTTACAAATACAGAATCACTCAGGAAAAGGCGAGACTTGCTTGCTAATCAACTGATAATGGGCCTCACTGTCCATTTGCAATAGCTGCCTGCCATCCTGTGTGCACACTCACGGCACACTTTCTTCACACAGTTGACCGACGCAGGCCTGTTGGGTAACTCTGCCATGTCAGGGAGTCAAGGGCAGATGTAATATCACAGTTTAATTCTGCTCAGGAGATTACTGTTAAATGAATGTAATCTCCATATTGTCAAATATTTTTTGGGATCAGGTTAATATGGCAAGGTATATCCTATCTGACCTTTGACCTGTTTGTCTGTAGCCAGGAAGTCCCAACCCTGTCATTCTATTGTCCAATTTGGTGGAGAGCATCGTCTCAACATCAGCCTTTCTACCTTCACAAATCAAGCTCAACAAAGCATGCACGTACAGAGCATGCTCATGTACATACTGTATTTTATAGCATCAAATGCAGTGTGAGATAAGAAATAACTACTGTGCTATCATCTAACCCCCAACTCTAATACAAAAGCCAAGAATCATCCATCGTGTGCAGCCACATCAGAACATACCACCCTGCCTCTTCCTGCACTGATAACATGGTGAGAGACAGTGGAGTGGGTGGTGCAGCTGTGGGCTTAGCGTAAGGATGTGTATGTATAAGCTTGGAAGAGAGAAGGGAGGTGGCTAATGGTAGTTCCTTGACTCCTTCCTTTCCCCCCCCCCCCAACACCCTTATAATGGCCTCCATCAGAGGAAGAGAATCCTGCAGTGTCAGTTCAGCCATTAGAGACAAACACTTGAAATGTCAAAGCCAGCATTATTCAAAAACATACTGTCTGTACATTTTCACAACACATACCCAGAAACCTTTTGGAAGATTATTCAAATTTAAAACAAACAAACAAAAAAAAATCAACCTTACAATACGTATGTTTGTATTCATCTGCAATAATAGCAACAAATACTGACAAAATGATTTTCAGTCTCAGTATAAATGAACAACTCTGTTGTTGTGTGTTGTCAGCAATGCACTCATCAAACTGGCGAGAAAGTCTCAAAATTTCTCCAATCAGAAGATTAACTGCTGACAAGTGAGGGTGTCAGGGTTGGGTATGAAAGGAGTAGCCACTAAAGGCTTAGTCTTTTCAAGAAAAGATGGGTTGTGGTCACTATTTTGTTTCATTCTCTTTCAGATACTCATTGATCTGTTAGAAATAAAAAAACAAAGAAACTAACAAAAAACCCCAATTTTTCTTAATGTTAACCAGTAAATAATTTAACATCTACAGTGTATAATTTTGAGGAAAAAAATTAAGGGAGTCTGGGAGATCTCATTGTGTAAAAGCCAAAACTGGAAATCAATGCTGGATGTGCATGACCTTGGAACCTTCAGGTGGTACTGCATGAGAAACTGTTGTGCCACCATGATCGATAAAACCACAAGTTTGGGAGTACCCTGGAAAAGTAGTCTTTCATCACAGTTCCTGATACTGTATTACACTAAGTAAAAGACATATATCAACTCTGTTAAGAAACATCACTCTCAGGCACAGACTCATTTCAAATACGTGTTCTGATAAATTTGCATTTTAGTCATCTAAAAAGAAAAAACGGATGTGTGTTCAAAGTGCCAAAGATGACTAAAAATTATCCAAACTAAATCATTAAATGATGAGTGTCCATGAGGGAAATTATTTGTGTGAAAGTACATTTGCTGCTTAAGTGTAGGCTATATTTGAATTTTTGGAAAGATGTCATCATGGCAACATATTTAGGCAGCTCTGTAGTCATTTCAGCAGGGTAATGCCAAACTTTATGCTGACCAACTTAAAGCAGCATGACTTCATAGAAAAAGTGCAGATAGACTGCAGTTTATCTGTCTCGGTTGAAAATTTATAAAATGTATTAAAAAACCATAAAGAGGGGAATTAAACAATAGCTACAAAAAACACAAGAGCTGGTAGTCTGGTATTTTTAAATCAGTGTCATTAAACTGAAGAATGACAGTATTTATTTATCATTTTTATCTATCTATTCCATTTTTTGTCTAAATTCTGCTAAATAAATGTTCAAACTAATTAAACATTTACAAATTTGTTATTTTATTTATTCATTTAAGGAAACTTTTCGGCTTTTTCTAGAACTGGAACTTTACAAATTTCCCAAACAACTTTCAATTTCATCCTTAGCACTTGTAAATGTCTACTACCTTCCAACACAGCTACTTATAGAGTTTCTGTAAGTCAGTGAAACTCTGCATATGAAGGAAAGCCTAACCTGCAAGTACAGATTGAGTCTGTCCACCATCTCAGGTGAAAGAGAACAAAGCAGGAGAGACTAACCCAAGCAGGAAAGATCTCGTTTTCTGTGCTGTGGCTGAGCAGGAAACTAAACTATTCACCCAGCCATGTACTCCCATCCTGAAATGGGGGAGTAAAGTGCAAAGAGACAGGGGGAGGCAGGAGGATAGGGGCACCAAAATAAAAACTAATAATAATGACTTTATTTCCATCTCAAGCCCACAGATCTCTGCTTCCTTCCTTTCCCTTTCATGCAAGATGAAAATCATTGTTTCTTGTATGACTAAAGAGATTAAAGAGAAACATTGGTGTGGTTAATTGCAGATATAAAGTGTTTGTTGCTTTTTTTGATTGACTCATTCCCTGCATTTGTTATAAAGTCTGATATCTCTCATCTGTACTGCTTAGGCCAGATTTGAACCTTCCTCCATGTTTACCATGAGGACAGGAAGATGCAGCTTCGCCTTGCTACCCCTCCCTACAACATCCTGGGATCATCTGGAAACTTCCCCAACAGAAATGCCTTTGCGTGGTCCGCATGGAGCTCAGTGA
This sequence comes from Atherinomorus stipes, assembly GCA_023101725.1. Classification (NCBI taxonomy): domain Eukaryota; kingdom Metazoa; phylum Chordata; class Actinopteri; order Atheriniformes; family Atherinidae; genus Atherinomorus; species Atherinomorus stipes. Next base: position 98,715 of record JALJCO010011891.1, read on the forward strand.
CCTGCGGTCGATCACAGCACAAAATATTCACAATAAAAATCAGACATTATCCCATCACTGGTCACATTTAAAGCTAATCTTCACTCACAACAAGCCATCAAAACATATTTACAGCAGAGCTCCACGTCTTTTACAATTTCCTATGATAAGTCATCCACGAGTTCACATGTGTTCCAGGAAGGCACAGATAGCATGGTGACACAATTTGACCTTTTATCAGTAATTAATTAAAGCTTCCCTGTGTGATTATAAATGGCACAATGCAATCTGTTGTTTCTGCTTCTTCTTTGGCATTATCAGACACATTTAATGAGTCTCCAAGCTATTGTTCTGAGGTGGATAAAAAAAAAAAATTGACAATTTGTCCGAGGGGTGTTTCCAGTGAAGAGGTCTTGGGGGTATCATAGGGGTGGGGGTCAAGCTGGCTCCTCAAACACAGGAAGGCACCACTAAGTCAAGGCTAGACACTTGTGCTCTGTCTTAGGGTCCTCACCTTCAACTCTGCCTATTAATAACAGCAGCAGAGTATAGCTGATGGGTGGGACGAGCAAACAAAAGTGAGGGCATGTAAGTTCAAAGTTAACTCACACAACATGACAGTATGCTTTAAGGATCTGTCGTTTTTGATGGAATATTTCTCTCAAAAATGCAAGAAAATAGTCGTGCTTTGTTCAGTAGCCACCATTTAGTTAACTTTGCAGTTTTACATGGATCTAAAATGGTTAATGAGGTGGAGGGGATTAAGGTCATTGTGTTAACATTGTATGTTCTTTGTATGGCTGAATTGGAGGCGTGTGCTGTCGCGGTGGGAGCGCGCAGAGGAAGGGAGGGCAATCTTGTCCGGACGCTAATAAGACCCAATGGCTGGCGCAAGGTGGCCAGGAGCGCCGACACGCGACAGAAGGCGGTGGACGAAAGAGAGGAGGATAAAAAAAAGTTTCAACAGAGATAAATGTGGATATACAAAGAGGATGAGAGCGCCACGGGAGCGTTCATAGGAACTCCGCAGTCAGGAACTGCCTGGTGCGTCAGTTTGTGCGCCTCTCTTCAAGAGGATCTGCATGGGGAGAGCAGCGGTAAGTGAGCAGACAGCCACAAAAACGTCTGCGTCAAGACACCTGTGGAGGACGTAAGAAGATGACTCTCAGCTCACACGGGAGCCTGATGCTGAGACTTCTTCACGGAAATCTTTAAGAAGCTATCACGTTTTCTTATTTTCAATAATTGATGCCAACCTGAAGTGATAGTAGAAATTAAATTATTTGACTGCATTTGCTACCAATAATCATCAAACAACAACAAAAGATTTTGGGGGGAGGGGGGAATTTCGAGGTTTTTTTTTTTTTTTTTTTCTTTTTTTTTTAAAGTGAATGAATTTAACAAGAAACAAGCTACTTACATGTCTCTTCTTACATGATTTGGAATGGACCAACATTTGACACTCATTCAGTTGCTGTCTCACACTTGGAACTGGTCTATCCCTGTAGGCACCGTGAGCTGCTGAGTCCTGGAAGTACCAACCCTCCCCAATGAAGCAGTTCTGGTGGGCCCGCCTGGCACAGTTCAGCCTGCTTGTTGTGTGGGCCTGCATATGGCTGGTGCAGGGATGCGGGCCAGGTCCTGGGCATGGCATACGTCCCAAGCACAAGAAGCTCAAACCCATGCGCTACAAGGAGTTTTCCCCCAACCTCTCCGAAAACAACCTCGGAGCCAGTGGGAGAGCAGAGGGAGAGATCTCACGCAGCCATCCGCGCTTCCTTGATCTCGTCCACAACTTCAATCCAGATATTGTTTTCAAAGATGAGGAGAACACGGGCGCAGACCGCATCATGACTAGGGTGAGACTTGTTTGCTATGGTTTAACGGGCTGAATGGGTCAATTAACCTCTGTGATACCAGGTTACTGTTGTATAAGAACAAAAAAGAAAAGGCAGAAAGTGAATCAGAACAAAATCAGCTGCAGACTGACTCAGGGATGCTCTGACTGTAAACAATCTTCCACCTGTATGATAAATCAAACACCTTCACAGGAAGGTGCTGAATGCAGGTTACAGTTTAAACTTGGCCTGTTCAACATGGCACACTGAAATCAAATCATATGAAGCCATTGTTTGCTGAGCTCTACATTACCTGCCCTTTTCCCAACACAGGCTATGTAAGCTCTAACCAAATGCTCCTTCCTTTATTCTTGGAGATTAGATCAGGATGTAATTCAACTCTACCTCTTAAGAGACTGAGCTCCCCAACAGTAACACTTCCTTTTAGTCTTTTAGTCAAAAGACTTTATTATTGGAAACAAATTTATTCTTATGACAGGCTCTTAACATCTTTGTGGCCCAGAGAATTTAAAGCCAGGGAAACATTTGAAAAAACAAACAACAACAACTACAAAAAAGCTACAACAAAACAAAACAAAAAAAATGTGTAGTGCCAATCATCTGACTATCTGGACACCCTTCATGACTGTGTTCTGGATGCTGCAGCCCTCTGTGCTTGTTTAGGATATAAATCTGTGTTCCTTCGCTTCCCAGAGTGATTGTATGTGATGGAAATCTGCTTGTGTATGTGTGCCCTCCTGATACCCAGTTTGAGTATGGTTATGTGTGCATGTGCCCCCTTTTTTAGCCCAGATGTGAAAGACACTCTTTGTGTGTCATTTGGAGACCCAGAAGGGTCGCCTATACAAAATTCCCGCCTGCTGAAGTAATGGCACCGTTGGAAAAGCGACTATTGTAGTTGTGACAATGAAACGCCTCTCTTCAATGGCATTGCGAGAGAAATGCACCCAGTTTGTTTTCTGTCCCTCGCTCTTTCTCACTCTTGCTGCCACATTCCCATGTCCATGCCCATACATTCTTCCCCTCTGCCCTCCTCTTTCGTCTCAGCCTCGCCCCTCCTCTACACCGCTTTCTTCTCACCCAACTCTTGCTTACACTCTCATCTTTTCTGACTCTCTCTCCCTCTCTTGGCTGTACTGTCTTTCTTGATTAAGCAGCTAAAGTTTATACAGTTAATTATAGGCTACACAACCTGCAACTTCACAAGCCACGAGCGAATATGGATTACAAGACATGGTGATGAGTGTATCACCTCAGATGCTGTCGTCATCATTCTTTTCAGGCTGCTGTCTTGCGACAATGCAGACACAGTCTGTAACATTATGGCCCACGGGGGTGTTAAGAGTCACTGTGCGCATTTTTGATCAAATGTCTTAGGGGTGAAAGTGAGTAACACAAGCCTGGAACAATCTGGAAGGGCAGAGAATGGCCTTGATTATTCCTTCACCCTGTTGAAAAGGCCAAAGAATGTGCCAAACTGGCTACAGTAGGTTTGTTCTTGCATTCTGATTGTTTGAACAAGGTTGAGATGGCCTTTAGTTGAGCAGAGGAGGAATCGTGTGGTGATGCCAGCTGACAAACAATCATAACCTGGGAGCCAAAGACAGTGTTGAAATAATGAAACTGATTTTCTGCTAAGTCGCACAGACATCAGTCAGTGCAGTCAAATACTGAACATGCAGTCTCAGGCAGTTCTATTGCTGCTGTTAATGAGTAATTCATTATAAGTGTCACTTGCATCAGAATTTTACTCAGAAACTGTACTTTACAGAGCATATGCTGAGAACAGCGGGACTAAGATAGAAGATGTTATCTTAGATAAACAGAAAACTTAAGAGAAATGTTCCCTCCTAGATGAAGCATTCAGTCAAAACACACAAACAAAAGAAAACAGTACAATACAACACACCTTACACTGTTTTTGGATCTGAGAAGAAACCACCAACCATCGCTTCCTTTACTACTGTAAATTACTGATTTTAAGAAATGACCGAAACTAAAATATGTCTCATGTCTTCATATATTTTCTGTCAACTACTCTCTTTGTTTTCATTGTTCTTGTATTAATCCCTTACTGACCCAATGTGTTTGAGTTTGGCAATGACTTCACTCAACAAACTAACTTGTTTAATGATGTATGTGCCGTTATGCTTTGTAGCGACCTGAATATAATCTTATTCTGTCTTTGATTATTAAAAATATATCTATTGGATTCTCTCTATAATAAATAAGGGTATTTTATGAGTATGGAATCAGTTGCCAAAAACCGAAGTGTCACACCATACTTGTTTTTTTTTCTTTTTTGTGTTAATTTAAGCACTGTAAATTGACTAATAGTTGTTTTATTATAAATATTTAACTTCTAAAAGATCTGACTGCATGAACTATACAATATATTTTTTCGGTCTAATAGTCCAGGCTTCCTGACATAAATGAGAACCTTAAATTGTGCAATACACCACCCCGGAATTCAGTTAAGTGTGCTCCACAGTGAACCCTTCCCATCTGTCTTATTCTATTCTAGCGATGTAAGGACTGTTTGAACAGGTTGGCCATTGCAGTGATGAACCAGTGGCCAGGAGTTCGCCTGCGTGTGACAGAAGCCTGGGATGAAGATGGCAACCACCCTCAAGGGTCCCTGCACTACGAAGGTCGGGCTGTGGATATAACCACTGATGACAAGGAAACAAAGAAGTATGGCCTCCTAGCCCAGTTAGCTGTGGAGGCAGGTTTTGACTGGGTCCACTATGAGACCAGACATCGCATCCACTGCTCAGTAAAATCTGGTAAGTCTAATAATGGAGTTTTCATAAAGAATTACACTGTCAAAATATATTAATCATTTTGGCTTTCCCCTCCAACCCTTCTGCAGATAACTCTGTTACTGTGGAGAGAGGTGGCTGTTTCCCAGGCTGGGCCCAGGTGACTGTTGCTGGGGGGAGGAAGAAGACTCTGTCATCACTGACTCCAGGTGACAGGGTCATGGCTCTGTCTGAGACAGGCCAGGTCATATACAGCCGAGTCCTCTTGTTTCTGCACCGGGAGCAAGGAAGCTGGTCTACTTTTCTGTCTCTGGAGACAGAAAATGGCAATAAATTGTCCCTCACTCCAGATCATTTGGTTTTTTTAGCCTCCCACTGCAGAAATGACATCAACGAGTACCAGGCTCAGTTTGCTAGCAGAGCCAAAACAGGGGACTGTGTCCTCATCAGTACAGCAGAGGGTCAGGCACGGCCATCTCAAATCATCTCCGTTTCAGTTGCAAAGAGTGAGGGAGTGTATGCGCCCTTGACAGAAGCTGGAACTTTGTTTATTGATGGGGTGCTTGCCTCTAGCTATGCAGTGGTGGAGGACCACAGACTTGCACACTGGGCATTTGGACCTCTGCGACTTATGTACTCATTGCACCAGCTACTCTTGGGGGAGAAGGCAAAAGAAGAGCAGACCACTGACTCTCAAAGAGTTCACACTGAGACTGCAGCACATTTGAGCACTTTGACCACAAAGGACAAAGCAGGTATATATATAAATAATTACATTATATACAAACAAGGCAATTTTAGTGAACCTCTCAGAATGGTAATTCAAGACAAGCACTCATTTCAAGAGTGGATATCAGATATTCACTGGTATGCTAGATTACTGTACGGGTTTGCGTGTGTCTTTTTAGACTCCAACTTATTTCATCCTTAAAACCCTAAAGCTACACATATGTTATGTCGCAGTACAACTGCAATACATCTACAATTACAATTAACCTTCTTTTTTAGAGAAATAAGTACAAAAAACCCCACTGGAATGTCTTTTTATTGTATGCTATTGTTTGTATTCTAACTATTGTAACAATAAATATGCCAACTCTGACACTGTAAAAGAAGAATTGCAAAATGAAACAATCAGTCTGATCAATCAGCTTTATGCCACAATAACTGTATCATAGTCTATCTGTACATCTGCCATTTCTTTTAAAAATGTAAAAATATATATCATAAATATTATTCTAATGGGATAGGAATGAATTCCCTGAACAACAGAATCTTTATTTTTGTACTTTATGAATCATAATATATATATAAATGTTGCATTTCATTATAATAATTTCACTTCCTGTATTGTATGCACTGACTTGGTGTCATATCATAAAACAAATAAAAATCTCCTTTTATGAAGCAACACTGCTTTTTCTTCATCTCTGGTGCACTGTTAGGTTCCTTTTCTTTTTGTGTGTAAACTAGACTGGGCATGTCCAAAAGATTTTTCCAGGGCATACAGTTGGGCTTAATGTATGGTGGAATGTGCAGCCTTTGTGGAAATCTAGGTGGCCAACAGGTTAATAAAAAGCCCAGCTTTACTTAATGTTCCTCATGCTGTGCCACCAGTTTAACATTATCACAGACCCTTGTCACCTCAGCAATGTAACAGTTTCATTTTTTGCATGGGGTGGCCACGTTCAGTCCTCGAGAGCCACTATCCTGCAACTTTAAGATGCAACCCTTGTCCAACGCACCTGAATCAAATGAATGGCTCGTTATCAGGTGTCTGCAGAGCTGAATGACATGAGGTAATTCAGTTGTGTTGGAGAAGGGATGCATCTGAAAGTTGCAGGATTCTGGCTCTCGAGGACTGGATTTAGCCACCCCTGATGTATAGAGTGTAACCTTGAGACAGAAGTGTTGTGTCTTTCACACCACTTTGTATTTTCTTTTCATTTCCATCCCATTTATGAACAGAGTTATGATACACATGAACTGTAAAGAACTGCTAAATGTTTCTGTTGTTATGCAGGACCCATTTTAAACGTGCTTCTGTCAGGGAAGGCTTTGATTCAGGACAAGTAGTATGGGGTTATACACCCCCCTTGTGGTGGAATTAACAACACACGTGAATTCTCTCAGTCTCTAAATTCCCTTTAACATCCATTTGATCAGTTCCAATCCCTGCACGACCCTGGGAATGGAATACCTGCTTATTCCATTCACAGGATTGTGTGATTTCAGTCAAAAGTCAAGCTGATACTTAAATTTACTGTTTAAACTGTTGTTTAGTGATCCCTAACCCTGGTCCTCAAGGTTCACTATCCTGCAAGTAATCAATGTTTCCCTATTACAACACACCTGACATAAATTAAATAGATGGTTGACAAGCACTTTACAAGTCTGCTAATGAGCTGTTAATTTGAATCAGGTGTGTTGCAGCAGGGAAACATCAAAAGTCTGCAGGACAGCGGACCTTGAAGACCGTAGTTGGGCATCCCTTTGCTGTACCATTCATTTTACAGTTAGAAGTTGCTGTCTATTGGTAACCTAAGAATAAAGACTTGTTTGACTTGCTCCAGTCAAAACTCGTTTAGTCTCCTTTTCTCACACTGCCCCCTGGTTTACCCCTGAACTCCAGTCATTAAAAGCCAAAAATAGAAAACTTGAACGTCTTTACAGGAAAACTGGTCTCATTGTTCGTAAAGACATGTACTTCACCCATTTACAGTATAACAAAGATCTAATTGCACATTCCAAAGTCACCTACTACACTGATTTAACTGACGCATGTGACTCCCTGATGCTGTTCTTTAATGAGAAAATTAAAATAATTCACCAGCATCTCAATTCCAATACCCCATTCAGTTCCTCCTATGATCACTTCACTCCCTGTCAGCTTCTGTCCAGTTTCCAGCTCCCCAATCCCTCAGAAATGTCAGACTTCATTTGTAAGTCTAAGCCCTCCACCTGCCAGCTTGACCCCCTCCCTACAGTCTTAGTTAAGTCCTACCTCTCTTCTCTGCTCCCCCTTGTCACTGTCATCATCCACTCATCACTTACCACTGGATCTGTTCCTACTTCCTTCAAGACTACAGCTGTTACCCCAGTACTGACAAAACCTGGTCTAGACTCCAACAACTACAATAATTTCCATCCCATTTCTAACCTTCCTTTCATCTCTAAAATCCTTGAAAAGACAGTTGCCATTCAACTCCACACCCATCTGACTCAGGACCCCCTCTATGAACAGTTCCAGTCTGGTTTCCGCCCCGTCATAGTACAGAAACTGATCTAATTAAAATTACAAATGACCTCCTCATGGCTGCTGATTCCGGGTTACTCACCATTCTCATCCTTCTTGACCTAAGTGCAGCTTTTGATACAATTTCTCACACCATTCTTCTAAATAGACTGTCCTCTATTGGGATTTCCCAAACACCTCTAGCCTGGTTTCACTCCCATCTCTCAGGCCACTCCCAGTTCACTGAAATCAAGTCTTTCAGATCCCACCCCTCCCCTGTTACATCAGGTGTGCCCCAGGGCTCAGTCCTGGGGCCTCTTCTCTTCATTATCTGTCTCCTTCCCCTTGGCAATATTTTCTGTAAATACAACATCAATTTTCACTGCTTTGCGGATGACACCCAGCTCTACCTCTTTGGCAAACCCAATTCCACACTTCCTCCCTCCTCCCTCTCTACCTGTCTATCTGAACTAAAATCTTGGTTTACTTCTAATTTCCTTAATCTAAACAGTAATAAAACTGAAATCCTTCTTGTTGGAACTTCATCTACACTCTCAAGTTGATCGTTTTCCCTCTCCATCGATGGCTCCCCAATTTCCCCCTCCCCTCAGGATAAGAGTCTGGGTGTCATCCTTGACAGCTCATTATCATTTCAAGCTCACATCAGTAATGTCACTCGATCTGCATATTTCCATCTACGCAACATCTCTCATCTCCGCCCCTCCCTCACCCCCTGTACTGCCTGTATCCTCATCCATAGCCTAGTCACCTCCAGGATTGACTATTGTAATTCTCTCCTCTTTGATCTCCCCCAGAAATCCATCCATAAGCTCCAGATGTTTCAGAACTCAGCCGCTCGCATCATCACCAGAACCACCTCCTTCCACCACATCACCCCTGTCCTTCAGCAGCTGCACTGGCTACCGGTCAAATTAAGAATAGCATTCAAAATCCTTCTGAACACTTTTAAAGCCATTCACAACCTTGCCCTTCCTTATCTGTCAGATCTCTTACATATTGTCACCCCCGCCCGTTCCGAGATCCTCTTCCTCCATCCACCTTACCGTCCCACCCAGCCGTCTCAGCACCACGGAGAGGAGAGCATTCAGCCGCTCTGCTCCCCACCTTTGGAATTCACTCCTGCCAGACATCCGCAACACCAACTGTCTTCCTCTGTTCAAATCAAAACTTAAAACTCACCTCTTTAAGACAACTTACTCTCTGTGATTACATTGTCCTGTCTTTTATCCATAGCACTTTTTTATTCATTTTAAATTGTTTTATTTAGTTTTCTCTTGTGTTGTACAGTGACCTTGAGTGACCTGAAAGGTGCTTTTAAATTAAAATGTATTATTATTATTAAACTGTACAAATTTCTTTCTTTTTCCTGAAAAAATTGTATGCTTTGGTGATGTACAGTCCTCACTGCAGCTAACTCAGGTCTGAGTTGCAGCCTGGGGCCCTTTGCAGCATGTCAGCCCCCACTTTCTATGACCCCTTTCCTGCCACTTTGCTGTCAAATGACCAATAGACCCCCCCCCCCCCCCCCCCCAAAACAAAACCAAACAAACAAACAAAAAAAAACAAAAACAAAACAAACAAACAAACAAACAAAAAACAACAGATGTTGATTAAACAGGTACGTCTGCAAATAAAGGAAAATAAATTACATAGTAAAAACAGAATAAAATGACATACAATTAAAAAAAAGATTCTTCTGGTTTATATTCTGTTGTAAACATCTGTGAAGGTATTCCAGGGGATTATCCTTGAAACACAGGAGCCAGATGGGAAAGCACTGGCTTCTCAGACCGTCCAATAGGAGCAGTCTGGTGTGGTAATACCACCCTCTATTTACATCCGTCAGCCAATCAGTCACCATCTTTTAACCAGGCTCAGCCCACCCTCCCCCTCAAAAGAAATGTAATCCAATTTTCCTAAAGCTGAATGGGGAGAAAACTAATCCAGACAGTAGGACCAGTAATAACCTATTTTCAAATTGAAAACATGCTCAACAACATTCGGACAAAGAGAAACTAAAACTTTGGCTGACTGACTGTAGTTTCATTTTCATTCTGCTTGTACATTCAACTTCTATTATTACAAGCATTAGTGACAAATGCTGGAATCACAATTTACTTTGATGTATGTGGTTTGTTTATTTACTATATATTCTCTCTGAATGTAGGAGATCCATCATGGTGAGGTTTGAATGTGAAAAAAAATGTTACTAGACATTTTTTCAGACAATAAAACAAATTTCCTGACATCCACAGGATCAGCATTTTCAGTTAAGCAAATGCTGCTGATGAATCCATATGACAGAAATTAAAATGGCTGCTGTCAACCATTCAGTGATTTTCTTCAGCAGGAAGGCTGGATATATGGTTCGTTGGTCTATTTGTTAGCGGGATAACTCAGTTAGGAATTGCATGGCCTTTCTTAGAAATCCCTGTACGATATTTGACCACATGTTTACAATTTTAACTATTTCAATTTTCTAACCTAATTCAGCTTCAACAAAGGTAGTACAGCCATTGTACCATTGTTTTTTTGGTTTCTTGGTTCAATTCTAACTTAAAAGCAACGATAAAATGGGTTTCTATGGGCTGTAGTGTTTGTTACAGTGTACAGAGTAATGGTAAATCACATTATAACTTCAACATGTCGCTTCATATGAAAGTCAGAGGACTTTTTGTTTTGCCTGAGTTCACCTAGCTAAAAACAATTAGTAATAGAATATCTGTAGGTTTTAGATGTATCTGTGTATGATCTACCACAGCAACTTCACAGTGCAGTTCACTGAACATCACCTCCCTGTACCACAATCCATTGCACAGTGCTCATCAATAGGTAATAAAGTTGACGAATATTGTGTGTGAGTTTTAACAGAGGCTCTCCTCTCCTTCACAGCCACTTTAATGTACAGTTGAGTGCTTCTCTGTAAGGCCTGTCAGGAGCTGATGTGGATTAACCTGTGACCTTCACAAAGGGACAGGCTGTTACCCTGCCTCATTTTCTGTAAGTTCATAGGATCATCTCAATGACATTAGAGCTTTAATGCATGTACAGCCTCAGGCCCTTGGATTTTCCAGTGTGAGCTCATGAAAGGATGGCAAAGGGAGGCTGATGCCTTATGGGTTGACTGTAAAGCCAAGAAGACAGAGGTATAGACAGAGGTATGCAGGATATGAGAGTGCAAGTACAATGTATAGAAAATGAAAGAAATTGTTACATATTATACATACAACTCGAGCTGTGTCACATTTTTTGAAAGCATACAAAAGCCTTTTAAGTGTGGATTTGTGAGAGAACTTATTGGCTGCCATGCAGTATTCATTTAGATTTTAAGAGGCATGTATGAGTGTGTAGTTCTCTAAAGTTTGCATTAACTTCTTCACAGGGCATTCATACTTATGTAATTTCCACAATGTGATAAGCCTGCAAATAGATAAAGAAGGCCAACAACCCTCCTCTTCCCCATAACTATGTGAGCTTACTGCCCTTAATATGATTTACATTAAACATCCCTCAAATAAATTTAACATCCATCTTTAAAAAAAAGTATTACCATAGGATGGATTAACATCAGTTAAGGCCAGTAATATTTCATTATTTCTCATGTCGTCTGGCATCGTAATCAATCAAGTATGTGACCAAAATGTGGTGATAAAGGACTTTAGTTAATGAATCGTCTCAAATGTAACAGTTATGGGAGTGCCTTCTTTTGATCGGTGAAACAGATGAAAGCACGAGAACATTACTAAATCAAGTAATCACTGCAGCTAAATATCTGGGGCTACAGAGTGGAGAAATAAAATGTTTGACTATTATAAAGTGCGCATCCTATATCTGTTTTCTACATTTTACAAAATAAACTTCAATCAAGAGGTAACCAACTTCGTGAACTCAGTCAGATCGCTGTTTGTTTAACAAAAAAAAATATCCAAACCACTCATCGGCAGGCATGTCAGTGCAGTTCTGGTGTTACAATCATAACAATCTAATGAAAAATGGCTTCCCTGGATCCGAAAATCTAATGACCTAATATCTAATATCCACCATATTTCAGTGGCCGCGCTCCCTAGATTAAAATCTAATGTTATGCGTTAAAATGGTTAGCACAACGCAATTTTTTTCCGACGATAAGCTTGAGTTGTAACGCATTATGAAACAATAAAACTAAATTTTTTCTCGTTCGTTTGCATGAATTATTTTTTTGACGTAGTTGTTTATTACCTAGCACAGCTAGCAGCGGTTAGCCACTTAGCGGAACAGTCGTTTGGGGACGCAACGCAGTTTACTGAAGTGAAAGGAGATGCTATTGACCCATACAAGGGTACCCATACAAAGTTGAGCTACAATTTTGGATAGATGGAAGTCTGCAGTGGACTAAAACTAACAGAAAAATATATTTTCTGCGATGTCAACAAAGTTTAGGGCTGTAATTTCCGGGTACACAATTTAGTGCAAACTTGCTTTAACGACCTCGCGAGCGAGATTCCAGAACAGAGAAGCGCTAGCTAATGCTAGCCTTCAAGCTACATTAACAAGCAAAGAACAACTGCATGAATCCGGGGAAGATTTTGCGGGACAGGCCGAAGAGCGTTTGTGTTTAGCACTTCCCTTACAGTAAAAGACCACTCGACACAACGCTCCAGTCGTTGGTTAGCTAGGTAACCACAGCGTTATCCATCTGGTTGAACAGCTAGCGAAGCCTGCCTTCCGCCGACGTGCACTTCCCCCACTCTTAACAGCAGCCGGCTAGCCGCAGCGTTAGTCCGGTACATAAAATGAAGCGACCATCAGCATTTTTGGACGTTGTGTGGCTCTTTGGATTTTGCTGATGCATGAGGAGACAATATTGTTTTTGTGAGGTGAGCTATTTCAGTTGTGACCTTTTAGAACTTCTTGCAACATACACACCTAGAGACACCAGCCCTGACCTTAGACCGGGTGTTAGCTCTGTTTTCGGTAGCATTTAGCTGCTTGCTTGGATCAGATGATACCATCTAATTGCTGGAAGGCTAGCTATGTCACCTGGGTGCTTATGTTAGGTTCTGCTACGCTAGTTATATCCACCTTTTTATTGCACGAAGTAGCTATATGACTTATTTTAAAATACATGTTCCATTGCGTGATATTATTTCACATAGTCTTGTCTCTTCGGTAGACTTTGTTGCTATGTTGCCATTGGTGGTTGTTAGCTTCTCAGTATCAGATTGTCGCCAGTGACATGGACATGGCTATTTGCTGGATAAAACCAACCCTTTGAAGTCGATGTTTACATTGAGAAATAGTACTTATCGTTGTATTTACACAACAACAAATTCCTAGTACCATTTACAATAGTACTACAACACATCACGACGACTTCTGAGCAACATCACAAACCGAAAACGATCAAGATCATTGGGAAATTGAAACACTAACTAAGATGTTGAGAGTTAGCCATCGAGCCATTACTTTTGCTTTGGACAACTGAACATTTAGAGAACAAGCATGTTTCGTATCTACATCAACTGTGGTATAACGCCAGTTAATCGTATTGGAACTTGGTTTTGACATGGGCTAAGTATGTTGTTGAGGAAAGTGCATTTCAAGTGAGGCTGCCCTCGAGTATTATGTCTTTGATTCTAACGGAGATGTAATGTTCAACATTAAGAGATTTTGCCCAGCAGCTCAAATGTATTCGGCCTTTTTGTGCAATGTTAGTTGTTAAAACGATGCTTGCTTGTGCAGTGTTTGAAGTATTTGCATGTGATTTTTTTTTTCTTTTTTAATGTAGCGTGATGTATTGACTAAGCAAACATTTCGTGTCCCTTTTGTAATTTTTTGGGGATTGTTTAGTGTTGTATTAAGCACAAATCTGTTCTTTTTTAATCATTGTACTTTTGATTCTAGAAGCAGTTCTTTTAAGCTGTTTTTACTGCCGCCTGCTTTTAATCGTCCACTTTTACGGTCTTGTCATTCTGGGCTCTTTCCGAAACCTGAAGACCTTTCCCCCCCACTCAAACACCACTGCCCTTCTCCCCTCTTCACATTTCCTGTATGAGTTATGGATAGGTTAATGTTTTGTTTTGATTTTATAATAATAATAATGATAATAATAATAGCTTATTATTATCATTATTATTAATTACTTTATAAAGCTTTCCTGTTATATTAACTAGATCAATAAGGATATTGTTGAATTTTCCAGTTTTACTTGTAATCACTATTTCTCCGAAAGTTTCTTTGGTTGCATTTTTATTTTGTAGTGCAAGTGGAATTATTTATTTATGTCCTCGTTTCAGAGGGGCTATATTTACACTAACCCCTTGTATCCTGTTGTACAGTCCCCTTGTAGACTGTTGCACCGTAAGTGCCATATGAATCCAACGTAACCTCTAAATGCCAATGCATGCCACACTAGTACCAATCGACAGACAGGAATCTGCTCACGTTTACCTTTCAAAGGATAGCGGAAACACTGCAAAGTGTGTGTAGAAAAAGAATTGGCTCACAGGAAGTTTTTTAAAGTGACTTGACACAATAATTGTTCTGTAATTCTTAAAAAGACAGGCAATCATTTTGGATCAGTATTGTCAAAGTTAAAATGTCTTGAGTGAAATCCAGACAATGTACCGTCACTGACAGGTCTTTTTTTCTGTTATAGGCATTCACGATCATTTTTATGAATACAGAATGCACCATAAGTGCCATGTGAATCCAAACCTGCCGATGCTTTTGAGACACAGACTGTTAAATTGATTTAAATGATACAATCAAGAAAAGTCCTCCTGATCCTGTTCATTATGTGGATAATATCGAGACAGCCGTTCATTGTTTGACAGCATTTTATTAATGGCGTGGATCCCACAGCGGAACTATGTTGTAAGGACACGGTTCTGTACGACAGGAGCCCCGCTGCAACAGGAAGCTCTACATACGGAAGTTGTATTTTCTTTGTGTATCCCGATTTGTGGTTGTTTTATTTAGCAAAACACCATTTTAGTTGTAACATTTAGTGTTTTTTGCGAATAGGACCCTAATCGACCTGGATTATGCATTGCTTGGTAAATAAGTTGAACAGTAAAAACGATTTCTTATATATCTCTCGAACGTAACCTTCGCGCTAATTTCATGAGTTTGCGTAAAGCTCAATTGCACAAGTGCAAACGTTGTCAGATTAAGATGGAATACGGCTTAAAGTAAATATGTACGGCTCCCGTCCTCCCCCTTAAAAAAAAATCAACTTAGAATTTGTTGTTAGTTTTGTGTTTAAAGTGCTTACGTGGTGATGGGGAAGTTCTGGTGTGCTGTGCCATATTGATATTGTTTATTGATGATGATAAATTACAAGAGGTATTTGCTATTTATATGTTTAATTGTGAACAATGTAGTTCGTTCACTCGTAGTCTGAATACCACTCATCTGTTCCTTTTTTATGATAGCCATAAAAACGTGTTTGTTTTTTTTTTTTAAATCTCATTTTTATCTGATGCCAGTTTAAAAAAAGAATCTGATTTAATGAAATTGACTTTGGTATTTGCCAGTTTAAACACTTCTGGATTGTTTTCATGTTAAAATGGGTCAGTTTAACTTGTGCATGTATGAGAGATGTCAATAAATTGATAAATTGCACATTTTTCATTTGTAGATCTCTGTCATAGAGGTCACAATCAGTACGGGGAATGGACGAGCAGAAATCAAACTGCGAAGAGAATGACTCTGAACCAACAGGTAATGTATCCCTTGTGTACTATGTGCACTTTTTTTGGAGAAGATAAATACATTAACAACTTTATTTAGAAGCTTTTTATGTTTCATTCTAGTTAGAAATTATGTTTAAATTAAGGCAATTTCATTATTTTTTTGGGGGGGAGGGGGTTAAAAAGTTGTTAAATGTTCTTTTGTCCCTCTCTCTATAGCTGATGACAGTGCCATTACAAAGCAGCTTGTTTCCTCTAAGGAGGAGTCCAAAGCCTCTTCTGCTGCTGAGGATGAGTCTGGTGTAAATGCAACCTCCTTCAGCAAATCTCTGTAAGTTTTTTCATTCACAAAAAAAAAAAAAAAAAAGTGAAAATAGTTTTACTGACAGTGTGCTAAGTACTTACAAACTGCTTTGTGTGGTTTTGACTTTTGTTTTTCATGTTTTGCTTTATAATTGTGCAGAAAAAGTTTCGGCGGTTGGGGTTTTTTTAGTTGGGGGGGGGGGGGTTTTTGGACAACGGGAACTGAGACACTTTGGGCCGTTTTCTGAGCGGCCAACCCTCAAGCCATCAGCTTCCCCACTGCCACAGCCCGGAAATGATGACCTGTCTTCCATTGGCTTTTCTGACTCCTCTTGTCTGACACCTCTCTTTGATGACTCAGGTGAAGCTATCTATCTCTCTCTCTCTCTCTCTCTCTCTCTCTCTCTCTCTCTCTCTCTCTCTCTCTCTCTCTCTCTCTCTCTCTCTCTCTCTCTCTCTCTCTCTCTCTCTCTCTCTCTTATATATATATATATATATATATATATATATATATATATATATATATATATATATATATATATATATATATATATTTTTATATTAGAGGTTTGTCTGATTATTTTCACAAATTAATCTTTGTTTATATTTATTAGACCATTGTTGACACTGTGTATAATTGAAATTTTGTTAAATATTTTACTAATGTTTGACTTAACAATTAACAGGGGGTTGTTGGGTTCACCATTGGTGTGCTGTGTGGTCAGAGGGAGTGAAGCAGACAGATGATAAAGAGCTGCAGAATGTGGATAGGGCCATTATCTCAGGGACACAGCGGGTAAGTGTCAAGTCCATTGACTTGGATTTTATGATATGGAATGATAATGTAGAGGTTTAAAGATTCTTACTATTCTTTTCTACTAATTGGTTTGTTTAGCTTTGCGAATATTGCAAAAGGCTGGGTGCAACCATACGATGCCACGCAGAAGGCTGTTCGCGCTTCTACCACTTCCCATGCTCGGCAGCCAGTGGATCCTTCCAGTCCATGAAGCAGTTAGTCCTCCTTTGTCCAGAGCACATAGAAGAGGCAAAAGAATTGGGTAAGAGAAACAGGCGCTTATGCCAAATTTGTGCTGTCATTGTAATTTGGGGGTGTGGTGTTAAGCCTGTGTGATGGACACGTTACAGAGAAGCCTCAAGTCCTACAGTAAATTTCTTGCTTTTTTAGTCATTCTATTTTTCCTAAAACCAGTTCATGTGTTCTGTTTACAGCTGGTGAGGAGGCTTGGTGTGCAGTGTGTGACTCGGCAGGAGAACTTACAGATTTGGTTTTCTGCACTGGCTGTGGCCTGCATTATCATGCAGCTTGTCTGGAAATTGGTGCCACGCCCATTCAGCGGGCAGGATGGCAATGTCCAGACTGTAAAGTGTGCCAGACTTGCAGGTGAGTTTATTATCTTTTGACTGTGCCTGTACCTTAAATTCAGCTTCAGTTTTTAATGTTATGCACAGTATTTGCATTGTTATCAAAGATGTGTCAAGATTTTTTTTTTCTTTTTTTTTTCTGTTCTTTAATTTTGTAGACAACCAGGGGAAGACTCCAAAATGTTGGTATGTGATGCTTGTGATAAGGGATACCACACCTTCTGTCTTGAGCCAGCCATGGATTCTCTTCCTTCTGACCCTTGGAAATGCAGAGTAAGACATTTTCTTTCATCATTTCAATCGGCAGAGATTCCCCTTAAAAACATGATCTTAACCAGAGCACTTTTTTACTTTTTTACAAAATGTTATCATTTATCAACATGTAAATTTTTTTTTCTTTCATCGTTGATGAAAAAGATGATTGATTCTCATAATCTGCATTATGTCAGAGGTGTCGTGTATGTATGGAGTGTGGCGTCCGTGGACTGGTGCTGTCAGGTTCGGCGCAATGGTTTGAGAACTATACTGTATGCGAGGGGTGTCAGAATCACCGCAGCACAGTGTGTTGTGTGTGCAGCAAGGCTGCCAACCTATCTGTTGGTCTTCAGTGCTGCATCAACTGTCACAGGTTAGTTTAATGCACAGTAATGGGCATTGTGATGTGCACTACAGCCTTGTTGTGATAATACATTTTTTCATGATTCTTTGATTGTCTTAGGTGGGTGCACAGTGAGTGTGCTTCGGTGGGTGAGCTTCCAGAATCCAAGATTACTTGCCTACTTTGCAAGGATGATCAGCAGGAGCCTCCAGTTAAAACACACACAGTGGAGATGCAGACCATAGAGGAGATGACAATCCAAGTGGATGCTGACATAGTCACAGAAAAGCAGGCAGATTTATCAGCGGTGACAACAGGACAGAAGGGCACGTCTGAGATGGATAAGGCTGGAGATGAGCCTGAAAAAGAGACTCCTATGGACTTGGGTACTTCTGAATTTGCACACAGCATAAAGCCAAGCTTAGTAGATTGTCCTTTATATTTTTGGAATGGTTTAAGAATGTGTCTGCAAAGTATTTTTTTTTCTATTATTTTATTTGTTTGTTTTAGGGGTGGAGTCTGGAGTTGCTCAGACAACTGATGTTGTTGAGATGACCAAGGAGGGAGAACCTCAGGCAGTAACCAAAAGATTCGCTTGTGAAGCACCAGTCTCTTCACTTGTGTCCTCAGGTGAACTTGGAGCACATTTTAGACTTGCATATTTAAAGATAACTACATATTAGTACATTTGTTTTGTTGCACAATTAAGAATGGAAGCATAATTTTTTTATGATGCTATTATCACATATTCTTTAATCTCACATATAGTGTGCGCAACATCAGAAAAGGGGAGTCCTTGTCTTCCTGCTGATGAAGAGAATGTAGAGGAAGCAGTCAGCCAGATGACTAAGGGCATCTGTTCCCAGGACATCACTGCAGAGAGACAGTCTGACAACAACCCTATGGTAGAACCTACACTTTTGTCCCGTAAAGTCCCTGAAGACATGGAGGCGGGGACAGAGGAAGATGCCCAAGAGGTTTTTCCCTCAGTTAAAAAAGAACCATCACAAGAGTCATTAAAAAGTGGATCTCATAAGATTATTTCAGAACCACTTAGGAAGGATTCACATAAGTTGCCAGCTTCTTCTGTGTCTGTGAACGAAACGGGGCCTTTGTCCATTGAGGAAAAGCAGGAGATTGGAGGTCCTGACATGGACCCTCAATCTCCTGACATTTCTCTATCAGCTGAGACCTTCTCTGTTGTGGACATGGAGGGGAGGTTACTTCCTCCTTCTGAAGAGGAAGAAGAAGAAGAGGATGATGATGAGCCAATAAAAGGCCATACTGGGGACATAAAGCAAAAACTGCAAGAGGTTAAACCAGAATTGTTTCTGGATGAAATGTCCAACATGAGCCATGGAGATGAGAGCAGCAGTGGCTTCTTGGGCTCTCCAGGAGAGCCTGATCCTTCACTCTCCATGGAGCTTGGCCTTGTGCCTGCTGGCCGCTCACATACAGACAACTTGCTCACTGAGACTGATGATTCTCTTCCCTTTGAACCACTTAGAAGTGACAGAGAAAAGGCGAAGCGGAGAGGATCCCCAGGCCGCTCAAGGGTCAAACAGGTTAGCACGCATTGCAGTGTTTATACCCCAACACAGAAAAATACTTGGTCTTGTTTTTAAGGATGACGACAGGGTATTGCGTTGAATGTTTTTTGTCATATAGGGGCGAAGCAGTAGTTTTCCTGGGAAGCGCAGACCTCGTGGTGGTGGTGGTGGAGGGAGAGGGCGTGGCGGGAGGTCACGTCTCAAGGCCATGGCCTCCTGCATTGATGCCTTCTTGGTGAGCTTTATGCACAAGTTTTTTTTTGTTGTCGTTAATCTTGTATGATGCATGGTACATTACAAAATGTGATATTTAATAATCTATTTTTTTAAAGTTATGTTATTACATATTTGTGCATGACCGTTGTCTTCTTTACAGCTAAGCATGACCTCAGACACTGGAATAAGTAAAGAGGAAGATGATGAGGAAGATGACACCATGCAGAACACAGTAGTTCTTTTCTCAAATACTGATAAATTTGTCCTGCTCCAGGTACAGGTTTTTGTTGATCAGTCTAATTTACCTTCTGTACATAAATGTTCTAAGAGGATGCAAATTGACTCATTTTACTCTCCTTTGTTTCAGGATATGTGTGTTGTGTGTGGTAGTTTTGGAAAGGGTGTAGAGGGACAACTGCTAGCGTGTGCTCAGTGTGCCCAGTGTTACCATCCGTATTGTGTAAACAGTAAGGTGAGAACAATTTTAGGCTTTATGTTTTCAAGACTGTATTTTATAAAAGCAGATGGATAATTGGATATTTTCTACAGATCACCAAGACGATGCTTCGTAAGGGCTGGCGATGTTTGGAATGTATTGTGTGTGAAGTCTGTGGAAAGGCCTCAGACCCCTCCCGTCTGCTGCTGTGTGATGACTGTGATGTCAGCTACCATACCTACTGCTTAGACCCACCCCTGCACACTGTACCAAAGGGTGGTTGGAAGTGCAAATGGTAAAAAAAGAAGAAAAAAAACAACCTCTAAATGCACAATACTTTATTCAGCCTTGTTGCTTTGAGTTGAGTCAAATGGAAATTAATAGGTGTAAATTTGCATTTTATGTAAAACACTGGAACACTGGTATCTCAGCTCTGCATTAGCAATTCAGAAGCCTCTAGCTCAGCCTCTTACCTCTGCAACATGAAAAGAGAAAATTGTATGAGTCATTGGCATATTTTAGCTGCATACATTAAGAAAAAATGGCTAACGTCTTTTGTCCAGGTGTGTGTGCTGCGTCCAGTGTGGTTCCAACTCACCAGGTTTCCACTGCGAGTGGCAGAATAACTACACTCATTGCGGCCCTTGTGCAAGCCTTGTTACCTGTCCGGTATGCCGAGAAAACTTCATGGAAGAGGAGCTGCTGCTGCAGTGTCAGTACTGTGATCGGTGGGTGCTGGATTTTACAACTACACATGCACACATCAGAAACTGAGGATATCTTGAGACTGCATCTAATGATGACAAGCAGGGAATAGATTATTAATGCATTTTTCCACGTTTATAAATTATTCCGTAACATCTTTGATTTGTTGAAGTGCGCGTAGCTATATTTTGTGTGTGTGTCTGCAGATGGGTCCATGCTGTCTGTGAGAGTCTGTACACAGAGGACGAGGTAGAACAAGCTTCTGATGAGGGTTTTGCATGCACATCCTGCACACCATATGTCCCAAAACCTGTGGGTAAGTCTGAATGACCGTACTTGACAACCAAAGATTAAAGGCTCAAGCTATTTTTGTATTGGCGGAAAAACTTTGATGCCTTTTTTCACTGCCTTTTGCCTTCCATTCACAGTAGAGTCAGCCATTATGGCTTCAATAAAGATCAAAGAGCCAGGTATGTGGATTTTGCTCATTAATATCTGTTATCACCAGAACATTATGTTGCCGTGTTTTTTGTTTTTTCAAGTTACACAGATTTGGAAATGTCACTTCACAGAACCGCAGTTCTACCGGTTGGAGGGTGTGTGGCTGACTGAGTCAGGCATGTCCCTGCTTCGTAGCATCTCCATGTCTCCTCTGCACAAGAGACGGCAGCGCCGCTCTCGTCTTGGCACTCTGTGCAGTGAAGGCCCTGATGGAATGGATCTGAGGGAGGTCGAAGGAGAAGGGGAGGAGGGAAAAGGTTGGCCTACTTCCTTCTCATTCACCACTGGATGAAAAATTTGCAGTTTTGTTTTGGCCTTTTAAATGTTATTCTGTATGACTAGGCTGTGGGGAACCCATGGAATGTGAATCCAAAATGGAGCAACCAGGAAGCCCTGACAGGGAAGGTGGTGAGAGGGATGCAGGTGTAGAGGGAGGTGCTGAAGGCATGGCTGACTGCGAGGGTCTCAAAGGGGTAGGAGAGGACATGGATGACAGCAAAAAAAGGAAACGGAAACCTTACAGACCTGGTAAACCTGCCAGACAGTCACAGTTCATAAGATCTAAAGAGATTTTTTTTATTTAAATTTAAAATGCTAACATGTATTTCATTTACAATTTGTGTTAGGGATTGGAGGCTTCATGGTGCGACAAAGGAAGTGTCACACACGGATGAAGAAAGAGTTTTTCGCCCAGTTGGCCGGAGAAACCACATTAGATGGTCAGCCAATAGAGCGAACCATTGAAGAAGGTTGGCAGCAACAGCCAATGTGTCATTGAACAGAAAATATGGTTGTGGCTTAGATGTGCCACATCTACCTTTTTTAAAAAACAAAACGCAAACAAAAAACCAATTAATATTGGTTTAGTTTCCTGAGCATTCTTGCATGTCTAGAAATCAAATGATTTCATCCATTTTTAATAATATAAAATTGTAAAACTGAATTTTATGCCCATGTATGTGTAGGACCCCACCCGGACACAGATAACATCATGGATCCTAAACCAGTGGAGGGTGAGGAACAGGCCAAGAAACGCCGGGGCCGAAAGAAGAGCAAACTTGAGGACATGTTTCCAGCATATCTCCAGGTCCAATTCTTATACTGCCCACAAAAACCGTTTTAAAACTTAAAAATATCCAGTGATGTAATATTCATCCAAACAACACTTAAATTCCTTGCAGGAGGCATTCTTTGGCAAGACACTTATAGACATGAGTAAGAAAGCTGTGATGGTAGCCCCAGGGCAGAGGCCAGGTGCTTGCCTTGCTCGACCTTCGTTACCAGCACCAACAGGGGTCAAAATTACCACCCCAGAGAGTAAGATCTAATTTAACCAGCAATACAGTAACTACTTTTTGTGATACTGGAGGCAGAAAAGGTCAATGCAGTGACTAATGTGCTTCTCTTATTAGCTGAGGCCAGGGATTCTGTGGTGGAAGGTAATTTTCCTCTGAAGCAAGAAGGGGGTGAAGCCCCCCAGGCTCAGGGAGACGGTGCAGGTAAGTGTGTGGATTCTAAAGCCTCCAATTTATTATTGTTCTCAAGGATGTTCCAGGTTGACTGAAATCTGTTACAATTTTAGGAATTCCTACACCATCTTCATCTGTAAAAGACCAGGTGTCAACTGATCCTCATGACTCTGATGCAGAAAAAAGTGAAGGTAATTCTCTGAGTACTTGTATGTTACAGTATGCACACAAACTTAGAATGTTAAAGTGTTAAACTTTCTGTCTTTTGTGCTCTTGCCTTTTAATGACAGGTCTTCCACAAGGAGTGGAGAATCAGGACTCTGAGCAGTTCTTTAGGAAAGTTCTTGGAGTGGCAGATGGTTCATCATTGGGGGGCATGAAGCCCATCATGGAGGGCAGTAAAGGAGAACTAAATCGCAGCACTCTGCCTCAGAGAGCTGTCATCTCAGGTAGGACCTGTAAAATTATACGTTTCTGACTTGCTTTGATGGCACGCCAACATTCATTATGTGCATTTTCGAGCCGTCACTGCCCAGCAGCATCCTGAGGCTCAGAAACTGCACTATGTAACTTTTGGATCCAGGACAGGGCAGTGACGTTGCAACTGACTATTGGTTGCGCACCGCGTCACGTACAAGGAAACGGATATGAACCAGATTTGAACACAGTGGGTGTTTTGAACGCCCATCATGTCTGATTCGGAAAAGAAATGCAAGGAAACATTACTGGAGGAAGAAAGGAAAAGAAAGAGAGGAAGGGACAGAACAAGAGAACATAAGAGTCGAGATAAGACTGTCTTTTATTGGCTGGAGTGAGCTCACCATACAGGTACAATGAAAGAGTTTAGCTGTCGATAGGGGGCGTGTCATTGAGAAAACTGCTAAAAGTTCTGTTATAGGTCTTTTAAAGTAACTTGTTTTCTCATAAGAAATTTTGTTATTTTTTCTTAAAGAGGACATGGTGACAAAGGTGGAACTTTTATTGTAATAGTAAGAGGTCTTTAATAAAGAACAGTTTTTTTATTTGTCTGTTCTTGCAGTAAGCACACCAGTAAAGTTAAAGAGAGGCTTGATTTGGGTTAACTACTTTCTTGCAGGGTCCCTGCCCTCAGCTGGAATGATGGATGCTTTTCCTGGCCTCTCTCAGTCACCCTTCTTTGACATGCGGTAGGTCCTAAGCTAAATGGATTATCGCAACTTATTCAGAAATTTATATGACAAAGTTCTGACAATTTTTTTTTAAGATGCTATTTTTCCCCAGGGTAGATGGTAATGTTGATGTTGAAACATGTGGGCACTTAAATTTACAAATCACAATATCTTCTCATGATATACAGGGACAGAGGAGGACTCTTCAGTCCAGATGGGGGTGAGGAGAGTCCATGGGCCACTCCTTCCACCCCAGCAACCCCTTCCTCCCCACCTACTCCCACAGAGGCAGAAGGTGACGGATTGTCTTACAACCAGCGCAGTCTCCAGCGCTGGGAAAAAGATGAGGAGCTGGGGGAGCTCTCAACCATTTCCCCTGTTCTTTATGCCAATACAAACTTCCCTACTCTTAAACAGGATTACCCAGGTTAGTGTAGAAATGTCAAACCAGCTTGTACAACTTATTAGATCAAAATGTCATGTAATTTCAAAATGAGGCTTTTGTTACTTTTTTTTTTTAGCGTAGTTGCTTAACTTTTTGTCTGTCACAGACTGGGCAAGTCGCTGTAAACAGATCATGAAGATCTGGAGAAAGGTGTCTGCTGCAGACAAGGTTCCATATCTGGTAAGTTCTCCTTTTTTGTTATATGGCTATTTTATTTTATTTTATTTTATTTTATTTCATTTTAATTTATTTATTTATTTTGTTTATAAATGAAAGATACAGTTTTAGTTTGCTGGAATTATTTTAGAAAATGCAGCCGCTGGTGCCACTTTACTTTAACCTGTCTTCATTCTCATACATATTCTTCTTAGTTACGTGTGCCCTCATTCACTCATATGGAAAAAAAGACTGCACAGAAATAATGTGTATAAGATTTGTATGGCATCTTCTTTGGTCGAAAGAATTTATTAAAGTTCACACAAGGTAAATATGATTTTTTTTTTTCTTCTCATTTCTTACTGTAGCAAAAAGCCAAAGATAACCGAGCAGCTCAGAGGATCAACAAGGCACAGAAGGTAAGTTAGAACACTGTCATCTCTTTGTACTGTAAAGATGTCTAATAGTTTGTTCAGTCTAAATATTTGAATGTTTCCTCTTTTCTTTTTCCCTCTTACAGCAGGCAGAGAGTCAGGTGTGCAGGCCAATCAAAACGGAGCCAGGCCGTGCAAAGGGAGAGCGGCCGAGCTTACACCTTCAGATTCCACCACATTCCTCGACGTCAGTTTCCTCCCAACCAAGCTCTGCAGAGAGCCCGTTTCCCTTTCCTCCAGATTCGGGATCATCCTCTGTCTTCTTCTCAGATGGACCTATAAAAACCCCATTGTCAGCTGAAATAAGGACTGATCCCTTGGCCAAACTTCCTCCTCAGTCACCCCATTCTCACTCGCATCCAACAACACCCTTCTCTCATGCTGGGGCCAGCCCTTTACAGGCCTCTTCCTCAGGTTTTTCTGCTTCCGGCCCACAGGGTCCTCCTCAGGGACGGCCAGCCAGTCTTGGCCCTTTCGACATGCAACCAGGAACTCCTGGAACGCCCAGACGGGCTCAGCAGGTTGACCCCTACTTCAGATCACAACTGCAGCATCAACAGGGTCATCTACCACAATCGCAGCAAGGCTCTCAAGAGTCCCTTGGACCTCCTGAAAGTCCCCTTTCAAGAGGTCCCGGGCTTGGGGAGTCGCCAATATTTTCACCACCCCACAGTACCCACTATGGAGACTCTTTCAGAACCCAACAGGGAATGGGACGGTCAGAATACGGTTCATCTCCCTCACCCTCTGCTCTAGCCTCTTCACCTGCAAGTACAGGGCAGTACAGGGCTGATATGAGTGCACCTTCTCCACGTTCTGCTTCTGTTGGAAGACCTGAACTTTCCACTGGCTCACCTGCAGGGATGTTGGAGACTGGGGATGGTTTATTCAAGGCACCTATGACACCACGAATGCACCAAGGGGAGGGTGGAGCCGTTCATCACGCAGCCTCTCCTAGCCATCCTTCTGATAGCTACAGGCGGTCTCCCTCCCACACTTTTTCTGACCTCCATACTCATCCACCGCTTACTCCCAGACCACAGTCAGGTGACGGTTGTTCTCTCGGGCCTCAGAGAATTCCTGTAGCTCAACAGGATCATGGAATTCAGAGAGTGCCCTCTAGTCCACAGTCCCAGGGCAGCTCTCAGTCTCCCCATACTCCTGGTGGCCTGTCCAATGATGCTTACTCTGTCCAGTCTCCTGCTACCCCTCGTTTCCAATCCCCAGACCCTTGTTCTCAACCACCATCAAGGCCACAATCTAGAGATCCTTTTGCTACTGTCCACAAACCCCCTCGGACTCCCTCACTTGCTCCAGAGGGAACTGGAAACTACAAAACATCACCTCATCCTAACCAGCCACCTCCAGCCCACTCTACCAGCAATTCTACAGGGGATCCTCTCTCTGGTAAACCATCAGCAACCCCCGTTTTCAGCTGTAGCCCCAGTACGGGAACCTTCCAAATAACCCAACAGCAGGCTCAGATGGCACACAGCCAGCCTCTGCAATCACAGCAACAATCTCAGTTGACACCAGGAACAGACAGCCTTAGTTCCAGGTTGCCACCTTCTTCTGGATCTCAAGAACTACCAGCTGTTCACCCCCCAGACTCGTCTCATCAGCCATCGCTGACAGGCACCCAAGAAATGCCTGACATCTCTGCAGTGCAGGACCCCTCATTAGTTGGACTTAGCCCATCTGAGCTGGAGAAACACAGACAGGTATCAAAAGTAGCCATTGAACATGCAGTTAGTGCATATCTAAAGCATTTTGCTTGTCATTGCTTTATGTGTCTGTGTGAATTTGTGATATATGTACATATTATTATATTTTATTTTAGCGCCAGAGACTGAGGGAGTTTTTGATCAGACAACAAATGCAGAGAAATTCCATCCGACAAGAGAAAGAGGCTGCTGCTGCTGCCGCCGCTGCAGCTGCTGCCGCTGGAAGTGCATCCCCTGGCTGGTCTGGAGGAGAAGTGGGACCCTTTCAACAGGACAAGTCTCACAGAGCACCTCCACCATATCCACAGGTATTGCAGTTATTGATTTATTTTTGTAATCGAATAATATAGCGATTTTTCTGACAATCGAGTAATTTGATAAAGAAATTGGATATTTTGAAGTTCTTTAAATTAAACGACTTAAACTGATTGTAAGAGCTAGAAATTCTAGCTTTTGGAGTTCTAGAGTGCAGTGTGCATGCTGAACACAGCACTGATGCCCACCCATGCTGCTTTGCCAAAAACTTAATTATTGTTGTTGTTGTTGTCATTGTTCCACAATTGTGCTTTTGACTCTGTGGTTTACTGAAATGGCCTTTCATTATGGGGAGCCGAAGATGCGGCCGTCCAGTTCCGGTCCATGGGACCTAGACAAAAAAATATGAATGGAAGTCAATGGCGAGAAAATAATAATTTTCTGATCCCAGTCGTTCTCTGCCCTGGATTCCAGATGTATTGGTTGTGGATTTAAATGGAATTTTTCGTGCAAAGAAAAAATAAAATGTCCCCATAACTATTTCAGGTGTTACTTGAAGCTGCTTTGTAGACAATAGCCCTGACCTTGATTCTGGAAGTGTGCTCCGTAAAATAGATTCAATGCCTCTATTTAGAGGGGAACCACGACAAGATGCTTCTGGCACACGCTGCTGCGTGCCCGATATGAACCACGGATTAAAAAGGCCCTGTCTAGTTCCAGAGGCCGCGTCTCGCCCTGAACATAGATAAGATGCACCTTCTATGAAGTGGCCTTCAGGTGCCATGGCATCGTGACGGGCAGAAATCTGACACTGACATTTTGTTTTCTCTGACTTAAAAATAACTCAAATAACTGTTTGGAAAGTGCACCTCAAGACAATGTTGAAATAATATACCACACTAGTTAGGGCTGGACAATTAATCAAATTTTGATTTTGATTTCAATTTTGCCTTCTCATGATCATGAAAACACTGTAATCAAAGAGAAACTATTAATGTCAGGTGTAACGCTGTGTATGTAAATGCTACATGCTATTTTTCATTCATCTCTGAACCCAGAAGAATCCTGAAGTGAAAAGACTGGTGGAGTTATAGGAAGCAAACTGCAGGGAGTATAGAACAGGGATGCATGTAGACTGGCTATTTATTTTCTATTGCTGTTATTGCTTTGATATATCATTATTATTTTATTCCTTTACTTGTTTCTGATTGATTTCCAGTTGTTTTTTTTTTTTTTTAAGTTATATTTTAGGTTGAGTTTTGGTGGTGCAGTTAACACTTTTTTTTTCTTTTTTTTTTAATCAATGAATAATTGTGCTTATTGATCGTGATTTCAATATCATTTAAAATAATTGTGATTATTATTTTTCCCATAATCGTCCAGCCCTAACACTAGTAATTATCTGCTTTAGAATTAATGAATAAGATGCACTACTTAACCAAGAACTGCATCATTCTGTAGCTGTATTCTGGTAGCTGGTGAAAGCTAACTAATAGTAAAAAAAGTATTAGCGATTACAGGAACAATATATTTACTTATTTGTTATCGATTCCTTTAGGATCGTGCTGCTGCTACTCCCTCTGGAGCTCAAGCCTCTGTTGCTGGGAAGATGCCAGTGGCTGTAGGAGGCATGGATGATAAACTTATTCGCCCACCGCCTCCAGGAACACCTGCCATTGTGGATCCTACAACACTAAGGCAAGAATTGATATAAAGTTGATGCCCCAGTAGTGTTACTGTTTAAATCAGGGGTCGGGAACCTTGGCCCTCAACCTGCAGGTCTTTCATTTGTCCATGCTCCTGCACACCTGATTCAAATCAGTGAGTCTCTGTGCAGAACTTGATTTGCTGTTGGATCCATTTGATTTAAATAGGGTGTGCTGGAGTGGGGACACATGGAAAACCTGAAGGGACAGCGGCCCTTGAAGACCAGGGTTCCTCACCCCTGGTTTAAATGATAACCCCAAAGAACAAATGAATAGAAAGATAAATGCTTTGTGACAAAGATATAATAAACTAATTCCACCATATACATTCTCAGACTATCAAAATGGAAATGTAATATATGTTTAATTCATTTGTTTATTTAGGCTACCAGGACCTATAAGACCTCAGGGCATGTTTCCCCGTCCACCATTCCCTCCTCAATGGCAGGGCCAGGCTCCGGGTCAAAGGAGGTTCCCGCAGCCTGGCATGGAGGCTATGGGCATAAGGCACAATCTTAATCCTGCTGTCAGTATCCAGGGTATGGAAGGCATGGGTAACCCTCATACTATGATGCCAGGACATGGAGGAGAGGGCATACAGCCTTTGGGTCAAGGGCACCCACCACAGTTCATTGAATTGAGGCACAACTCTCAAAGACTGCCTTTAAGACCACAATTTATGCCCCGTGGACCCCAACCAAGACAGCGTCTCTTTGTCTCACCAGCTATGGCTACTCCCTATGTTCAGCAGCATCCCATAGCTCAAGCTGGTGGTATTACAACAGAAGGAGGTGGCAGTGCCTCACAGCTGGGGTTACCACAGGGGGGTCTGTCAGTTTTACTGCCTGAGCAGGCCACAGCCTCTGTTTCACAACAACCCCATTTGCAGCCTCAGGCAGCTACTTCCAACTCGAGCACTCCCAGTACTCCCCAGCATCGACTTGGACAGCCAGGCTTGGTAACAGAGCCTCAGTCTGCAGCTATAGTAAACAGTGAGGAATTGCCAGAGCCTGACCTTGAGGGGCTAGGAGATGCTCCAGGGGATGGAGGTGTAGAGGATGAGGATGATCTGGCTCTTGACCTGGACCCTGACAAAGGAGATGATGACTTGGGCAACCTGGACAATCTTGAAACTAATGATCCACATCTAGATGACTTGCTTAACAGTGATTTTAACAGTGAGTTTGATCTATTGGCTTACACTGACCCTGAACTGGACCAAGGCGACCCTAAAGATGTCTTCTCAGACCAGTTGCGGCTGGTGGAAGCAGAGAGCGAAGCACCTTCATCTCTGTCTGGATCTGCTCATCCTAAAGTGGAAGAGAAAACTAAAGTGGAGCCAGGGCAGAAACCTTTATCAAAGGTCCCCACTGCTGCACAGGAGTCTGATATCAAGTTGCCACCCTCTGCAGAAACTGCTGATATATCCAAAGTCAAAGTAGAAGACAGAGGTCTGACCCCTCAGCTGCAATCAGGGCAGGTTGTGGTGAAAGATGATGTGGGTGGGACTGTCTCAATGCTACTTGGTGGGAATACACCAACGGCCAAGACAGCACAAACAGAAAACCAGCCAGCCTCACTCAGTTCTGTTCGACTGGGTGGACTTCCATATCCCTTGCCAAACCATGGTGATTCCTTTCCTTCTGGCACCCCACACAGGGATATCAGTGATGATACTCTGGGGCTACCTGATGTAGGGGGCCAGCACTCACCTTCAGAAGATTTGGCAAAGGTAGAGAGCTCCTTAGATGGTGAATTGCCTCTTCTTATTCAAGATCTTCTTGAACATGAGAAGAAAGAACAGCAGAAGCAGCAACAGCTCAGTTCCCTTCATCAAGGAGGAATAGCTCCACGTTTTCCTGGTCTCTCAAATCAACATCCAAACCAGCAGGGACCTGGGCAACTGATGGTCCAACATCAGCATCACCCACCACCCCAAGGAATGGTAGCGCAGTCAGGAATGGTACCACGTGCTCCACATATGCTACAACAGCAGCAAAGGCTTATGGGACCTGGAATGGCACCTCAGCCTCACATGGCCATGACCCAGCAGCAAGCCATGATGAGGGCAGGACAGCCAGGGATCCACACAGGTCTTGGTCCTCAACCACAGCCAGTGGTCAAACAGTCATTGGCCAACAGCTTCTTCCCAGATAAAGGTAAGCACAGAGACTGAACGCTGTCATTGATATGTATATTATTTTTTCTTTTTTGTCACTTCATCAGCAATGCTCCTATTTGTTGTAGATTTGGACAAATTTGCTGCTGATGACATTATGGATCCCATTGCCAAGGCAAAGATGGTGGCACTTAAGGGTATTAAAAGAGTGTTGGCACAGGATCCAATGGTTGTTCCCCCTGGTATAAACAGGTACTTTGGTCAAGCATGAAATGTGTTAAACATATAGCTGGGTGATATCGGACAAAGTTTTATCGCAATATTTTTTTCCCATATGTTGTAATATTTATATGTTGATATCTATCACAATATAAAACAAATCCTTACTTTCGACAACCTTAAATGTTCTGTCTTACCCTTAAATGAGATTTAAAAATATCAGAAGGTTAATTTTATTGAAATATTTATTTTCAGTCAAAGTTGAACATGACATGCAACATTACACAACTGTGTCAGATAAAACAGGTACACAAACGACTCCAAATAAATGATGAAAATCTTAATTCTGAAACTAAAATCTTAAAGCTGTCCTGTGTAACAGGAGAACAACAAAATGGACATTGTCAATGTTATAACAATAAATAAAATTATGTGAGGGATAAAGGTGAAGTGCTCACAGGAACGAAGCCGTGAAATGCAAGTCATGGTTGCTAAACAGCAAAATTTCAGGTGCTCATCAAACTTGCGTGGCAAAGGCTGAAAAGTCGAAACACGTGGGTGTATTCATTAAAGTGTGCACTAGCAAATTCAGAGTGCCTCAACTTCTCTTGTTTTTTCTAAATAAAATTATATATTTGATAATTTAAATGGCATCAGTAATAACTTTGTTTCTGGACAACAGATGATTAAAACTTAAATCTAAGGCTTGGAAATGATCAGAAACTTTATAAAAATGGAGAATTAAGTGGGTTTTGGTGGATTGAACTCACCACTGGAACAAGGCATCGACATGCTGGAAATCTCCTTCCCTCTGTGAGAGAATACCAAATTCAGATTTTTGTTTTTATGGTATGAGTAGGTGTTCATGGGTTATTTTTCTGATTGTATCAGCAGATAGCAGCAGAATGTTTTTGGATGCACAGTATTGAAATGATGTTAGTAATTTGTTAGTATGGCATATTATTGATCATGCTACCGTGCACGAATATATATGCACATGTATGTGACTGGCGACATTAAACTACAGACCTCAAAGAAAGGCTCCCCTGAAAGCCCCACTGTAATCAGAATCTTATCTTTCTTCTCCCTATACTGCACTCTGATGCTCTCTTGCTGCTCTGCCTCTGTCCCTGTTGTTCTGTGGGCTGTGTTTGCGTACGCTGAATACCTTTGCAGCGTCATTTCTTGATGTTGCCCTGGAACAGTCACAAATTAATAAATAAAATGGATTTCCCTGTTATGGAGCTCAATGCACCCCGAACCAGTGTCTGATAAGGAGTTTAAAGTACATCCGGTACCACAGTGACCCCTAAAAACAAGTAAATTGGCTAACAAGTCATAGGCTAACAGTTAGCATTGAGTAGAGATGCACCGATCGATTGGCAACTGATCGCAATCGGCCGATTGTGTCCCTATCGGTTTTGATCGGAGTTCTCAAAATAGATCAAAGCAAGCCGATCCGATGACGTTTACAGTAACTACAGCGTTTTGGCGTTTGACGCGCCTGACGCGCATCAGGTGCGGGAAATACAGAGGAGACTCCGGTGAATCTCTTCACTCATCGGAGACAGTGGAGGATATACTATGAACTGTGTCCAGTCCCGGGTTCCCAAACAGCGGTTTGATGATCTGCTGTCCTGAAGGGATTTAATGGGCTTATAATGACGTCCCGGTGCAGGTCTGCAGGTTGTTAAACTGGGCTGGTCAGACGAAAGCTGCGCCATTGTCGACATGCAGCTCATGGAGTAAATGGTGAAACTCACCAAACTCAGAACACCTCTGAACAATCTGATGAATCCACACACGGCACAGAAACGCTCAACAACGTCGTTGTCTGGCCTCGTGGAGCAAATGAAGCCAAGCAGCTGCTCAGTTTCATCCGCCATTATGCAGACACAGTCAAGGAAGACAACCGGGTTCATACACCACCACACTTAGACGCACATGATGCGCAAGGCTCTGCCATTTATGCTGCTTAATCAGAAGTAAGTTCATCAATAAAATCATAATTTTATTATATTATTTTGGCTACAGCATGTTTATGCTACACTTAGTTTTTTAAAAAAATTTTGTACAGAAAAGCTGCTGTATCAGCTCCAACTTTATGTCCAGAGATAATGTTGCAGTTGCACATAAGTCGCTGCAATAAAACTGTGGTCAATTCATGATAATTTCCCATCTCCTAATTGTTATACTTGATAACATAATGTCGATGTTATGTACATGAGACAACAATATTAGAGAATTTATGGATTTGGCGCTGTGATCGATGATCGGCAATATCGGGATCAGCAGATACTGCTTTTGGTGATCGGTGATCGGCCCTCAAAATCCTGATCGGTGCATCACTAGCATTGAGCTAGGAGATGGTTTCACTAACTAGTTTTGTCTGCCCATGAGGCGTTTTTGTTGTGGGAAATGCGTCAGGTTTCAGAGAAAAACACTTTACTGCTGGAGATTCATGAAGCTGTCAGGAATGAAATTCAAAGACAAACTTGAGGGTTTTTTTCTGCTCTTGAAGACAGTCTTAACTTTTAGCGAGTCGTCCATCATCCGGTATAACAAATAAACTCCCAACCTGCTGTCGTCTAAAGCTAAAAAATGGAAAAAGAAAAGAGAAGCTATTGTCTCAGAGAAAGTCTTCCAACAGGTTGTTAGCTTCTTTGTCAGAGAGAGTGGATAGGTTAGGATCTTTGAAATTTTCCTTGAACAAAGTGGGCGTCTTGCTACGTTGCTGCGCACACGTATTTGCCGCTTCATGATTGGTGAAACTGGGTGAAATGATTTCCATGTAGACATTTCTAAGGCAGCAATAGTAAAGGAGCTAGAGCTTGGACTGAACCACTGGACCTACAGATTCATATAGATTACTTAAATATGCATGAATGAAGAAAAATTACACCTTAAATGAAGATTTTATGAGGAAATAACACATCAATATGGTTAAAAGCTCTTAAAAATCCATTTTTCGTGATGGGACTCCTTTAAAACAAAACTTTTAACTAGGGATGCACGGTATTCAAATTATGTTATAGCTGACATAGAAGACACATGAATATCATTGGGAAACTCCATACACCACTGTTTTTATGTAAAATATAGTTAGATTATTTTCTATGGTTTTTCTTTAGGCAACAAGTCTCTCTGCTTGCCCAACGACTGGCCTCTGCCCCAGGCACAGATCCAGCTCAGGTTCCACCTGCTCCACTGAAGGTATCCTGCCTACATTTGTAATTAATTGAAAGTATTTTTTTTTATTATTTATTTAAATGTTTTTCTTTTGTCTTTTAGGAGGGGGAAACAAGTGATCCTACTCAATCAAGACCTAATCCTCCTCAGTTTGTGCAAGGAATCATCAGTATGTTTTACTGATATTTTTGAAAATGTGATATGTTGCTGTCCTCACTCTATCTTTAAAGTTTCGTTTTCCATCACAGATGATGCAGAACAGCACCAATATGAAGAATGGCTACTTCATACTCAGCAGTTACTCCAAATGCAGTTGAAATTTTTGGAGGAACAGATTGGAGTTCACAGAAAATCCCGCAAAGCTCTGTGTGCAAAGCAGCGCACTGCTAAGAAAGCTGGCAGGGAGTTTGCTGAAGCAGATGCAGAAAAACTGAAATTGGTTACAGAGGAGCAAAGCAAGATTCAGAAACAGCTTGACCAGGTGTGTAGATTTTTTAAGTTGACTGCAAAACTTATTCAATGCACAACAAAGGCATATGACGGATAAATATGCCACTTGTTGACCTTTTATAACTCTATTCTAGGTGCGCAAGCAGCAGAAGGAGCACACCAATCTTATTGCAGAGTACAGAAGCAAGCAACAACAGCATCAACAAGGCTCAGGTCTTCTTACCCCAGGTCATTCTGCACAAGGCGGACCCTCTCATGCGTTTCCAAAGATCCCTGGCCAGATGATGATGGGGCAGCAGGGAACACCAGTAATGGGCCAACACCCTGGCATGATTGCCCAAGGTGGAATGCCTTTAAGGATGCCCCAAGGGCAGCCCTTTATAGGAGGAGCACAACCGCAGCTTCCTGCGGGTCTTGGAGGCAATGGTGCCAGAGTTCCAGGTCCTCCAACAGGATTCTTTCCACAGGCCCCTGGAATGCAAGGTGCAGACCCCAGAATTATTCAGGAAAGACAACTTCAGCACAGGATGCAGATGGTAAAGCTTCAGCAACAGCAGCAGGTAATGATGAGTCAGCAGCCAATGCCACATCAAAGTCCACAGTCCGGCTTAATAACCCAGACGCAGTCTGGCATGATGGGAAACCAACTTATGCCCCAACAGCAAGCAAACACTCAACAGGGAATGTTAGCCAATCAGGCTAATCAGCAGAACATGGTGCAGGTCCAACAAGGAATGGTTGGAGGCCAGCCTGTGGGCCCACCACAGCAGAACCTTGTAGTAGGCCAATCTATTAATCACTCTCAAGTCATGGCTGCTCAACCAGGGATGATGGGAAGTCAGCCATCACAGCAACAGAGACCTCAGCTGATGATGGGTCAGCCGGGTGTGGTAGGATCTCCAGGTCACCCAGGACTTAGAGGACCCCAGGCTCAATTGATACCACAACAGAACATCCTGGCCCAGCACATGCTTACGTCTCAGCAACAGCACAGTGTTGCGAAGAATTTAACCCACATTCAGCAGCAGCAGATGACTCAGCAAAGGCACCCGACACAAATGATAAGTCAGTCCAGCCAAGATCAGGGTGGACTTTCTCAACCATCTACACCACAAATGGGCTCACCACCTTCCGCAGGAAGTAATACACCCCAACCACAGGGATCTACAGACAGCCAAAACTCAGGACCCAAAGAGGGTGGAATCCTCAGCCCTGCCTCAAAAACATCACCACAGCAAAGTGGACCGTCCACTCCCAGTCAGCAAGGCTCTATTAATGATCATCAATCTGACCTTGGGCGACAACAGTTGCAGCAGCATCAAAACCAGATGTATATTGCTCATCATCAATCAAATCCTCAATCTGTACATGAACCACAAACGGGTTTGACTGGAAACCAGCAAGCTGGTGTCCCTTTGCAACAGCAGCATCAACTTCCACTTGGGCCCCAGAGGCAAGGTTCCCTCACTGCTGAGAAACCAGGTTTGATGACGATAAAAGAGGAAGGGAAACCAGGAGATTTCCTAGCTCAACAACAGCAAACAGTTCAAAATGCCTCACAGCAGTCACAGGATCCCAACATGCAGCCGCAAATCATCAGTCAGAATCATCCTGGTCAGCCACAACCTGTTCCAATGGGCCTTAGTCCACAGCAGCAAGCCCTCATGGCCCAGCAACAGAAACAACAGGCAATGATGGGCATGATGAGAGCTCAACAGCAAGGGATGATGGCACAGAGGCCTGGGCTTCCACCTGGACAGATCCGTGCTCCAGTCAACATCCAGGCTATTATTGCTCAGAATCCTCAGCTCCGTAATCTACCCCCAAACCAACAGATACAGCACATTCAGGCAATGATTGCACAGAGGCAGCTCCATCAGGGACAGATGCTGCGAATGTCAGTAGGCCAAGGCCAACCAAGACCACAACCTCCACAAGTTGGGCAGCAGATGATTGGAATGGACGGCCATCACATGCCATATGGAAACATGGGTAAACCAGTAGTAGCAGCTAATCAGCAACAGTCAGGCATGTTTGGCCAGCAAACTGGTGTTGCTCCTCAGATACAACAAGGAATGATGGTCCCTGGTCAGCAGCAACCACAACCAGGGGAAATGATGCAGCAGATGCAGCAGCATATAATGAGAGGCCAGGTACCAATGCCACGCTCCCCTATGGACCAGAATCGCATGGTGAGGCCAGCATCTCCACGTCAGCCATTAGCCAACTCTCCTGGGGATCCACAACGGCATGCATTTAATCAAGCTATGCGTCCACCCACTCCAAACCAGAACCAACAACAAGCACTAATGGCAGCTGCAGCAGGCCGTGTGCAGGGCTCTCCATCTCATGCATATTCTCCCAGAGGTCATTTTGGCATGAGCCCAGCCCACCCAGCCTCACCTCATTCATCCCATGTCTCCTCACCCTCTGTAGGTGACAGAGCTGGAAGGGGGAGTCCATACAGCCAAGTCAAGGCATCCCCACTCAGATCGCCAGGAGCCAAGAGCCCACTTGATGGTCCAGGACTGAAAGTAGAAATTCAGATGTCAGGCAGTGAAACATCTCAGACAGCTTCGGTTGTTCCTAATGGGCCACAAAAATGCATGAATGTTCAACAGCTGCAGCCGGGAACAGAAAGCCATGCTCCTCACACACAAGGAGAGTCATGCAAGATGACAATACAGAACATCAAACAAGAACCAAAGGAGGTTCAGTGTGATGGTACAACAGAGACTACTCCGGGAGTCATAAAACGAGAAGCAGCAGGTGAGATGGTTACTTCTGGGAGCAACATCAGCTTTATTAACACTGGAAATTTATCTAGAGATGCCGAGACCCAAGGATCTAGATCTGAGACTGGACAGCAACTGCTACAGAAACTTTTAAAAACCAAGAATCTTCAACTCGGTGCTCAAAGGCCCTCTGAAGGCATCCACAATGAGATCAATGGTCACATCAACAGCAAACTGGCAATGCTTGAGCAAAAACTTCAAGGGACTCCACGAAATATGGAGGTATGTGTGGTTTTTTTTTTTTTTTTGTAGTTTTTTAGTTTAGTTTTTTTTTTAATTAGTGTTCATTTTAATCTTCACGTTGTTGTAAATAACTTTTCTAATCTTCTCAACCTTCACAGGATTTACAGTCTA
Source organism: Atherinomorus stipes (assembly GCA_023101725.1). Taxonomy (NCBI): domain Eukaryota; kingdom Metazoa; phylum Chordata; class Actinopteri; order Atheriniformes; family Atherinidae; genus Atherinomorus; species Atherinomorus stipes. The sequence continues at coordinate 136,399 of JALJCO010011891.1, forward strand.
TAACAAAAAGGGCCCCGGTACAAAAGCCAAAGCGCACAAATAAAACAACTGGAGACAGAGGGCCAAATTCACGGAAAAAGAATAAGAAGGAGGAGGTTGGGAAAAGTGCTGAAGCTCTAATAAAACAACTCAAACAGGTTAATAAATTCAAATATTTTTGTTTACTTTCACTGATGTTCTGAGAAGAGATTTTTGGTTATTTATACTAGTGGAAATTTATCTTCCAGGGTCTCTCCCTCCTACCCTTGATGGAGCCAGCAATCACTGCCAGTTTGGACCTCTTTGCTCCATTTGGAAGCAGTCCGGCCAACGGCAAAGCTCAGCTCAAAGGATCCTTTGGAAATGCAGTGCTGGACAATATACCAGACTACTACTCTCAGCTACTTACCAAGGTAAATCTGTACTGCACTTGTACTCTGTTTGTTTTTGGTATAATGCTACTTTTAGAATTAGGAATGTAAGAAAACTTTTTGGACTTTCTTACAGAGTAACCTCAGCAACCCTCCAACACCCCCATCATCTTTGCCACCTACACCACCCCCATCAGTACAGCACAAGCTGTTGAATGGAGTGACTCCAGGGGAGGAGCTCTCTGAGGGTCAGAAAGAAGCCGAGACACCAGAGGAACCAATGGGTAAAGTTTTTGTGATTTTGAGAAAGCTGATCTTAAATAATGCTGTGTCCTAATTGTACTTTAATACTACTGTTTATCTGTAGATTCTGCCACAGAGGAGGTGAAGAGTGTAGACATCCTAGCAGCTCTCCCCACACCACCACACAATCACAACGAGGACATCAGGTACAATAAGATGATTGTCCTGAGTTTGTTCATGTGCACAATGCATTCATTTCCTTTAAAAGTGCTGTTAACATTGGACAAACCCACCACCCTTTAAACAGGATGGAAAGTGATGATGAGGATGCCCCAGAAAGCATTATCCCTGCGTCATCCCCCGAGAGCAATGTAGGAGATGAAACACCACGATTTCCTCACTTGCGGGAGCCTAAAGAGGAGGAGACGGAGAGGGCAATATCCCCAATTATACCCCTTATACCTCGCACTACCATCCCAGGTACTGTAAAACATTTTCAGTGCAATTCCCAGACACATGAGCATTCATATGCCATTTTTAATATGAGAAAGGAGTGTCTTTGTTTTTTTGTTTTTTTTTAAATGTAGATATACCCATGTAATTAAGTCCCTCCCCTTTGCCTCAGTGGTATGAGGGCTACAACTCACCAGTCCACCTGTGTATTCTGCAGGTTGTGTTGGACCACAGCTTGATAGCCAGAATTTTCTGAAATGACTAGGGTAGCTTTATACTTTTCAGTATGACTATGTCAAAAATGGCAATAACAAATATCACAAGAAGGAATAATGAGGGCTGCCACTGTCAAAAAGACTTAAGAGAAACAGCTGCAATTGCATACAGTAGGAGCCACATAGAAGTTCCCATGATTCCTTGGTAGGACCTCGATTGGTCCGTGGCGGGCTCCCACTTGGTGCGTGGGGGAAACGTGATCCCCCTGCGATGACGTGATCGCGGCCACTCCCTTCTGTAGCCTGTGTGAAAATCAGCTGCAGTACCACATTTGTGCATGAGAAGGAGCAGTCATGTCCTCATCCGATCTGTCAATCACTCAGGAATGTAATGTCACGTTTTAATTTTCTTTATCATACAGCAGGTAGAGGGGGGTCCGAGTGGTCGGAACTGAACCTGGTCTAACTGCATTTACATGGCAGCAACTCGTGAACTGATCGTACCCACAGGAGCATGCACAAGCCAGTTTTTTCCCTCATCTTTCTGCTTTCTTCTCTCCTGGAGCGACAATTCTGTTAGGGTTTAGTAACTGTGCTGTTCTGGTCTCTTGGCTCAATATAAAACTTCGACTTGATCCAAAGGAGGGCATTTAACTTTATCCCGCAGTGGTGAAGCAGACACGACACTGCCGCAGCTTAAGAGCTGATTATTAATTAAGCTTTAAGAAAAAGAGTAAAGCAATTTGTCAATGCTAACTTTCTCTGCTCCAACATCTCCTCCCGCACCGCACTGACTCCCGCTGTCATCTGCCGCGCTGTGAGAGGTGCTGTAAACATCAGCAATGTGTGACAATGGGGACCAGTAGCCCATTAGTGCAAAACAAAAGGTTGAGCAATAATGATGCAAATTCCCTGGTCAAAGGCATGCACAGAATACCTGCAAGTGCAGACATCTTCCAAGAGGCCTAGTTTTTCTTCTTTAAATGTAGATTCACTTCAAATAAATTGTGATCAAAATTTGATAGGAGGTATTAACTACAATGATTTATTTACAGATAAAACATTGGCCAGCACAACCCCAGTAGCTAGATATGTTACAATTTAACTTCTTAAATCAAATGTATGTACTCTTGGTACTATGAATTATGAGAATTTCCACTCACTGCCATAGGCAGCGCTTTAGGTGGTATGTACTGTACTCTGTGAGAGAAGCGCCATCTCTTGGCCATGTTCTGTATTTCACTGGATAGGTGGAGTTCCAGTAAAAACTAGTCATGCCCAGGAGAAGGAGGGGATCGCTCCAGCTGCTGGGAATTGGTTGGGAGTCTGCTGGTAGCTGCATGGCAGCTGAATGGGATGGGAACTTCTATGTGGCTCCTACTGTACAGTTTTGTCCATTGAGATTAAGGCAGCGTTGTTCTCATGAATGACCTTGATTCATGATTCAGACCACTCTCCACTAGAGGCTGTCGGTCCAGGCCACAGGGCCAAAGGTCTTCAGATGGTCTCAAACCTTCTCTAGGATCGAGGCTTGCACAGACATAGATGGTCCAATTGTGTAATAAATAACATCTTCATGAGCCAGTGCCCAAAGGATGGCAGAGTTGTAGACATCCTGGTCAGAAAAGCCTCTTAATTATCACCGTTCCTAACTGTAGAGCAACTTGTGCCACGTTGACTCAGAAGTCTGTAGTTATTTTAAGTGCTGCTGATCATTGTGGCCAGGATACTCATGCAAAAGAGATTCTTAATCTTAAAGAGTTTTTTCCCACTGGTTAAATAAAAATAAAGTAACCAAAAAAAAAAGTCTGAGGAAAGCGTCCAGAGATGACCAGATTGCTTAAGATTGCAGACCAAGAGTTGTTATGTGGGACAGAACCAAAATGGACTTCCCAGTGAGCCTTTTGCCATTTAGCACTGATCACAATTTGAATGAGAAGATTTTGTTCAGTTTTGTTTTTAGTTCTGCAATTGTGTAGAACCTTTTACTGAATCAGCCTGAGGTGAGAGCTGACTGAAACATTATGAATTTTTTTTTAAATTATTGTTAATGAGACAACTGATGTTTTGTGTACCATGGAACTAAAAGTGAGGTGCCTGCTTTATTACTGACAGTAAAATATTTTAGTCTTTGTCTTGGTCTTTGTCTTTCTGTTTGCCCCTTCCTACATGTTACTAATTTTGGTTTTAGCATCTTCATTTGGAAATTACGGAAGGTAGATATGTGTTTCTGTAAAGAAAAGTGAGTTTTACCCATGAAACCAGCAGCAACTGCATTCATTATGCCTGTGGCTAAATGGCTTCATACTGAAGTCTAAACCTAAATGAGATCAAGTGTTTTTGACCATTGTAAAAATGGCTTAAGATGTCAACAGGATATATCCACTGATGGTTTAGAGGGTTGAATGGATACGTCATGTTACGGATAAAAATGTTGCATTACGGTCTAATTATGAGGTGTCATAAATCCCTTGTAAATCCCACTTACAGCCTTTCCAGAAAATAAACCATGTGAAGGACCTGATGGGAAGACAGTTTCCACATCCAACCACTGGGACAAGACTAAAAGCAATGAAGTGTCTGTCACACTCACAATGTCTTCTGCTGCGGCAAAGGTACTAACTAAACTGAAGATTGCACCATTTTGATTAATTTTTTTATGTTATCATGCATATTATTAAAACCTTAAACTATTTTTCCCCCAGAAACTTAATCATGTAATGATGGCCATGGCCCAGCTACTAAGCATTAGGATGCCAGGTTCTTATGAAGTTACATTCCCTCCTCAAAATGCTGACATGCCTGCAGTTGATGGGCCTGGAAAAGCACCTTGTCAGTCAGGTGGGCATGTAAACCATTAAATTTACTGCATGGTTATGAATTTTTATTTATTTATTGTATTAGGGCAGTTTCTTAAGTTGATCAGCGCAAAGACCTTTTTTGTCATAACCTACTTCAAGTCCTGTAATTGCATGCCCTGCGCAGTGAAGATATGTTAAAGATAAGATGAGACCCAGTCACTTACAGTTTTTTTCCCCTGCATTTGATTATTGTACAAAGCTTTTAAGTGAAAAGGTTTTTCAGTCCATGAATTAGTCCATGAATTAGTACTAATGTGGTCGTTTTTCCAGGGGCACTGTGCACAAAAGACAGCCCTTCACCAAGTCAGGATGATTGGCTCAGGCAATTTGATGTCTCTCTGCCTGGTTGTACACTGAAGAAACAAGTGGATATTTTGGCACTTGTGAAACAGGTTAGTCGCATAGGGGTCTCTTGAGAACTATGTTTGGCTTTCAAAGCAAGTAAAAGAAAAAAACAATAGATTTTGTGTATTTTTCTTTCAGGAATTCTCAGAAAAAGAGGAGAAACCAGTGCAACACTGTTACACAACCAATGTAAACGATTTGGATGTGCGCCACCTTCCAGTTGTACCAGTTGAAGAGTCTCCACCCCCATCACCATTACCTCCTCAACCTTCTCCACCTTTACCAGTCACAGCTAGTGAGGCTGAATCTTCCAAAAAGTCAACATCTCCAACCCCTCCTCCTTCCAGCCCCATCAACATTCAGACTAAGACTGAGCCTGAACAGGATGTTGATGCTCCAACTGATGATGCTAAACCTGCTAATCTCTCAGATTTGGACGTTTCTGCTTCAGAGATTGTTACTGAACCTTCAGCTGCCCCTGCACATAGTGATCCTACCACCCCCTCTGATCCTACTGCACCTTCTGAAGATCATCTAAATCCTACTGTCAAGGAGGAGGAGACTGCCATTGAGTTAACTCAACCTCCTAAAGATTCTCCCATTACCATGGAGTCTTCACCTAAGGCTGTCAAGCAACGCAGGCCTCTCTCACCTGATGAAGAGGTGGTACACCCCAAATTGAAAAAATGGAAAGGGATTCGCTGGAAGCGTCTTCAGATTGTCATCACAATACGCAAGGGTGGGTCAAAGAAAGAGAGCAGCCGGGAGGTTTCTGAGCTGATGGAACGGCTGCGGATCACTCTTCGACCAGAGAAACTGCCTCGGGATAAACGCAAATGTTGCTTTTGCCACGAGGAGGGTGATGGGGCTACAGATGGACCTGCACGCTTGCTCAACATTGATGTGGATTTATGGGTGCACCTAAATTGTGCTTTGTGGTCCACAGAAGTGTATGAGACACAGGGAGGTGCCCTAATCAATGTAGAGGTGGCCCTGCGGCGTGGATTGCGGACTCTTTGTGCGTACTGCCAGAAAACTGGTGCCACCAACAGCTGTAACAGGTTGCGCTGCCCAAATGTCTACCACTTTGCCTGTGCCATCCGAGCACGCTGCATGTTCTTCAAGGATAAAACCATGTTGTGCACCCAGCATAAGCTAAAGGGCCCCAGTGATGATGAACTCAGTACATTTGCTGTTTTACGTCGTGTTTACATTGAGCGGGATGAAGTGAAGCAGATTGCCAGCATCTTACAGCGAGGTGACCGTATCCACCTATTCCGTGTAGGTGGTCTCATCTTTCATGCTGTTGGCCAATTGTTGCCTTCCCAGATGGCCAACTTCCACTCACCCACTGCCATCTTCCCTGTTGGCTATGAGGCCACGCGCATCTACTGGAGCACACGTGTGCCCAACAAGCGATGTCGCTACCGCTGCCGCATCAGTGAAGATGACGGCCATCCTCTGTTTGAGGTGCGTGTTCTGGAGCATGGCATGGAGGATTTGCACTATCGCGACGCGACTCCAGATGGTAAGAAGTCTGCTATGCGGCACCTCTTAAACTTGTTAATCAAAAACTGTCTTGCCAGGGACTAAATGCAATTTACTGCCTTTTTCTCTCAAGGAATCTGGAACCAGATTGTTCAGCAGGTGGCTAAACTCCGTGATGAATCATCCATGTTGAAGCTGTTCACTGATCATCTGAAGGGAGAAGAGATGTATGGCCTTACAATTCATGCAGTCATGCGAATCACTGAGTCGGTAAGATCGGGTTTTGTTGTTTGTTCGTTGATTTCATCTGAAGACAATGGACATAGCCAGACTGAACCAAATATACCAATCATGATTCAGAAAACTCTTGTTAGGTTTTCTATGACTTAGTGTTGTCAAAAAAATTGATTCTCAGATACTAATCGATTCTGGAAATTAGTATCTAGTTAGATATTAATTAGCACGGGTATCAATACTCAAATGCCACTTTGGCATCTGCTAAGTCTCGGAAAGTATCAGGCGCCTCTGCCCTTTTAAACAGGCACTGCTGCGGGCAGCCCCTCCCCTACCCATTGTTTACAGTGTGGCTAACTTGCCGACTTAGACCCCTCAATAAGTGCTGGAACGAGCAGTTGAAGCTTTTTAGTTTGTCTCTTCTGAATCACAGTGAGCAGTTGGAGGAGACTGTATGAAGACTGTATCTCTGCACAAACTAGATCTTTAAAATAATGTATTTATTTTACATTTTTAAATGCCTTTTCTCATATTTGTTAATATATTTTTGTTGTATTTTTTGGATTGTTATTTTTGGGGGGATTTTTCTCCCCCATAGTATCAAGTATTGACCACTATCCTTAGTATCAGTATCGAGAATGAAATTCTAGTATCGTGACAACCCTACCATGACTTGAACCCGATTTTTACTTTTTAGTTGCCTGGAGTGGAAAACTGCCAGAACTACCAGTTCCGATATGGCAGACACCCTCTGATGGAGCTTCCGCTCATGATAAATCCCACTGGCTGTGCACGCTCTGAACCCAAGGTCCCCACGCAGTGCAAGAGGTAAAACATGAAGTCTCGCTTATACATATTGTTAAATACATAGTCAAACTGAATGAACAGAATGTAGTTTTTCTCAATATTAAACAATGTTGGGTTGTGTTACCTTAAAAGTAGCCAATTAGATTACAGGATTGTTGCCTATAAAAAGTAGCCCATTAGGTTGTTTGTATTATTAAATATAAACAGTTTTGCTGTTTCATTGTTGGACATTTCGCTTTGACCGCACCAGCTGCTTTACCTCATTCCAAACTCTGTTTTCTGGATTATGATCTGATGCTCTTAAGGTTGATAACTGGGATATCAGATTTGATATACCCTTTACAGTGCTGTATTAATGTTTACCATTATACATGGACTAAACTCTGCGGCTAACTGGAATCAGCTTAACAAATTGTCTGGATTTAATTAATGATCTCACAAAAATGTGTGAACTGTATTTGGCCCTCTATCACATAAATGGCAACATGTTTAGGAATTCCTCTTGGAGCAGCAGCTTAGCTAGTAGTAAACTAGCTGTTATTGTGGGGTTGCAGCTTTGGTGATTCACTGATTTGCTAAAATTTGAAGTAAGATTTTTTTTGTTCTACTTCAAATTTTGCTTTCACCCATGGCACAATCATCATTTTACTATTGTTACTTTTACTTTTTCACTCATAAATTCTAAATAGTGTGAGAACTTACACAGTACTAATTTCATGTCATTAGAAAAGTGAGCTACTCATGCACAGACTCATTTTTGACAGCCTGCTGAGGAGGAGAGAGATAGCGAGTTTGGAATGGTTTTACTCCTTTTCTTTCCCATTTTGATTTATTTTGTGGCCTCACAAAGTCATTATTTTATCCATAGGTGCAGCTTTCCTAAATGAATTGGAAATGTTATTTATTATTCATGTCAACTTTGTTTTGTCTCAAGGCCTCACACTTTGAATAGCACCAGTGTGTCAAAGGCCTATCAGAGTACCTTCACTGGAGAGCTCAACACACCATACAGCAAGCAGTTCGTTCACTCCAAGTCCTCTCAGTATCGGCGTCTGAAGACCGAGTGGAAGAACAATGTGTATCTGGCACGGTCTCGTATTCAGGGCTTGGGGCTGTATGCTGCAAAGGATCTGGAGAAGCATACCATGGTCATCGAGTACATCGGTACCGTCATACGCAATGAGGTGGCCAATCGCCGTGAGAAGATCTATGAGGCACAGGTACTCTAAAGTACACCAAACGGAACCAAAGAAAATTTAAATTTTGTATATAACGCATATGATAACAGTTTTGATTTAAAAGGTGTGATTCAAGCTGTGTCTTTCCTCCTAGAACCGCGGGATCTACATGTTCCGCATCAACAATGAACAGGTGATCGATGCTACTCTAACAGGTGGTCCAGCTCGGTAAGTATTGATTTGTAAATAACCCCTGGGTGTTAATCCCTAAATATATTTATGCTTTTTTTAGTAAGTGATTTTTCTTTTTCCTTTCCAGTTACGTGAACCATTCCTGTGCTCCCAACTGTGTTGCTGAGGTTGTAACATTTGATAAAGAAGACAAGATTATCATCATTTCCAGCCGCAGGATCCCCAAGGGAGAAGAGGTGCAGTACATGTGAAAACTAAAGACATCCTAGTCTTCTATTCTCCTCATTTGACGACTTTTCGTGTGTTTTTAATTGTCAGCAGCCTATAACTGTTTATTTTCCTATTCTAGCTGACCTATGACTACCAGTTTGATTTTGAAGATGATCAGCACAAGATCCCTTGCCATTGTGGAGCCTGGAATTGCCGGAAGTGGATGAACTAACCAGAAGAAACAAAAATGGAGAATTGCTGTCAGTGGTACCAGAACACCTGTGCGCCAAAGCCTTTGAATCCTACATAGCCAGTGCATAAGCTGTTCTGAAGACGTGGAGGGACGCTGTCCTCCACCATTGAAAGACAAAAGTGTTGACACCTGTAGCCAAAGGTCTGAAGAGCATTAATCAGTTAAAAACAACCAACCATCGAAGATCAGCAGCAGCTTGATCGTGGGACTTTTCTTGTTTGGACTTGTGAATCACCCTTTCCTCCGCCAAAACCCATTTTTCCCCCTCGACTATTCTACTCTCAATAAGCTTGCAGTGGTTTGAAAAGAATCAACATCTACCAAATGATTTTGACCCTCTGATATCAGTACTTGTATTGCAGAGCTCTCCTAGAGCTCCAACAAAAAGCCATGATAAAATACTAAGAATAAACTTAAGGATGCATTTTTATGTTTTGAGTTGGACCTATTTCCTGTCCCACCTGACCACACCTCCCCCCTCACCTCCCAGAAAAGGCACTTTCCCCATCAATGACTTATGACGACAACTTGGATTATTGGCTCGCTAGACAATCTTGATGTGGCTCTGTCTAAGAACTACGGACGATCGATGGAAAAGGAAAAAAGATTCAAGTATACAAAAAATTGAGACGCTATTCATCTGTGGCTCCAGCGGCATCAGATGTTCTGACTGTGTGGAGTCCCAAGGTGGGTTAATCCGACCCAGTCTACCTCACTGATTTAGCGGGAAATGACTGCTTTGTATAAGAACTGTTAACTGCTACTGTGGAATTACTCTGTTGGGGGGTAGGGGGTGGTGGGGGTGGGGTTTTTATGGGCTTAGCCCTCTCGGACAAGCAGGGAATCTAAAGCAGCAGGTTTGCTCTATCTACTCTATGCTGATGATGATTTACAATAATGAGCCAACATAATTATTATACATGAATTATTTATACAGAAGAAATATATGACAGTTTTGATAAGAGATTGCATTAAAATCACAATCAGAAGCTTACTGGGCGCCTTTTATGCCACCAAATCATCCTGGATATTGATGTAATTTTTTTTTTCTTTTTTAATTTTTATTTATGCATCTCAAAAATCATGGTATTAGCTGTGTGAAAGCACAATAACATCCACCTTTTGAGTTGCCTGAGACGGTGATGATCTAAATGTATGGCTCAAGGATTATGTAGTCTTTGAAGAGGATTTAAAAGTCCAAACTTAACCAAGTACCCTTTAGATGTCTGCTTTATTCATTGAAGTTCCACTTGTTGAAAGCAGCTGGTGGATGCATGACTACTGTCCCATGTAATGCTTTTTATTCCCTAACAACTCAACCTTAAAACTTTGAATCATGCCTCTTCCTCTCTGTATTATTTAATGGACTGTTTAACTTTACTGTAGTAAGTCTTCCTCTGCCTGAGTACAGCCTGCAGTGTTTTTACTTCCCCTGTAGTGTGCTTTTTCTAGTGCTGGTACTGTCTAAATTGAGGCTGAACTGGTGGCAGGGAAAGACTTATTGGATGAAAGGGCATTTGTTTTCATTTCTGTGTAAGATAATGAAAAAAGTCTTTAAAGGGAGCTTTACTAAAACTCCATCTTCCCATACTACTTTGTTTCATCTTCCCCCTAACCTAAGACCTCACGATTTTAAAAATGCAAAGTTGTACAAACTGTAAATATAGTATATGCATCAGGGGACAGCAACTCTTTATCCAGCCCCTTTGTAATCAATAAAGTTAAAAGTGCAGAAAAAAAAATCTGTAGAAAAAAAAGAACCACTGGATATCATTTTAACTAAGATAAAGCTGTACATAAATATAAATATATGTAAAATGGCAAACTAATATCTTTATGTATATGAACCAGAGTGTTTTGCATTTACCTGTTTTTCTATTAGTGTTTTTTGCTATAAGCTCTGAGACAAGTTTGTTGAATTAGGTATGAGGAAAATGTCAAGTCTTTTCCGATTATGATGAGAAGCCGAGGTGATTATTGAACTGTTTGGGTTAACATGGAGAGTCATTTATTAGACATAAAAATCTCTTCTTGCGTAAAGCAGTACAACGGTGCATAGCATTTGTATTTATGTAACATTGTTCATGTTTATTTTTTGTTTTATTTATGCTACTGCTTGTTGATTACCAAAACCTGTCCCTTAATCAGTCACAATTGGATTAATTATAGTCTTGAATGGAAAATCTTGAACTCCCTAGGATATTGTTAGTGTTTTTTTTTCTTCTTTTTTTTCCCCTTAATATCTTCCCTATAGAAGTGAATGTGTTGGTAAATCTTGTGAAATGGTTACTTGGCCTAATGTTTGTTATGACGTAATACTCAAAGTTAATCCCACACTTAACCTGGTAATGAATTGCACTCATAGTATAACAGAGAACTTCTCTAAAGTGGTAGATATTGATCAAGTATCCGAAACAGTGATATATATATAAATATATTTTTTGGTATGTTTCTATTTCAAGGGAAGACCATGATAAGACATTATGACGCTCACTGGATTTTAGCCTGAATAATTTTTAACTTCTCTGAATCTTAATTTAAGTTCTCTGCATATCTTATAATTTAATAAAGTTTGCTCAAATTGAAGGTTTTTTTTAACCTCACCTTTTTAAAAAGATGTTGCATCTGTACAGCAGAGATACCTTTAGGGAATATGAATAAATATGATCATTTTTATTGTATGTGGCATGTTTTGTATGGATATTCTTTTGAATTGTACATATTTTTTTCAGGACGCCAGAGGTTGCATCTCTTTATATACTGGTTTCCCACTCCCTTTCCCCTTCATCTTATTTCTTTGTCTGCTTTTGTTTCTTTGAAAGGAAAATAAAATGCATTTTAAATATGTGTTCATTTTCTCTTCTTGGCACATGATCAGTGTTTAATACATAGATCATCTGCAGTTGGTTTTGTTCTAGTACAGCATTAAGATACCCCTATGATATCGGGGTCAGGTAGGGCTGAGAAAATCAAACTCTACTCGAGTCTTTAACACAAATGTGCATGTGTTTGTAATCACAGCATCTTGTTTGGGAGAAAATGTTGGAAAGGCACTGTTAAATAATTTCATTCAAGTTTTATTTGGAAACTAAAAATATAGTCACTGATCACTTTATTAAGTACACCTGTTAAATTGCTTGCAACACAGTTAATCTGCTAATTACATGGCAGCATCTCAATGTATTTAGGTATGGAGACACGGCCAAGACAACGTGCTGAAGTTCAAAACAAGTATCAGAAAAGGGATTTAAGTGGGTGGATGTGGCACAGTTGTTGGTTCCATGTGAGCTAGTCTGAATATTTTACAAACTGCTGGTCAGCTGGGATTTTCACAAACACACCATCTCTAGGATTTACAGAGAATGATGTGAAAAGGAGAAAAAATTCGGAGCAGCAGTCTGGATAAAAGAAAAAAATAAAAATAAACGATGTCAGAGAATGGGCAGATTGGTTCAAGATGATAGAAAAGCAACAAATATGGAGAGAAAATGGACTCGATGAATACATTATTTTAAATAATTTTGTATGTACCTTTGGGTAGTTGTATGTGTAGCACAAAGTTTGTGAATCATATAAACCATTTTGTGCGTAACTTTGAGTACTTATAAGACTGTTCATTCAAATGCACAAACATCTAGAAATTATGCACACAAAAACTATTCTCATGCACAAAATTCTAAAAGTCACAATAATTATTTTACACATACAAATTGTTACGCGTGTGTGAATCCTCGAGTATGCACAGAAAACTGCATTAATGCACAGATCAGTTTCCACATGCTCAACTCGTAACACTTCCAGGAGTGTCACAGCTTCATGCATACAGTGTTTGAGTGTTGATGGAAAGGTGGGTTGTCGGGATTTTCTTCACTGCTTTTTTTTTTTTTTTTTTCTCACAGTGGGAGAGAGAATAGTTCAGCCTTATGGATGGATTGTTTAACAACTGTATACTTTCTGACTGAGAACAATGTAAATGAAAAGAGAGTTAATAAAACATAACACCTTTGGCTGAAAAGTTTGGCCAAAGTTAATTCACGGTGCTCCTTCCAGGTCTCCTGCTTGATTGCTCTCTGTAGCTCCTGTTCACATGTACTGATACGAGATATTTCTCGTGAATCAAATTAATTTGCTTTCATATTATTACAGAATTTACTTGAAGTGTTGAATCGTGATTCAGTTAAAAAAAAAACAAAAACAAAAAAAAACTATTTAAAATAATATTCAGATAAATAAAAAAAAACAAAAGTAAAAATATCTTAAAAATACTCAGTGACTGGAGAGTATGAAGTCAACACAAGATATCAGTCAGGTGCTAGACCTGTAAAGATTTGAAACATCACACAATATAGCCTTTGTAAGAAAACATGAAAAGGGAACAAGAAAACATTTGTATCGTCTGCTTTCATTATACAGTTTGATTGTCATCACATTAATATGTGCTGGAAACAAATGGAAAAAAATCATTTCCAGCATCGTCAACATTTCCACATAATGCCAAGAAAACTCAAAGTACGAACGCTGAAAACCTCTATAGAAAACCACTTATCACTTTGACTGATACAAACTGCTTTTCCTAAATGTTTATGTAAACCTTGTTTCCAAAAATCAATATAATTTCTTGGAAGGAAGCATTTTGAGCTGACATTATAAACACACACAAAAAACATGCAGAAAAGGCCATTTAAGGATATTTGAGCATAAACTTCATATATTAGAATTGGCACCGTGAGTTCATAGGAAAAACATTTTGTGTAATTTGGAGTAATTTCTTATTGGAAGTCCAGTGTCGGTCCTCGATGGCTACCGTTTTGCACGTTTTAAATCAGGGATCCTTGAGTCCTTGAGGGCCGGTGTCCTGCAGGTATTCAAAGTTTCCCTGCTGCAACACAGCTGATTCAAATCAGTGAGTAATTAAATTGTGCAGAACTTATCAGTCTGACTCGGGTGTGTTGCAGAAACTTGCAGGACACCGGACCTGAGGACCAGGATTGAGAATCCCTGTTTCAGATGTTTCCCTGCTCCCACACCCCTGATTCAAGTTAAATGGATCCCCCCCAGCAGCATTTCAATGACCTATTAATCTGAGACAGGCGTGTTGAAGCAGGAAACATATAAAAACTGCAGGACAGTGGCCTTCGAGGATTGAGTCTGGACGTGCCGACTTAACCAATCCCTTTGGCAAGGACCGATGTAAATAAGAATCTTGTTCTTAATGTCTTTGCCTGGTTAAATAAGGGTTAAATAAAAGACCCGGTGCGACTTATACGAACACATTTACATTCTTTGACCTTTCAATTTCCAAGCGCTGTCCTCTCTACTTCACATTTGAATCACATGATGATTGTTGTCCAGATGTGTACTGAAGTTTCAGAATATCTGAAATATTATCTGAGGTATGGAGCTGGGGGAGGAATACTACATCACCTTAGCTAAATGTGCATTGTTTTAGAAAGAAAAATAGGAAAAGAAGAAAAAAAACAAAAGTACAAAATCTAAACATATGGAAGCTTTTAACCAGCTTTTGTTGTGACCTGAGGTTGGTCAGGTTATTTGACTGCTCACGTTCCGGTTATCTATGGTACTTGAGGTTTGGATTCATAAAAACATTGTCTCTGGCATTAGTTTAACACATCTACAGTGTAAAGCTGTGGACACAGCAGTTTAGGTATTGGAGCATTATGTTCAGTACTGACAGATGGAATAATTATGGCATGAATTATAATCCAGCCGTTTCCAGATATTAGGAAATAACAGTTTTTAAAAAAAATCCACATCACTACAGCAGCTGCTGCCACTGCAAAGCATCTTTAATAAGCACCACTTGAAACCATGAGTATGAAAAAGAGGAGTTTATTGTATATCTATATACACACCTTTGAACTAATTCGGGAAAAGATCTGCACAATATCATCTTTGAAATCTTGAAGTATTACCCATGAACATGATGGTCAAATACCCATGGCAACAAACCAAACATAGGAGTGTTTGACAATTTTGGTTCAACTGACAGCAGCCTCCCCCTCCCACTGCCCTCATCCGCTACACTCTGCCTGCTGAACTTCTACCCATGTTAACAGTAGCAGCAACATTTCTGGGGTACACAGTCAATGACCTGAACAAAAGTAAAACAAGAAAATCAACTTGCAGGAGGTGAAAAAAAACAAAATGTACATGTCTTAAGTTCATCTACCTCAGTGCAGAGGACCCAGTGTTTGAGACAGCATGCAAAATGGATACGAAACATGACACAGGGATTCTGGATCAAGTGATGGCTTAACTAACATCATCTAACGCCCTAGCGGGCATAACAGTGCAGAGCCCGATGGTGACAAATGTCAGTGTAATACTTTCATAGTCTCGTCTGCAGAAAGACTCAGAGCTGCAGAAGTAGAAGAAAACATGCAATTTGCTTTGCAGCATGTCAGTCTTTGAAGGTAAAACCTCTCAAATACATTTTACATCTAACTGTAAGTTGTGTGTGTGTGACTGGTCAGCAGCTGTCTGGATTTCTGGTTGAACAGCCTGTGGCAGTATTAGAATTTATAATGCTCTATGTATTCCAGTGTCAATGAGAAGGAGATGCCACCCCAGAGGACATATGTAGAAACAAACCTGCATAAGCGAGCTCTTAAAAGAGCCCAACAAGCAAATCAAACAATGTAGATGATGACAAATGTATATATATGTATAAAAAACAAAACAAAAAATAAAACAGAGGTTGCAGCAAAAAGATCTGGGATCAGTAGTACCACCAAACTGCCATGAGAGGAGCAAGTGAAAAACAAATTCCAGTAGATTACTGTACATTTCCAAGCACAGTTGAAAACCATGCAGACAGATTAAAACAGACCTCTGAAAGTACCATCCAATCAAAATCACTGTTCAAATGTCACACTAGAGCTTGTGGCATTAGAAGGGCGGATAAAAATGCATGTTTTATATACAAGTCATATGTACCCATGATCAGTAGTGTCTAATGTCAAAGTCAGAAGAAAACCCATCATGACATTTTTACAGAAAACACAAAGAATATATTAAAAAGAAAAGAAAAACAAAGTAATTCATTGCCATTTCATACGCCTCTTATTTGCTCAGTATGCACAATGTCATCACCTGACACCAAAAGGGTTATGGCTACATTCATATTTTAAACTGTTTTTTTTTTTTTTTCTTTAACTCCATGAATGCAATAACCCTTTAATGTAACATCTGAAAGATGAAGACTCAGACTGAACTACAACAGTAATTTTTATATCAAGACTCTGGTCTGTCACATCTCACAGTGTTCATCAATATGAAATATAAACTATCAACAAATAAATAAAAAATAAAACCATCCCAAACATTATCCCTGCCACATTTCAAACTAAACACCAGGACTGGACCACATCCATTATGTGATACCTGTGGGTCTCACACACGAGGAAGCTACAGTTGAGTGCAACTAATTTCCGTTTCGGGAAGGAGGGGAGATATTCAAGTGAGGGGGTGGGGGGATAAGAAAGCACAATCTGGCTGTTCATGCTGAATCATCAAAGATATATTTTTTCTTTGTCTAATAAACTACAGCCTACACCAAAACACAACTTGATGTCTTATGCTTGTAGTCCAGACACCTTTAACATACACACACACACGCAAACAGAAACAGTGCTTCAGCCTCTTTCCCCCTCACACACTTACAGCGACGGTGAGATGTTGCATGGCCAACAGAACGTGAAGCATTTCTCTTGAACCAAAAAGCCACAACACACTCGACTTTTCTGAACAAGTTTAGTCTGTTATGGGAAAGAAAAAAAATTGAGGTTTTAAAAGAAAAGGAAAAAAAAAAAAAAAAAGTCACTGTACAATAGGTTTTCCTGCCCTGGGAAATTAAAGAATGTTTAGTGAGATGATATTAACAGTGGTAGTGCTGTAGTGTGTTGTGGCCCGTGGAGAAGGGGGTTGAGGGGAACAAGGAGGTGACACGAGGAGCAAAGGGAGGCAGGGGAGAGAAGTCAGGAAGGAGGGAGGAAAGAGGGGATCTTTCAGTAGTTTTGGCTAAAAAGGTGAGGTAGGCCTTGTCACAACTTGGAGTGTGGCTTTAAAACTGGCAGGATTTTCATTTGCAGTCTGTCTTTAGTGTCCGTTTCCTATGGGAGTGTGGTCGGGTTGTGCGTCTCAAGCGCGTCTTTCCGTCACCTGGCTGCTCACATCTTGACGTCCTCCTCCACACTGAGCTGAGATAGAGTTTTCTTGATGCGCAGAGCTGTCAATCTGGCCGCTCCGTTGGCGTACCAGCACTCCCGCATGATCTTCCCCATCACGCGCAGTGACTGCACAGGAAAGGACACACAGGTTAGATCGACAAAACAAAGATTTTTTTCATATTCCACCATTTCCAGATTCACTAAATGTTAAACCAGCAGTAAACCAGGTTCATCTGAAAGTGAGATTACACTTGCAGGGCAAGTTTTGAACAACTTTTTTGGGCAAATTAAGCCGATGAAGAAAAAAGAAAAAACCACATTAATATGTTTCCACTGCTAAGCACTGTCCTATTATCAAGTAATCTTAGAAAATAAACTGTTGAAGCTCTTCCAGCCTATTGAAGCAGCTAAGGAAAATCCAATTATAAAATTGGACGACGACGTAGACAAATCTGTTTTCATATTCCCCCTTAACACAAATTTAGAAATGCGCTTCCCATACTGGTATTCAAGACAGGACATCATGTACTGCCAAACTAATCAGGTCCAACTGCCTCCCTATATAACCTTTAAACATATTTTTAGAGAACCATCAGTGCAGCTGTCGATGCACATAGTGTGAAATACCTCGTAGCTCTGCCACCAGTTGGGGACATTGGGCCTCAGTTTCTGGTCACACACCACCTTCCTCATCTCCTCTATAGAGGGGTCAGAGGGCACAAGGTCATAGTAGGGCAGCTGGTACTCTTCATGGATACCTGCAATAAATGATGGAGCCCCCTTCAATCTCTGATTTCATCATTCTGTTGAAAAGACAGATTAATTTCTGTTGCCATAGCAACTGCTTTTACCTCCAGCATTGCAGCGACGTGCAATCTCCCAGTACACCAGGCCCAGTGCGTAAATATCAGCACACTTGAAGGAATCAAAGTGTTTCATATTGATGGTTTCGTCCAGGACTTCTGGAGCCATATACCTGAACAGACACAAAGACCAATGACAATTTTTCATCTGCGCAACATTCAAAAGAGTTTTCAGTGGTCTTTTAAAGGGACATTGTGTAACAATTGTATATCGCAAGCAACTCGCTATTACTTTTCATGCTGCGTTCGCGTGAAACTGGGCAGACGGACGACAGTCGTTGATGTAAAGGCATAAACAAGCCTCTATGTGAAGACGTTGTCTGTCAGTTACAGTGACTTCAGTCAACAACACATATGATGTCATGGCAAGTCGGCTTCTGTGATTAAAATTACATCTGGTTTGTTTGTTAGTGAACTCAGCATCGGTGTAATGCTCGGTTCCTCCTCACTGCACCCGCTGTGACTTTTCAAAGGCATTACCTCGAACTGAGCTGACAACTCCGGTGTCTCCGGTGAGTTTCTGTGGTTTCCTACTAACACACTTATGAACGTAAAAACATGGCGACACGACATGGTAGCCACCACCGAGCTGACCCGTTCAATGTATATAAGAATGATACGAACGGCAAATTCAGAGATTACAGGAGCACTTTAGTTTGTTGATGGGAGTGATTACTGATTAATGGAAAAACACTTTTGAACGAAATAATCCATTTTTGTGAATAAATAACAGGAGAACTTACACAATATCCCTTTAATGAAAGCTAGAAAGAATTTTTTGTAATGATTTGAAATAACAACTACATCTGCATAAAATTAGTAACAAGGGCCAAGAAATCAGCAAAACATTCTAATCTCCATCACTGGGTTAAAATAAAAAAGACCAGAGGCTGACTTCTTCCATGTCACAAAGCAAAGAGTCATTCTTGTACTGGTTAATTTTTATTTTTTTAATTTTGTTCAAAGTATGCAGGATTTAACAAGAATTTACAGCAGCCCAGCAGTAAATTTGCAGCGCTCACTGTCAGAACAGCAATATTCACTGTTGTTTTTGGCCTTTCCTTGAGATTTGTTGACAGAAAACAACAGGATGTAGCCAAGTTAGCCTTTAGAGACCTGTCAGCTTCACAGTCTGCTTATGACTATGGAAACATTTACCTCTTGGTGCCCACGCGCTGGTTCGGTGCTATATCGATTGTGTCTGTGATGGACTCGTGGCGCACAGCCAGCCCGAGGTCAGCTATAGCACATGTGCCATTCTTCTTAACAAGGATATTTTTAGATTTGAGGTCACGGTGAGCAATACCTGGCTTACCTGCAAGAGGAGCAACAGGACATAAATTTCAAATGCATAAAAAGCACATTCTTGACACCTTCATGCATTTATTCATTCAGTCAGTTCAACATGAAGGTTAATCTCACCCTGAGTACCAAGGATCTCCATGTGTAAATGTGCCAGGCCGCTTGCAGCAGATAGTGCAAGTTTGATCATACCCTCAATGGTGACAGAGTAGCGGTTCAGGTAGTCAAAAAGAGAGCCATGCTCATGATAGTCTGACACAAGCCACAGTTGTGTCCATGTGCCATTGTCTAAAGGAAACAATGAAAAAATTAAATCAGTTAATGGATCATTTACTAAAACCTTTACTGAATAAAAACTATATTTCTAAACATGTACATGATGATTAATGCACCTTTTAGTGTCATAATAAAAAAAAAAAAGGGTGCCGTAAGTGTTCCTCACCTTTATTGTCAGCTGCTATAAATCCTAGAATATTTTCGTGCCGAAGCATGATTGTCTGATAAATTTCAGCCTCTCGGAACCACGAGCGCTCCTCTCTGGATGAGAAGATCTTCACTGCCACGTCTCCTCCTCTCCACTTCCCTCGCCATACCTCACCAAAACGGCCCTTTCCTATTATCTCCTGCAGTACGATGGTCCTTGCCACTGTTCGCTGCACAAAGAGGGGCAATCCTGCAGAAAGTGGCAGACAGAGACTCAGTTTTAGGATCATTCACTACTAAATCAGAGTAGCCACACAATTCAAATAGAATATTTATACGGTAAGTCACATCAAGAGGTAGCATATACTGACCGGAGCCTGATCCTGAGGTGGACATGTCATAAATAAGGTCTTGCAAGGTCTTGTCCTTTGCCAAATAGAGATGGTCACAAGATGGGTCTTCTACCTCCAGTCTCTGTCTGTGGCTGTAGGCTCTCTGGTGATACTGGAATAGGAACACTCCAACCATCAGCAACACACACAGCAGGAATACAGGCCCTGCAATGACCGCCACCAGTTCCACTGGCCCCAAGGTAGGTCCTGGGTCTGGCCCATCCCCAACTTTTGTAGGGACTAGAAAGGCAAACAAAGAGAAATAAAAGCAGAAGATGATTCATTCAAAGTCAACACAGAGCTGGAGAAACTGTGATTTTTGATGCTGGTGCCTCACCTGGTCCTTTCAGGTCGATACTATTGCAGTAATCTGTATAGCAGCAGTGACTGTTGAAGTAGCCTTCAGCACTCATACAGTAGACGGGCTTTCCAGGGGGGACCAGGTTGTCCTGGTTGATGCAGAGGCGCAAATGATGCTCCTTCTCCTGATTATAGTAAGTTGAGGTCAAGCAGGCGCCATCCGTTTCACACTCGTAGCCTGTCTTCTCACAGCTTGTGCAGTTACAGCGCAACGCTGAAGGGAAAGATAGAGTTATGCAAATTATTCATCTGATAAAGGTAAAAAAAAAAAAGATCAAAGTTATCTGTAACACTTCCTTTTTCTGTCCAGCAGGTGGTGAGCTTGCACTTCACGATCAACTGTTAAGCGTGTCCCGTAGAATTGCAGGCATTTTATGATGTGTAGACACAGATCTTAGGAGTTCAGCAGGAGCTGCCAGACGGCCCTAGCGGCCCTGAAATCAGATCCCTCACTGCAGATGAACCCAAACACGCATGGTGGAGACAGACCTGCCCAGTGGGACACACAAAGTGAAACCCAACAAGGGAGGGAGAAATCCAGCCAAATCCCCAACGCAGCATTCTGCCCCATTCCTCTCTTCTGTCTTTCTCAGAGACACAAAGAGCTGCTACTGTTCAAGCTAATAAGACAGCAGTTATATTAAATGCAGCACTCTCCTGGATGGGGGGCCCATTAAAAGGTGACACAATGGAACTTCTGCTGCTGTCTAATTAAACTAAGGTGGTCCATCTACACCCACAAATGAGGTCAGTGCCAGAAAGTCTGCACAGATCTGCCACATCCAAAACAGAACCAGTGCTGGTTGGACAACTCAGAGAGCAAGAAACTGAAAACTGATTAGATTTGGAGAGAAATGCGATTTTGAGTCAGAGCACACATGCTTCTCATTTAGGGTAAGGTCAAGACAAAGGGTTTCTTCTAGGGTTTGCTACCAGAGCACACAGAAGGACCTGGTGAGGTGGGTTGTGGGAATGTGTGAGTAGATTTTCCTTTAAGTTTCTAAAAAAGCAACCCACAAGGCATTGAGAAAAACCAAACCTTGAACCTTGGTGGAAACAAATGGTGGGCCAACCTAGGACAAACACCACGGATTTAGAAAAGTCAAGACCACTGTCCCCAAAAGACAAAAAGAGGAGAAATAAAGAGGAACAACAGTAACAAAAAGGGACCAACATCAGTTGGACAGCAAACTGCATCCAGCCCACAGAAAAAAGAAGGATTTTAAGATTTCACTTATCTTCAATATTTTTTTTAAGCAGATGAGCTCATTGATTTTCCATTTGATCCAACCCCGGCAAAAAGGCACCGGCATATTTAACGCATTCTTCAGCAACTTAGTCAAAATGACTTAAACAACCGACTCCCTGATTGCACCATCAGTATGCAACATCCAAGAAACTAAAACCACAAACCTTGGTGTCATAGAAGTGGTTTCCTTTAACCTCTTAAATTTAGTTTTCTCAGAAGAGCATTTTTTTAAAAAAAGTGTATCACCATTGCTGATGTGTTTTTGCTGTTCACCAATGGTGACGGGAAATGTGGAAAACATGAAGGAGGCAGTCAGTAATATTTCTCAACTGTTGTGTGTGCACTTTCTGTGTGTGTGTGTGTGTGTGTGAGTTGCTCTTTAGGAGGTGAGTGGGAAAGTGGCAGGAACTCTAAGCCAAGTATGTCCAAATTCACTGAAGTTCGCATGCAGATGGAATTTCCTGCAGATTACACAGAAGTGAAGCAGGCTCAGTCTGATCAAGGCAGAAAAACAAGTCCAGGCTGGGCCACATCACTCTCATCTGCAACATTAATGGAGCAAATAGTTGAACTAAATAAATGTGATGTTTAAGATGCAGGTTTAAAGCTAAACCTGCATCATTTCAAGCTAATTCAAATCGCTCACCACGCTTTTTCTATAAGGTTCCTTTTTTAGTTGGCCCATTGTTTACTTGTTCTCTGTGAAACAAATCAAACAAGTGGATGCAGTCATAAGCAATTTTAATCAATTCATTTGCAAGATAGGAGGAGTATTTATTAACAATAAGCATTTAAGATAGTCTCTCTCCTCAAAATAATTGCTACATCAAACAATTGCAAGCCTGACCGAGGCTGAGTTCCTCCAACATAATGCACCGATGTATGGGCATAAATTATCTGCAAAGATCTGAGAACAACATGATCTGAAATCAACAGGCCTGCACATCCATCATGGAGTCGCAGTATGTGGTAAGACAGATGGTGCACAGACATAAAAACAGAAGCTCGGAAAGGAAACCAAACATGGCCGAAAACATGCACATTTGCTTCTCATGTCTGCCATGAATGGTTTGTGGTCTACCAGGAGGTTGGTTTGTGGCAAATCTTTCTTTTCATTAAGAACAACCTTGTGACCATACCATGTGCAGTATGCTTCCACACCAATGAGCAGAAAATATGGGTGGCCAATAGAGGGAGAGAGAGAAAGAAAAAAAACAAACAAAAAAAAAACTGATGGTAAATTACATAAAGTTTTCATTCTGGGCTGACCTAGTGACTTAAAACTTGTGGCCATTTATTACCACCTTAAAAAAGCCCTGGTCAACTGGCAACATTGTTCCTTCCATTGGAAAAACTTTACATATAGCCGGATATGCCAACTGAAAATTCTACAGCCTGACAAATAACTGTAAAGAGTAATCATAATTATATAATCATTTTAAAAATATGGCACAATGTGAAAGATAGACACCAGAAATAAGATTTAAATTGAGAGTGAAAGTCATGCATTATGGTGTTTTTGTGCATAAACTCAAATAAGAGCCTGTGGGCCACCAGCATTTACCCAAATGCCAGGCTGTTTGCACAGTGCTCTGCATATCTTACTGGATTCAGAGCAGAAGTGGTACAATGTTACACTTGAAGGAATAATATCAAGCCTAAATACACATAGATCTAAGCGGATGCCGGGTGTGTGGTTTGAGTGAACTCTGCTCTTGTCCACATAACTGGTGGTCTTTACACTGGTCCTTTGTGTAGAGATTAAGGCGACATGAGGAGGGATTGGACTGGCCCTACAGGAACAAAGAGCAGAGCGGGGATTGCACTTCTGCATTGAGCAGAATGGGGGGATGGGTGGAGCACAGCGGATAGACTGGGGTTACCAGTAACAACCCCAATGTTTGAGGGCTGCTCTGGACCAGACAGAATTGGGGGGTGGAGGGGGGGGGGGGGGGGGGGGTCGCCTTCATTTGGGCATGACAATACAGAGAAGGAGGCGGGGCAGAAAGAGGTAACAAGCATGACTGGGGTCTGCCCAAAGTGACCAGCTGCGACTGTCATTAAAACCCAGTCTAGACTTTGACTTACAGAAGGTAGCAGGAAAAGGGAATGGTGGCGGAAAACAAGAGGAACAGAGCCATTCCTTTGAGCTGCTAGTATGTCAAGTTCCTATCATTCCTTTCAAGTTGAGACAGGAAATGGAAGACGTAGTGAGGAAGGGATTAATAAAACATTGTTGCCATAAACAGCTTCTCCTTAATTTGGACCCAACGGAAACCGCAGCGTAGTCCCACTGCAAACAGCTTTATCCATTAACCTTGATTATAAAGTCTTCTTGCTGTTCACACCTACTCATCCAGAACAATCCTATCAAAACAGAGATGAACTTTGATTATGGGACCATCATAACATCTGATGAAAACAACACACACAACCTCCATGGTGTACTGCAGCATGTTGTCCAAAAGCAATGTGTTTCTTGGGGCTGGGAAACACAGCCGAAGAGTCACTACATGCTTGTGTACGGGGAAGAGAGCACCATTACCAAAATGCACTGGCTGAAATTAGATCCATACAGATACCAGACTGAGAGCTGATCAAGACAAACAGACGCCACCAGACAGTGTGAGAGCAACACACACAAGCAAACATGCACGCGCACACACCACAACCGGGTCCTAATCAATGCTAGGGGAAGGAGGAAAGTCATTACCTTTGTCTGCATCTCAGGGTCAGATTACTGATCTGATTCTAAAGTGAAGTCTCTGGGGCTGAGGCTGCTTCTACTATCCATACCAACAACCCCCCTGTAGGCTGCGTCCCATCCTGTCTGTATGTCTGTCTGTGAGTGTGTTGTGCGGGATGTGATCAAAGGTAAAACAAGCGAGAGCAGGGTTTATTTTGGTTCAGCTGCAGGTGCTCACCTTGATCAAAGTTGCTCTTATAATGTGCAAATGAATGCATCTGCTATTTGACCCCCCCCTGCATTTAATTCCTGCCACAGATCATATTTAGCCAATTCCATCTTTCATAGAAAAAAAAGTTCTGTTTACATCTGTTAGACCTTTTCTAGTAGAGAACTTATAAAAAAGGAAAATACCAGCTCAAAATAAGGCATGACAAAATATAATACAATTTACACATCAAGTTTATAATACTTTAATCAAATCTCACACTGTATAAAACAACACCATATTACAGACCCATCCCCCCAATCTTATGCCGGCATTACATAAAAACTATGACATCTGTTTTTGTGATGATATGCTTGCCTGTAATCTAAATGACAAAAAGTCAATTATCTTTAATAAGTATGTAATAAGAAAAATATTCACGTAGATAATTGACTATAAGTAAAAAGTCGAACCATAAAACTTTTCCGACGCATGACTTTAACGACATCCACCAGCTCAACAAAGGGATGTGTAATGGAGTAGAGGCTTTAGGATGAGCCCTTTAGACATAAAAACAACTTCCAGACCCGCCTGGGTGTACTGTGGCACACTCACCTCGTTATTGCCATGTACATTTAAGAAACCATACAAAAACACAATATCTTTTATATAACCTCTGACCTGTATATCACAAAAAAACTTTTGTAACAAATTCACAGGACACAGGTGGACAGGCTCCAAGTAGGTAGTAATTCCATGTGGTCTAACATCAGTAATGGCGGAGCTGGGTCAGTCAGAGGCTATGCTGTCTGCTGTAGCAATTAGGGCTCTGTGCCTCCAGGCCAACGGAGGTCATTAACAATACTGGTCATTATCGGGGGGAACTAGACCACCCCAGACCTGACCTGCCCCTGACTGGCTCAGTGCCACATTATAGAAACTGTTGGTAAACAAAGATTTCGAAGGAGGTGGTAACTGGACAGGCAAGAAACCTGAAATCTTACACACAAGAATGTGCTGTAAACTCTTTTGATTATATTTATGCAACAGAAACTATTCATGTTGTAAAGGTCTTGACAAAACCTACAAAATGGGACATAAACATATAATACACCTATCCAACTTAAACTATGAGGCAACACAATTTTCTGTCCCCTTCTTTGCCAAAAATCCTCTCGTCTTTACAGACACACACCTTTGAACCCAATAAGTTTTGCTCTTTGTACATTCCCTTGGCTCTGACTTAATGGGCAGGTGTGCACATGTTCCAATCTGACTACCTCATGCTTTCACCACTTAAACTTTCTCACATCAATTCTGACATTAAATAGCACCTGTATGGGTGTTTAGCTCTGCACAGTCATGTCCCTGCACAAACTGAAAAAAACCTGGCATTTTCACAGCTTCCAATCAGCCTGTGTTTGATGTACACGGAGGCACATCAGGGAATGACAAGACTCTAGCATGGAAGGGTTATATGCGAGTGTGGAGTTCAAGCGATAACAGGAGCCCATCTATCTAAACACCTTCTTTCAACCTCGGGATGAAAGAAACCAAATCTAAAGCTTTCCTCAGCAGCACCCTGGAGGCAATGGGTAAATGAAAGCAGGAGAGGGACCACAGATAAAGTACAGATTAAATTCTGACAAAGCACTAGGCCTTATAGAGAGAGGGAAAAAAGGAGAGAGAAAAGGAGGGACGCACCCTACCTCAGGGCAGTGTAGTTCACAGTGCCCATATCGCATTGCTGCTGTGTTCAATTCGCACAAGCTGACTGTCACGCAGGAGTGTAATGCCCATAACACCAGTGACTCCAAGTCTGTATGAAGTCAACAACACGTGACAGACTTATCAATCCTGTGAGTAAAGTGTACTTTCACAAATACACGCTTGTATAGGTCTGGAATCTGCTCGAGTGTGGCGACATTCAGGTTAGTCTGGTTTCATCTATTGCATTCTCTCACTCATTACATGGTGTGAAACTATGTATTAAGACAGACATGGGCTCTTTGCACGACAGACCCCTGCCAGCTGGACAAACCACATCATCACCCTGTGTCTGTTTTTGCCTCAAACCCACCCCCACTCACATATCACTGTTAAAATCAGAGTAGCCCAGCGAAACAAACAAGCCACACAACACAAGTGATAAACTTCTCCAACAAGCCTTATATGACCAAATCAGCCTCAGTGAACTGCAACCTTATCTAAATTAAGCATAAGAGGAACATTTTGTGATCATTTAAGCATGACTCAGCTGCTTATAAACATTTATAATACATGACAAGTACCAAAAATTGCTGAGAGGAGTTTTCTATAACCTAAACCTAATTCAGTGACTAATCTTGTAAACCTGTATCTAAAGTAAAGAATGAACATGTGCAACATTTAATGATTTGAGGATGTGGTGTAAAGTTGATTATCAGCAACTCCAGCAGATGGGGAGAATCCAAACTGAAGCAGGACCATAACTAGCGTCTCAAAAGACCCCATTTACCCCATTTCCATCACAATGAACCCAGACTTCAACTCTGACTTCTGTCTGGGATGGCTGAATGTGCGGCTGTTGTCACCCTATGCCAGCATTCACTTTCTGCTGGAGGCCACTAAGCAGCCTTTTCACTCCTTACCAATGGGCACCAATGGCAATGCTGCCAGTGTTTACCCACAACAACGCATTTCATGCACAAAGTAGGTTAGTCCTTCATTCAGAGCCTCCTTTATGCAACTTCCAACGTGGAAATAGGCACTCATAACAACTGTAATTGACCACATTGCGTACATTTATTCAGCCAGCTATCATTACAATGTGTCCTAAGGAATACAATGATAAGCAGTCACAGGCCAGCAAGAGGTTGTTTAGTAAATATGTTGGCATATCAAGCACCGAGAGATAACTTGAGGATCAACAGTGAACTTTAAATTATTATTAGCACTCGATATACCTACACACCATAATAAATCATTCTAGAATATTATCATACCTATCAAAACATAACATTATTATCATGTTAGCTCAACTTAAGGCAGATGGCTAGCGAGCGTTAGCTGGCGCCTCGTAATACACACACAGCTCCACCATGTTGTTGTTGTGGTTTAGCTACTCGCTCCTTGTTTCTTAGCGGCTCATCCCAACTTGTCAGTCGACGTATATCATAATAAACAACCAACTAACAAACGATATGATTTCTGGTTAGAGTAAACGTCGGCCATGGTTTCGAGGTCGACGCTAGCCAGATACGGCTAGCCAAATCCCCGATACAGAGCGCCATGACGATTAGCGACAACAGGCGATGCCCAGTTCAGGAAAACACATCGAGACAAAAGCCGGAGAGGTGCTCCGATCAAACTTACCATCACCGACAGCCGCTAACCCGAGGAGGGCCAACAGCGTTAGGGCAATTTGTTTTAGAGCCATGTCTTCAAAATTCCCATCTCCACGCGATGAAATGCGTCCGAAGTGTGTCGTTATCAACACGCCCAGACCTGAAACACAACCACAGTCCGACCGCACACACCACACCGCCAGATACTAGCCAGCCAGCCAGTGACGTGCTTAAAGGAGGGGGGGGTGGAAGGGGAGGGCTGCCTCCTGCACGTCCCCCTTTCATACTGTCACCGAGGTCAAGGCTAACGGGTAAATAAAACGTTTGCTGTCTGATATTATATATAGTGAACGCAATTTCAGTAAAACTGTAAATTTTATGTTAAACATTTATGAACATAAATCTGTATAATGATGTCCCCAACAGACTGATATCAGAGAATGTTGGCTACTTTCTAAACTTTGCAAAAAATGGCTTAAAATTGTTGTCTTTAAATTATTATTATTTTTCATCAAGTAATTTGCATGTTTTTTTTATGGATCACTGAAATCAACCTTATTTGATGATAAGTTGCTGTGATAGATTGTCTAACAACAACAATGTAAAAGGCCTCAAATCAATCCACTATGATACAAGAAAGTCACTTTTGTATCCTACTGGTTGTAGGGCTGAGTGATATGGCCTAAAAATAAAATCTCAGATTTTTTTCTTTTTAATTCGAATAACGATTTTTTTTTCCGATTTTCTCCCCTAAACATTAAGGAAATCAGTACAAACAACAGACAACATAAAACAGATTTTGCTTTAATTATTCAAAAACAAGACAAATGTAACTCCCATTATTGGTATGAGTAATAAATAAATGAACACACTCCTGGAATCAAAACCCCAGCTGTGTTTTAAGTCACAATTTGTACTCTCTCGTAGCCATGTAATCGCTTGCTGTTACTGTTTCATGCTATGACGATTTTGTTGTTGCTTGCCATACTGCAATGTGAAACTAATGCTTTCGGTAGCCAAAAATACGCCGTTACACAAAAACTTGATTTACTTAAAAAAAAAAAAAAAAAAAAATCCCCCACAACAAAAAAATGTGAATTAATTAATTCAACCAATTTTTTGCCCAGGCCTAGTTGATAGTATCTAATTTTGGTAACCTCCTGAAATTTTTATACGATGTATCTTTTGTTTTGCAATGGGGTTTTTGCCTTTTTTGGAGAGATCGGTGAAGTAAGTGTGTGTGTGTGTGTGTGTGGGGGGGGGGGGGGGGGGGTCATAATTATTTTTTAAATTTTTAGAAAAAAAAAAAAAAAAAAAAAAAAAAACACACATATGCTCGCCTGTATGATTAGGAAAAACAACGAGGAAGCATTGCATAAAAGGTTCTTTTCCTTATTTTTCCAGTTAATCTATAATCACAACTTAGTTGCAGTGTTTGATTCTTTGGAAAGTTGCATCCTCTTGCAGTTTTCAAAGAAAATGTGTAAACAATCCGGCTGCTAAACATAGCAGTAGGTGTTCTGGTTCAGCTTCATTCAGGATTGTCTGACGGTGTGGTGACCCAGCCTGCCTGTGCTCTACTAATACATTCATCTTCCTCTGATTGAGGGGAGTCAGGCTGCAGCCAGGTGCATTTGGGACTTTATCTATGCTTGCTTTTATCACCCATCTTTTTACTGGCACTCCACCTGATCTCTTCATAAACCCAATTGTGTCTCCATAGTCCCCTCTGTGGCTTTATCTGTCCATTATCAGCAGTGTCCAGTTTATCTACACACTTCTTCGGTGCATGTCATCTGCTAAAGAAATTCTTCCTTCTCTGCTGAGCCACCAGGAATGATCCCACTGTGAAAAAGAAACCACATGGTGGGAAAACAGGAGAAGAAAAGAGGGCTTCTGCACCTACAGATGGGAGTTAGGTCTCTCTGATACTTAACAACCCCTCCACCCCGCAGTGTTAAAAATAACCTGCTCTTCATCTGACTGACCAGACAGACTGGGACTTTGTGGGAGCATTATCTCACTGGAGTTTGTTCAACAAGCAGACAGAAAATATACACACACTCACGCAAGCGCACACACACTCACAGAGGAAGAGCAAGCATGACTGATAGAGAAAGAAAACGCTGGCATGCAGATATCACACAGAGCCGATACCATTATTTTCACCACGTACTTGACAACATTCTTGAGGTGTTGCAGAATTTTGATTCTTGTTTGACATTTTTGCTTTCGGACAGTACAACATTCTGCCCTTTAGACACATCAAAGTTTGAATCTGGTTTGTCAGCAGAGCGTTTGTAATACAAAATAACAATTAATCACAAAGGATAAACATGACAATTAAAGAGGATAAAAGATGAAACCAGATGGTTGTGGTCAGCTGAAGTCTGAGGGAAAATGAGCTGTTGATTTTTTTGCTCAGATTTAATTCTTGACTTGTTCAAAATAAATTCCTTAAATTCAAAATGCAATGTCAATTTGTGGTGATTTTGAATGTTATTGTCCCCACTCCTAAATATAAAGCATTTAATAACTGTAAAGAAGGAAAAAAAAGTCTTTCCTTAAATGTAGAAGGAGGTGGCTGTCACAGCACACAGGTCATGTTCTTGTAAAAAAAAACGTTTCTTATCAGCTCAGTTACAACATCTACTGTAGTCAAAGGCAACATCTTAACATCAAAGTAGCTGGAATATCAATCTAAAGAACATACTTCAACAGTCATTAAATCAACTGGGGGAACATTTCTATGCTCTTTCACATCTTTCCCTTCTTATGTAAGGATTTGCTTATAAATGCCTTGCGGTTTACACTTATCGATAGTTACATGGCAGATCAACAGAAATAAAGAATATGACTGTAAAACAACTATGACCCAAATTCCCCTAAACTAATCCTCTAAAAACAACATGGATGTGTGTAAGTTTACGGTCTGATGACCTCTGCTGGTTGAGGACAAATTTACAGCTAAAAACTTCACTACCAATGCAGTTGGAAAACAGTCTGTGCAGCCCATAATGAGTGGTCAGTCAACCAAAGTTTAATATGCTTACAGAGCATGCAATGTGCTTTTTATAAAATTTTACTTAATGTAGGTCTTCTTGATTAAAGTAAAAAAATAGCCTACAAAAATGATGAAAGGCACTCTCCAGTGTGGTTTCAAATTGATTCAGTCTTTATTTTTATATGGCAAAAAGATTGAGGAAAAACAACAACAACAACAAAACAATGTGTCATGACAACCAAGTCTTTTTTTCCCCAGTTTATTCCTCCTTCTCACATAAAGGAAACAATATTTCCATGTACACACAAAAAGCCCTACGGCCCATCTCCCTCGCTTTTATACCCACGCATACCCACGTAGGTATGAATGGTGTATGATCCAATCACATGTGGTCAGATCTGCACAATAAACAAACCAAGAAAAAAAAACAAACAAACTAAAAAACAATACATCAACCGACAGTTGTTGCATTGTTTACAATTAACCTATTAACAAATAATCAAATAAATGACAACTTTGATGAGTTCAGATAAGTCAATACGAGCCCCCAGACCAATTTCCACTCATCCACAGTTATTTTCATAACACAGCTTTTCAAAATGTATGATATTAGGAAGTTCATTGAGCCATTTTTCGAAAGAGGGTACCGAGGACGATCTCTGTTCCTTTAGTATCAGTTTTTTGGCAACAACAGTTCCCATAAGCATATGTAAAGTCTGAAACTCTTTGTGACGTCCCAAACAGAGCAAAGTCTCTGTCCAAGCTGACTGTCACTGAGTACATATTTGAATAAAAGGAAAAAATACTGGACCAGAGGTTTTGAATGAAGGGACAGCCCCAAAATAAATACAATAAAGTGCCCTCATTATTTTTACATTTATCACACAGTGGGGGTTAAATCGATGTGCATATGAGAAATGTGAGTATGTATGTGTATGCATGTGTATGTGTGCAGTTTTACATAAACTTGGGGGACTGTTGATGAAATGTGTTGTTTTTATTATGTGAAGCACTTTGTAAAGCTGCTATGCATGAAAAGTGCTATATAAATAAAATTTGATTTGATTTGATTTGACAATGAAGATACTGACTCATAAAACTATGAAAAAATAAAACTTATGAAAATAAAACTTATAACGTTACTTTAGAATAGTGGAAACTGTGAATCACCTTAAACTGGACCAATCTGTGTGAACTATTCATTGAACAGGTGTTAATACGGGTGAGGGTAGTGCTCCAGATGTTGTTGGGCAATTATTACCGATCTCCTTTACCCAAGCTTCCTTGCAATTATTAGGTGGTTCTTGTTCTGATGCAAAGAGCTTGATACATTTGCTAATATCCTTCTTATTATCATCTTATTTTATATATTAATTAAAAGCTTCTTATTTAAAGATAACAGAAGAAATGTAAATTTGATAAATTATGTAACATTAATTCCCCCAAAGAAGCAAATTTACCATCAATGTAAAGATCTTTAATCAAATCAAATCAAATCAAATCAAATCAAATCAAGCTTTATTTATAAAGCACTTTTCATACCATTAAAAAGCAACACAAAGTGCTTGACATAGTAAAAACAAAATGTGAATTCAAATAAAAACAAGCCTTCACACATCCAGATTCAACACAAAACACACACATGCACACACCCAACCCCCTCCCAATTCCACACCTAGCTACAAACCCCCAACTCCTCTCTTCTAAGTGAACAGGTATAAAAACAGTAACTGTAAAAAACATCTGGCATGACACTGCTGTGAGGAAACGATATCTTGGGGATCCATTCGCACCAGGAGCCAGCCCCCCCTAGCCACATAAGGCCCAGCTGCAGGGACCCCCAGATCATGACAGGCCAGGGTCCACACCACAGCCGCAGGGCTGCAGTGCAGGCCCCTAGACACCAAGAAAAGGGCATCCACCACAGCCGTTACCCCCAGACCGAGCAGGCAAAACTCCTGGAGCGAAGGATCCCCATGAGGAAACACTGGGGGAAGTTAAAATTTTTAGAGTTAAACCAAAAATAAATAGATAAATAAATAAATCAAATAAAAGCTAGATAATAAAATACACATAAAAGGAATTAATACAAATAGAATCAATTTGAATATCGTAAAACCAAAGTTAAAAAATAAATAAATAGATAAATAAAAATCAAATCAAATAAATTAAAAGAATCATATAAAAATGAGACAAAATTCAATTAAAAGCTAAGCTAAAAAGGTAGGTCTTGAGCCTCTTCTTAAAAACATCAACAGTCTCTGCAGCCCTGAGGTTCTCTGGCAGGCTGTTCCACAGACGAGGTCCATAATGGAGGAATGAGGCCTCACCGTGAGTTTTAGTTCTCACTCTAGGAACAATTAAAAGGCCGGTGCCAGAGGACCTCAGGGTCCGCGAGGGTTCATAGTTTAAAAGCAGGTCTGATAAATAAGAAGGCCCAAGACCATTAAGACATTTATAAACCACTAAGAGAACCTTAAAATCAATGTGTTTGATTCCTGTA
This sequence comes from Atherinomorus stipes, assembly GCA_023101725.1. NCBI lineage: Eukaryota > Metazoa > Chordata > Actinopteri > Atheriniformes > Atherinidae > Atherinomorus > Atherinomorus stipes. Next base: position 169,733 of record JALJCO010011891.1, read on the forward strand.
CTATACCACTCAGGAAGAAGATTGTTCTGTAAGGCTGGGAAAAAAAGGGAGATTTTGACATATAGGTGTGTAAAAAGAAATTTCAGGAATCTGAAAATACTGTTTAATCTGAGATCTTTATTTTGAACTTCTAGACTGACTCAACAATTAAATTTTATACTTTTTACCTGTACATAAAATAAAAGCCAATGATGCATAATGTTTAACCAGTAACAATAGTTTGAGTGACAGCCACAGTGGAGCAGTATAAAGTGGTTCATTCTTGAAGTAGCCTTCCTGCCAATAAAGAAATGCTCTAATATTGGTAGTCCAATAGTAATGTTGGAATACTGGGAGACTCAAAACACCCTCCTGGGTTGGTCTGTACAGATGTTTTTTTGAGATTCAGTTTTTTTATCTCCATATAAAATCTACGATAATTTGCTCTAATCTCTGATAGAATTAGTGACCAACGAAGTCTGCTGTGGCGCACACTTCTGTTAAATCTAATGAGCTAATCTACACCCATGTGCATACTGGTAACAGACAAGGAAGTAACAGAGATTTAGAAGACAAAAAAAAAAAGATAAATAATTGTAAAGTGATTTAAAACACACCCACACTCTGACTGTACTCGGTCTCATATTACCCACTTATGCATCAGAGTCCTAAAGTTGATGTAAAATCCAGAATTTCACAAAATGACAGAAAAGAAGAAAAGTCCACTTAATCATTCATTCCAGGATATGTTGTTGCTTTCCGCTGTATCATCCAAAAAGTTTCCTATTGCAGGAATCTGTTTGGACTTGCCACCTCCAGTGTTCCTCTCAATGACTTCCAGCACAACTTTTTGAGAATTTGGATCATCATGTCTCATTTTCATATAATGTGATACAATTGTATGATGTGTTTTTTGTTTGTATGATATTTTTGTGTGCTGCAACCCTGTCCTTAGTAGACATTTTTTTCTGTCTTGTTACTTTGTTGATGCTATTAAGCCGTTTGTGTTGTTGGTTTTTTAAATTTTTATTTTATTTTCAACGCTTTGTCCGTTTATTTGTTGATCCTCTTTACTTTTTTGATTTACTTTATCTTTTATCCTTTATATTTTTATGATTTTATTTGGAACAAATAAATAAAACAAACAAACAAAAAAACATAGAAACATTCCCACAGACATTCTAATCTCTAAACAGTACAACAGGTGTTGCAATTGGCAAAATATTTCATCTGATAAGTTCTTGATGTCTTTCCCATCCCTAAAGAGACTGATTTTCAGCGTCTAGTGGTGTTTTTCAAATACTTGTGGCTATAAAAAAACAAAACAAACAAAAATGCTTTTGCCATGTAAAAATAAAGGCTTTTAATCATTTTGAAACTGCTCTGGAGAGTGCCTTTGGTAATTTTTGTAGGATATAAAGGTCTTACAAGCAAAGCAAACATTTTTAACGTTAAAATTTCCTACATTGAGTAAAAGGCAGTTCTGCACACCTGACAGATCAAAAGACTCACCTTAAGAGCTCACTACATGAGTTCACTACATAGGATCCAGAAAAACTCATTTTGAAAAAACATTAAAGATATTAATTGTAATTTATAATATAATTTACCATGTTTTATGGTAATTTACCATGTTTTATGGTAAATTTTATTACCATACCATGTTTTATGGTAAATAGCTTGGTGGTTTTGAACACTGTTGGAAAATCCATATTGTAAATGAAAACGGTTCTTAAAAAGAGCATGAGTAATTATGCAATCATAGATTTTCCATTCGGTCATGCTGATGGGGAACTTAAATAGGAATGAGTAAGGGACACAGCCTGTATGACTGACCGGTGACCCCCGCTGGAGGTACTGGAAAAATGCTGCCACCAGCACCAAATATGCTAGTAACATGCTGCTTGTTTTATTGCAATGTGGTTCAAAATCTCTGTTTTTCAGTATTTATCCCTACGGTCCGGTCTGGGTGGTCTAGGTGTCCCACTTAATACAAGACTAAAGACACCGTCATTGTCCAGTTTGGAGACTTTTTCTGTCCCTGGGATGTGGTGCAACACTTCTTTACAATATTGACAGTGGTTAGCAGGTTCTGGGACACACGCACAAAAGGAAAAACACCAGGTTCTCATCAGTAATGTGTAAGTAGCAATATGTGAATGGTAGACGTAAGAACAGGTGATGAGAGGAACTTTTACGTTCCAGGAAATATGAGAATAGAATAGAATCTTTATTGTCATTGTAACAAGTACAACAAAATTTAAAAGTGTTCTCCAGCCAGTGCCTCACTACTCTGCTTATTTGTAACTGTTCATGAAAGTGAGCACATGATAGGCTGATGTAGTGGGCGGAGCCTGATCCTGGGTTGGACATGGCCAAATAAGGTTTTACAAAAATCTTGTCTTTTGTCAAATAGAGATGGTCACAACATAGGTCTTCTACCTCCAGCCTCTGTTTATGGCTGTAGGCTCTCTGGTGATTCTGGAAAACGAACATGCTGACACATCAGCAACAAACAGCAGGAAAACAGGCCCTGCAATGCCCCCCCCCATCAGCTCCACTGGCCCCGAAGGGGGTCCTGGGTCTGGCCCATCCCCAACTTTTTTTTTTTTTTAGGGACTACAAGGCAAAACAAAGAGAGATAAAAGCAAAGGTGATTAATTCATACAGTTGTCAGCAGCCAAAACACCGTGCTGGAGGAGCTGTGATTTTTTTTTTTTTTAAATTCAGGTGCCTCACCTGGTCCTTTCAGGTCAGTAGTGTTTTAGTTATCTGTATAGCAGCGGTGGGTATAGAGCAAGAATGTCAAACTGGTCATCGAAGGCCACTATCCTCCAGGTTTTAAATGTTTCCCTGCTTTAAATCACCTGACTGATGGGAGTTTAAGATCCCCTTGTAGAAGTAGCCTTCAGCACTCATACAGTAGACGGGCTTTCCAGGGGGGACCAGGTTGTCCTGGTTGATGCAGAGGCGCAAATGATGCTCCTTCTCCTGATTATAGTAAGTTGAGGTCAAGCAGGCGCCATCCGTTTCACACTCGTAGCCTGTCTTCTCACAGCTTGTGCAGTTACAGCGCAACGCTGAAGGGAAAGATAGAGTTATGCAAATTACTCATCTGATAAAGGTGAAACCCCCCCCCCCCAAAAAAAGATCAAAGTTATCTGTATCACTTCCTTTTTCTGTCCAGCAGGTGGTGAGCTTGCACTTCACGATCAACTGTTAAGCGTGTCCCGTAGAATTGCAGGCATTTTATGATGTGTAGACACAGATCTTAGGAGTTCAGCAGGAGCTGCCAGACGGCCCTAGCGGCCCTGAAATCAGATCCCTCACTGCAGATGAACCCAAACACGCATGGTGGAGACAGACCTGCCCAGTGGGACACACAAAGTGAAACCCAACAAGGGAGGGAGAAATCCAGCCAAATCCCCAACGCAGCATTCTGCCCCATTCCTCTCTTCTGTCTTTCTCAGAGACACAAAGAGCTGCTACTGTTCAAGCTAATAAGACAGCAGTTATATTAAATGCAGCACTCTCCTGGATGGGGGGCCCATTAAAAGGTGACACAATGGAACTTCTGCTGCTGTCTAATTAAACTAAGGTGGTCCATCTACACCCACAAATGAGGTCAGTGCCAGAAAGTCTGCACAGATCTGCCACATCCAAAACAGAACCAGTGCTGGTTGGACAACTCAGAGAGCAAGAAACTGAAAACTGATTAGATTTGGAGAGAAATGCGATTTTGAGTCAGAGCACACATGCTTCTCGTTTAGGGTAAGGTCTAGACAAAGGGTTTCTTCTAGGGTTTGCTACCAGAGCACACAGAAGGACCTGGTGAGGTGGGTTGTGGGAATGTGTGAGTAGATTTTCCCTTCAAGTTTCTAAAAAGCAACCCACAAGGTATTGAGAAAAACCAAACCTTGAACCTTGGTGGAAACAAATGGTGGACCAACCTAGGACAAACACCACGGATTTAGAAAAGACAAGACCACTGTCCCCAAAAGACGAGGAGCAGAATCCCAAACAACAAAAAAAGGGACCAGCATCAGTTGGACAGCCAACTGGCCCTCAGAAAAAAAGGATTTTAAGAGTGTCAAAATGTCACTAATTTTCTACATTTTCTTTTTATTGCTTTAAAGCTGAGGACATCTCTGACTGATAATAAGACTTCAGTCAGCATAATCAAAAACACAGGCTGTCCACAGGGATGGACCCTCAGCTTCATGTTCCACAGTAATGACCGCCTCCTCCCACAAGAGCATCATCCTTCTGAAATTGTCGATGACAATGCAGTGGTCTGACGCATCACTGGAGACAACGCGGCTTGCAGGAGGGGGTGGCCAGTCTGATGTTACAGTGCAAGGACAACAAGCTCACCCTCAACACAGACTAGATGAAGGAGATGACAGTGGACATAAGGAAGGAGAGAAGAGCTAATCGTCACCGTTCATCTGGGAGCTTGAGGTGGAGAGAGTGAACGAGTATAAATACCTGGGTGTCTACATCAGCAAACACTTTACTTGGACACTTGACACCACACAAGAGGGCTCAGCAGCAGCTGTGCTCCCCAAGGAGGCTTAGGAAGTTTGTCTACTAAAATCATTAGAAACTTCTACAGCTGCAGTTGAGAGCGTCTTGAACACCAGCAGCAATGCAGTTGTGGATGCCTGCAGAGAGTTGTGAGGACTGCTGTCTTCCATCCTCAAGAATGGAGGACAGAACTTATTGTACAGGGAAATAAGTTTCCTTACTGTGCATGAATAAGATGATAAACTTAAATGTGACTATGTGAACTCATTGATTATAATTTTGAATATCAAGGGTAAAAAGGTGATATCAGATTTGAACACATCTTTCAGCAACTTAGTCAGGATGACTTAAAACAACCAACTCTCTAAATTTCCCCATCAGCATGCAACATCCAAGAGACTAAAATCACAAACCTCGGTGTCATAAGCGTGGTTTCCCTTCATTTTCTGTGTGAGAGCCTTTTTTCAAGTGTATCATGAATGTTGATGTGGTTTTGCTGTCCACTGATAGTGATGGGAAATGCGGAAAACTTGAAGTAGGCTGTCAGTAATATTTCTCAACTGTGTGCGAGTTGCTCTTTAGGAGGCGAGTGGGAAAGTGGCAGGAACTCTAAGCCAAGTGTGTCCAAATTCACTGAAGTTCGCATGCAGATGGAATTTCCTGCAGATTACACCGTGTGAAGCAGGCTCAGTCTGATAAAGGCAGAAAAACAAGTCCAGGGCTGTGCCACATCCCTCATCTGCAACATTAATGGAGCAAATAGTTTAAATCTGATGCTCCAGATGAAGGTACGACTCCATTTCAAGCTAATTCAAATCACTCACCACCCTTTTTCCGTAAGGTTCCTTTTTAGTTGGCCTGTTTACTGTTCTCTGTGTAACAGAGAAATCAAACAAGTGAATGCAGCCATGAGCCATTTTGATCAATTCATTTGCAAGATAGGAGCAGTAAGAAAAAAATATACTGAGCAAATCCAAATACAGTATTACTACTTCCTTTTGTAACCTCGACTACCTTGACCTTAACTATGGGCCCTTGTGCAAGGTCCTTAACCACCATCAACTGCTCCCATGCTGTAATTGGCAGCCTACTGCATTCTGGTTAAACTTGAGATGGGTTAAATGCAGAGATCAAATTTCCCAATTGGGATTAATAAGTATAAAATTATCATTATCATTATTACTACTACAATTACTACTATATCTCAGACCTTCTCCATCTAAACACCCCCCACCTGCTCACTAAGATCTTCCCACACCTGCCAGCTCTGTGTCCTTCAAGTCCATCTTACCACTAATGGGCCATAGGGCATTGAGTCACTCTGCCCCCCACCTCTGAAACACCCCCTCTATCCATGTCTGTACCATGGACTCATTTCCTTATTTCAAAACTGGACTCATAACATTTCTGTTGGGACCTAGCCATTTCACATAAATCTCACTGTTCCTTGGTTTTATATCGGTTTTAGTTTGTCTTTTGTATCTTATATTATTGTTTAATGGTTTTATTTGTCCTTATGTCTTTTACAGTGACCTTGGGTGTTTTGGTAAGGCACTTTTAAATAAAATGTATTATTGTCATAGGCTGAGTTCCTCCAGCAAAACACACTGATGTATGGTCATAAATGACCTGCAAAGATCTGAGAACACCATGATCTAAGTAGGTCAGAACATCATCATGTGTGGTAAAACAAATGGTGCACAGACATAAAAACAGAAGCTCAGAACACAAACTGAACATGGCAGAAGCATTCACATTTGCTTTTCTTGTCTGCCATGAATGGTTTGTGGTCTACCAGGGTATCTGATCATATGCAACATGTCTCCACACCTGTGAGCAAAATATAATGGGTGGACAAAACATAAATATTTTTTCAAGCAAGAGCATGGATGAAATGACAAAAGGGAACTTTTGTTTTCTGACAAACCTCCTGACTTAAAACAAGATAATTGACCTCATGTAACACCATGTTACAGTTGTGTGAAAAAGTGTTAGCCCCCTTCCTGATTTCTTACTTTTTTGCATGTTGGTCACACTTAAATGTTTCAGATCATCAAACAAATTTTAATGTGAGACAAAGATAACAAGTAAACACAAAATGCAGTTATTAAATGGAGATTTTTATTTTTAAGGGGGGAAAAAAAATCCAAACCCACATGGCCCCTGTGTGAAAACACTTTTTCACACAACTGTAAGTTAAAGAAAAAAGTTAGTCAATGGAAAATCCCTATGCCAAATGAAGTACTGTCCAGAAACAACATGTATAATGCGCCCCAAGTTGGTAGTAATTCCTAGTGGTCTAGCATCATTTGGTGACTGGGTCAGTAAGAGACTATGCTGTCTGATGTTGCAATAAGGGCTCTGTGCTTCCAGGCCCATAGAGGTCATTAACAATACTGGTCATTAGACCTAGACCCCCCCGGACCTGACTTGACCCTGACTGTCACTGTCACATTTTGAAACAGCTGGTAAACAGACTCATAAGGAAGTGTTACCTGGACCAGGACGAAACCTGAAGCTTCATACAGAGGATGTCCTGCAAATTAATTTCATTACTGTCTGCAACAGAATCCATCTTTGCCCACATAGGTCTGGACAAGAGCTAAAAACTTTGGGGGAAAAACACACCCAGAGATATGCCTAATACAAATGTGGCCCCCCTTCCGTGTCTAAATTTTCTTCTCTTTACAGATAAACATCTTTGCTGTTTGAACCTTCATTTGGGCTTAATGGGCAGGTGAGCACGTGACATTCTCTCTTACTACATTTCCATCTCAGTGAACCCAGACTTCCACTCTGACTTCTGTCTGGAATGACTGAACCCACAACAACACGTTTCATGCACATCCTTCATTCAGAGACTCCTTTACCCACTTTAGCCAATTATCATTTCACGAAGGCACGATTGTATCAAACATACCGAACATTACATCATTATTGCACTTCAGACAGATGACAAAAGAAAATGGTGCAACCCAACAAACAAACAAACACAACAGGCAAACACATCAAGACAAGAGCCGGAGAGATGCTGGGATCAGACTTACCATTACGAGCCATGTCTTCAAAATTCCTGTCTCCACGTGGTGAAATGCGTCCTAAGTGTGTCGTTATCAACACACCCAGCCCTGAAACACAAGCACAGTCCGACCGCACACACCACACAGCCAGATACTCGCCAGCCAGCCAGTGACGTGCTTAAAGGAGGGGGGGGGGGGGGGTAAAATTAGAGCATCTTGCTTATGAACAGTGGGCTACAATAGCTGTCAACAGGTGCAGAAGTCTAATTGAACATTACAGGAAACACTTGATTGCAGTCATTGCCTTAAAGTATTGCTGAATGCAAAATTTTAGTTCAGAGTCCCATCATGCTTGTTTGCTTGTTTTTCTTTTCGTTTGTTTGTTTTTAACGTGTGTTGAACCACAATTCAACTTCAATGTCACGACTTTTGTTAAAACAAACAAAACGTTTTTATTTATTGTTACTTTCGTCAACTCCAACCAGTTTTACTTACAGCTGATCTTTTTCCTTCTTAAATGGGAGGGACAACTACACATGTCTGGATAACATTCTCCAATAATCCTATGTCAGCAAAAAGCTCAACTTATGAATGTTTTTTTTTTTTTTTTTAGAATAATCTTGAAGTAAAGGATCAAAGTAACTCTTTAAGATCCGTCCCTACTTAGGAATATCTTATGGTTCATTTTTATGTTTAATTATACGAGAATTAATTAACAAACAAACAAACAAAAAACTGTAAGACCATTACAACCTCAGTTTTCTTCTGAAACAAACATGGGTACTTGTTAGGCAACTATCTGATGACCTCTGCTGGTCAAAAACAAATTTGCAAATATTACAGCTTAAGAAAAACAAAAAATCCCAACCCGACCACAACCATTTGAAAAATACAGTCCTTTATTCAAGACATACAGTATAACATGTATTTGCTTTACTAGTCATAGTGACTGTGGAGTTATTTTTTACTCATACAGAGATGTAAAAAAATAATTTTAAAAAGCTGTGCCATAAAAAGTATATGTCTTTTTTTTGTTGAATAGTAGAAAATAATAACATTATCCCTCTTAGAAATATTTACAATAGCCCATATTGTAAACAAGCACTACACCCAGTGTCAATGCTGTTAGAATATGTACAGTCTCTCTGTGCAGCAGATAATAAATGCTTATTCTACTCAAGTTAAATATGCTTACACAAAATGAAATGTGCTTTGTTGGAAGAATATTACTTTTTCTTTATGTATCTTTAAGTGTTCTTTAACTGTTCCTGATAAGAACATAAGTAATTATGTTACTGTAGATTTTCCATTAGGAGGTCATGATGACAGGGAAACTTGGATAATAATGAGGAAGAAACACAGCCTGAATGACTGACTGGTGGCCTCTGCTGGAGGTACTGGAGAAATGCTGCCATTAGCTCGAAGCAAACAACATGTAACTTGTTCTGTTGGAGTGTGGTGCAAAAAGTCTGTCTTTCAATTAATGAGAATTTGCTTATGTAAAAAACAACCAACCAAACCAAAACAAAAAGTCCAGATTTTTTAACTTGTGGTTTTCATACGAAGATGTTGTCATCAGCTCCAAATATGCTAATGATATACAACTCGTTCTGCTGGGATGTCACAGAATCTCAGTTTTTTGTTGTTTTGTCCCTGTTTCATCCTGATGCTCTGGTCTAGGTGTCCCGCTTGAGCTTCTCAACACCGAAGTCACTGTCAATGTCCAGTTTGGAAAGAGTTTTCCTCACCCGCAAGGCTGTGAGGCGGGCGGTTGGGTTCTGGTACCAACACTCCTTCATGATTTTGACAATACTTGACAAGATCTGGGACACAGAAAAATGAATAGTGACACAAACTTATCAGTGTGTTTTCACATTTTTATTAAGAATATGTCAGTCGGAGAGGTGAGAAGAAGAGACGAGGGGAACTTTTACATTCCAAAAAAACTCGTGCATATGTACATGTAATTGCGCATGGGATCAGTTGACTTACTGGGTGGGAGTGGAGCCTGTTGTGTAGACTGGGCCTCTGCTGGTCCACACACACCACCTTCTTCATCTCCTCAAAGCTGGGATCTGTGGGAACCAGGTCAAAGAAGGGAGGACGGTATTCTTCCACAATCCCTGAAAAAGAAAAAAAAAAACTTACACATTTTATTCATGTTCTCCAATAAAGTATGAAAAGATCTGCCAAATAATCTTTTGGAAAAATGCAGTTTGCAATGCATGTCATGAGACTGACAAAGATCCCGTTCCATACCTCATTCATTTACGGTTCTAGTAGTTCTAGCTCCTCTTACATTTCCAGTATATACATTTCATTTCATACAAGGCCTGAAATAGCACACTTGAAGTTGAAGATACGCTTTAGTGGGAGTTTGGTAAAGTATGCTTGACTAAACAAGAGAGCAGAGAAGATAACATTTCCCTCGTGACTAAAAAAGTCTGGCTGAGAGGAAACATACACAGACACACACACACACGAGAAGCCGTCTGCACATCTGCTTATATGTATGTGTGCGCATCTTTGCCCATGCATGGCTGTGTGCTTGCATCTACGATTTGTGTGCAGGGCTTCTGGACTATGTAGAAGTGAGTGCTGACACAAGATAAGACTGTTTATAATTACTGCAGTGCTAATCATGAGAGAGGATAGTTAAGACAGACCCAGGCTAGAAAAACACAAGACTGATGAGAGACATGGGACTAACGGCCTCTTATGTATATTCTTCCACAGCCAGACAGACTTGACAGAGGAAACACATTTTCAGTTTAATTGTTGGTCAGAAAACACTTCAACCTCTACAAGATCCATGCAAACTATTTCTGAATGGAATGAAATAAAGATTTTCAAATACCTCTGCAGCAGTGTGCAAATACATAATAACTGTGCTACATTATTGTCACCTCACCATTGACAAGAGTCCTGCGGGTTATTTCCCAGAAAACCAGACCAAGAGCCCAGATGTCTGTTTGCTTATAAGACTCAAAGACGTCTACACGAATAGTCTCGTCCAGCACTTCGGGGGCCATGTAGCGCTTGGTCCCTACACGGGGGTTGTTGCCCACATCCAAGTAGTCATGAGACTGAGAGTGGATCACAGCCAAACCTGAGAACAGAGTGTGCAGTCAGCACAAATGCAGCACTTGGATTTATAGTGCAAAGACATCTTGAATCTATTCTACCAGCTGTTTGCAAACAGACCCCAGCTGCAGGTGTGTTTGATCCACGATGACTTACTATTGCTTATGTGTAACTCTTACCCAGATCAGCGATGCAGCACTGTCCGTTACGCTTCACCAGGATGTTACGGCTCTTCAGGTCTCGGTGGGCGATCGCCGGCTTTTCTTGGGAGCTAACAATCTCAGTGTGAAGGTGGACCAGGCCACAGGCCACTGACAGACACATCCTCAAGCAGCTCTCTGGCTCTAGGCTGCTGTATTGCAGGAAATCATAGAGCGAACCCAGCTCATGAAAGTGGGTGACAAGCCACAACTGAGTGCTGGAATTCTTTGAAGTCATGTCAGAGGCTATAAAACCTGAAAATCAATGAAGACAATGCTGTTTAAACATTTTCTTTTGCTCGGTTTTTGAAATGACACCATGTCTTTTTCCCTTCAGAAGTGAGCTTTAGATGTTATACCTAGTATGTTGTCATGGCGCAGCTGCACAGTATTGTAGATCTCAGTCTCTCTGAACCAGGACTGCTCGTCCCTCGAGGAGAAAATCTTGACAGCAACACTTTCCCCCATCCATGTTCCCCTCCACACCTCTCCATACCTGCCTTTACCTGGAAACAGAAAGCGAGGTTACACACCTAACATGAAACATCACTTTCATTGAAAAAAAAAAAAAAAGCTGCAAAGAGGAGAACTACTCATAAAAGAAGCAGACTGACCAACACACTCAACAAGTGAAATTTGTCTAGCCATCGTCCTTTGGACCAGATATGGAAGCCCTGTCCCACTCCCTGATGTGCAAAACTCATCAAAAATATCCTGGAAGAGGAGACATACACACACACGAAGATATAAACTATATACAAACACTCATTTGTTACTATTTTGTTTTGTAGCAAATATCAGATGACTCTTACTCCGTAAGTGGGATCATCTCCAGCTGGGACCTTGAACATAGCATCATTGTGATCTTCAGGGTCTCTAAGTCTGCAGGGTGCATGTCGGAAACGCAGGAATAGCACAAAGCCACACACACACAGAGTCGTGAGTAACAGCAGCATTGACACAGAAATCCACAGCTCTGGACGCGGGATTTCTGGAGATGTTGTTGTCGGCTCCCCATCTGGACACACATTCAGGCACACACAAACACACATTTTATCACATGTAGAATAGTTTGGAACAATTCAATATATTAAAGAGATGTTTTTAACATACTTATTAAAGAGGGAATAAAAAGCTCATAACAAAACATTCTCAAGTTAGTAAAGAAGCTTTAAACATGCCTTTGCTCCAAAAGACCACAAGGGGGAACCAGTTTATATAAAAAAGCAACACAAACTGTGCACTGTTCTATGAGGTGATCCTGAGAATGCTAAATAACATTGAACTTTAATGCTTAGTGCTCAACTGGATACTTTCAATAGATCTGATATAAAAAATATTGCTTAAAAAAAAGGGTTTTGGGTACTGACTAATACTTGGAGGTGGGGTGATGAAGGCGTTGCACTTGTTGCCTTTGCAGCAATGGACAAAAAGATTCTTCAAGGAGCTTGAGCACTGCTCTCTTCTGTGTTTTTCAGAGAAGCATCCCCTCTCCTCTCTGCCGTTCAACCAGGAATAGAAACAGTAGTCTCCTCTGCAAGTCCCATTATCGCATGTGCCTTTGTCGTTCTCACAGACACACAGCAGCCTCTCATCATTTTTGCCATCCTGGTTGTCTGAGACACAAAAAAACAGAACAGCAAAGACAGACAATCACTGATAAAATTAAGAGTATTCACACTCAAAAAAAGGTAAGTATGGAACTCGTTGACAGAAATTACTTCGTTTAACATGTACAAATTGGGTTTATGACAGACAGACCCAGGCTTAATCATTATTCCTTGTTGGTTTAGTGTAAAACAAAGAAACGTTGGATGGACAAGATTTGCATATTTAGTCCAATGATGGTTCCTACTTAAAATGAAAAACCCAGTCTACTGGGCTCTGTGCAACTCCACTACTTCCTGACCTTAAACCAGCTCCTTTGTTTCATTACTGGACAAACTGATTAATCCAGGTGTGTCGGGCCATTGTCATTGTGGTTAATAAGGTCAGGCACACCTGGATTAATCAATTTTGTCCAGTAATGAAAGACGGGAAACAAAGGAACTGCCTTAAGTTCAGGAAGTAGTGGAGTTGTACAAAGAGCCCATTGGTCCGTCATGCTTTCTGGTTCCCTCTGTTCCATTCTGCACAGTAATTGTATATGTGATCCCTTAAGGTTTCCTCCTGGTATGTGCTACTGTTCTAATGACTGTGATTCGCCAGCAGAGGTGAAAGAGACATGCAACATCAAACTGGGTACCAAAATATTTCATGTCATATTGAAATGTTCATTTTATTGAAGACTCTGCATTATGGAAACTTTTAAAGATATTACAGCAGTAACTCACTGTCATAGATTATAAACTAGATTATCTGATACTAATGGCCTGGTTAGATGGCCTGAGCTCAGGAGTAACAAAAAATAGTATAAAAAACTAAAATGCTGTTGCAGGCTGCTGGTGTCTGTTGAAACCTGACAGAGTTAAAGCTGTTTTTCCACTAAGAAGCAGAGAGCTTATGATGTAGCTCCACAAACTCTTTAAATGGTATTAGACAATCTTGACCTGCCACTCATTTCGTTTGACTGCTTTTTCCAGGTCAGACAGGTAGTAAACACACATCTTGCCTGAGCTTGTTGGTAGGACATTTTTGGTTTAGTTACTGGGAAGTGTGAGAGCCAGCCAAACAGTTTGGATGCAGATTGGACAATCAAAACAAATTCAACAGGATTAATAAACTATTTGGATGAAAGCATTTAGCACCTAAACTATCCTCAAATGAAGCTTAAAAAAGGAGAGAAAAAAGGAATTCTTCCTCAAAGAGGAAAATAATTTCCATGTTTCTATTAACTCACCAGCATGAATGATAGAAATCCAAAGAAAAGCTCCAGCTAGCACCACTGCAAGCAGAGCAGAGCTTCCCATTTCTGCAAAACAGCAGCAAAATGATTAAAAACAGTGACCATGTTCAAATAAATTTCTGAATTAGTGTTTTCTTTTTATCAGAAGCACTCTGACATTTTAACTGTTCCTTGAACTCAGCTGGCAGATGGTAACTTAATAGCGGCGTGCATGAGGAGACTGAGAGTGGTTAAAGAGGGCTCTGAGGAAGTTATGAGGTCAGAAACAACAGTCTAGAGGGTCCAGTCTGTCTGCCTGTGCTGTAATTGCATTGGGTGGGAAAAGGGGGCTTGGGGGAAGCGGGCTCAGACTCCAGTGTGTTTGTGTATGTGAGCTCAGGCTGCGTGTGGCGCTATGCTACTGGGCTCCAGGCCTGACGGCTCCACGACTGCCCTGCTTGCAGAGTAAATATTGATGGCTACGCTTCCTGCCATTGAGCGGCCCCACCCGGCTGGCCGGAGAGACTCAGGTCTGCTCATTGTTTAGGGCTGCAGTGCTGTGAGTTACGCAAATGGAGCCGTCATAGACAAGCGAGCCATTTCTTGCTGCCAAACGACACTCACTGACATCAACTGACTTAAAAGTGTCTAAATGCAGTTAAACTACACATAACTGTTACATTAACCTAGGCTTTTTGCTGCCTAATAATTACATAAACCTAAAAAATGAAAATCTATTCACATTCTTCTGAGTTTTTCTTTAAAATACAAATAAAAATAACACAATCACCCACATTCATGTCAGTGTATATTAAACTGTAGACACTATTGATTTTATTAAATCATAAATGTGTATTTGTTTTTTACCTTTCTTCAACATGAAGTCAATTTACACTAAATCAGTTCCTGATGAAAACAGACAAAATCATGAATGGCAGCAGAAAATGTTAAAAGCTGCAGTCTGAGACACGTGAACAAGTTAACAGTTTCAGCTTCTTTGGTAGATTGGTAATCCTAAATGCTCTAACAGAAAGCAACTGGACCTGTTTGCTTTGTTATTATAGACATTTTATCTCAGAAGAAATCTTTGAAATCTCTTCAAGAATCAAGAAAAGAAGTCCACTTCTTCTCTATCCAAGAACTTAGGACAGTTCAACTAGCTACTTATGCAAAATCAAGTTTTTGCTGTTTCGTTTTTTTCCCTCTAAGTTTTTGCTGTAAGTTACTGAATGAAAATATAACTCGCTCCTCATTTCCCACAATACTTAACTCTTGAACTTTATACAGCAGGCTGCGAAACTTGCAAGGATCAGCACGCAACATCGGATATCCTCCTTTAGTTTTGATGTACCTAACTAGATGTATTTATGTAGAAGCCACAGGAAGTCCCCTTATTGTAGTCATTTCATCAAGCAGTGTGAAACGTCACTGAAGAAAAACCTGTAATTTATCTTTAAATTGCACGTATTTCATATTTGTCTTGACATAAAAAATATGCTTCTCTCACTTTGAAAAGAGTTCAATCAAATGTGATGCCTCTACTACAAAGTCTATGAGTAATCTAATTTAAAAATGTTGAAAAACAAACTACGTTTACTCCTTTTTGGGCTCCAGTTCAACAGATGAGACCTGCTTGAACTAATGTGCTGAAAACACAACTGCCATATTTTTTAAACTAGCATAGAGCACTTCCTGTATCACTCAGACTGCATGTCAGTGGAGGTAAAGTTGTGGGTGGGAGGAAGAATAGCATAAACACAACCCCACCCACACAATGGATTTATTCTCAGTAGAGGAGCTCATTTTTCTAGCTATCACATCATCACCCAAAGTGTCCTGGCATGTTAAAGAGGAGAGATCGCATACCCCATCGTAGACAACCCGACTTTATAGTAGTTTTCCTCCTCTGTTTGTCTCCGTTCTGTCCAAACCTATACCCGTGTGACCCAAGGGAAAAAGATCCATTGTCATCTCTTCCTCTCATCTACACAGCTTTTGACTCAGGGAGGAAGATCTCTCATTCCATCTGGATGACTGTGTGGTTACAGTGGTGGATTGTGGGGGCATGGCACAGCACAGTCGTCTTCATCCACCCCTCCACTGGGCCTCATTGCAGCAAAAAACACCCCCCTTCAACTCTTTTGCTGGAAAGTAACCTTAAGCTGTGTTACTGTAAAAGCTTCAATCATGTTGTTTAAACGTCAGCACCCAGCTGAGTCATTTTTAACCACTTCAAATAAAAACCTAAAATCTGCAATCTAGTGATTGTGACCACCTGTTAGTAGCAGGGGCAGACTGCGTCTTCTTTTCTCAGAGCGACAGGCTTCACTGAGTTCAGCTGCTGTCTGCATGCTCTTACATGCATTATGCCAAAAATGAAAGCCTGCCTAGGAAAGGAAATGACATATACTCTTCTTTGCGCATGCTGTGCGTACAAACTGCAAGTAAAATGACAAAAGGAAAGACATGATAATTAATAACAAAAAGAACACGAGGTTTTGGTTTAAGTATGAATGATGAGCAACGTGGGGACATGCAGCGGCAGCAGCCACCTGGAGGGGGCAGAGGAATTATGACCTGCAGTGTAAGGTCAAATAATCTGTGTGAGAAAGAAGGTATAACAGTGAGAGGGAGGAGGAATATAGGTGAGATTTACATTTCTGATGCAGCCTATGTCCAAAGATTCTGCAAACTGTTTGAACATAAGTCTCCTTTAACTCCAGTGTATTTTTACAGAGGTCTTGTTCAAAGTTAAGGTGCTGCAGTAATAAATCCTTTAAAAATACTGTGTAAAAACATTTGCTTTATTTATACAGAGAAATATTTCCTCAACCTGACTGAAATCATTCTGATAAGAGGCTCAGATAGGGACACTAAACAAAGTGATGTCATAAGTTGTCATTTATATGCTGCAAATCCTTTAATGAGCAAGAAATTCCCCTTGTCATGGAAAGTGGATCTACCTGCTAGTCAGTTAATCAAAATAAACCCCATGTTAAGTGTCCAATAAAACTGTCATTTTAAGACCCATTAGTTTTGCTTCCACAATGCTTTTACCCTTTTGATTGAGGAGACACATGGGAGTGCAATGATCAGATTAACTGTGAACAAAAAATTGCCATGTTGATCAGATTATCAGCCTCTAAATCTGATTAAAATATTTCTGATTGATCCAGATCTGATCTGACGCATAAACACGAAACATTGTAATTCTGATTGTTCTGAAAAATATGATTAAATGCGGTCAATGTAAACACATTTTAACTCTGTGATGTCCTTCAAATAGAACCTTAGAAGCTTTTTTCTGTCTTTTTTTATTGTTGTCTATTCATATATTGTTTATTCTATTGTGAAGCAATTTATATTATCTTGGAAGTTGCTATAGCCTACAAATAAAGTTGATGATGAACTGGATGATGGCCTAACAAATTTTTCTTTAGGCTACCAAAACTAGAGAAACTGTATTCAGAATCAGCATAGCCCCAATGCCGCATGAATCTCTGGTTTTATATTCGAAGGGTAAGAAACGCTAAGAAAAAAAAAAAAGATAAAATAAAAAATAGCTAATTGTGTCTGTGGCTCAGGTAGACTATTTTACACCTGTTAACATCTGGAAACACGTGGTGATGAGGTAGGCTACTGCCAAAGGCGACATAAGTTGTGCCACAGTGCTTATTTGCATTTAAAAGAAAGAAAGAAAGAAAGAAAGAAAGAAAGAAAGAAAGAAAGAAAGAAAGAAAGAAAGAAAGAACATAACACAATCAAACAATTACACACCCCACCACCACCCCCGAAAAAAAGCTAATAATAATAATAATAAAAACATGCATAGGGAGATTTACTGTACCTGTTTGCTGCTCACCGTTTAACTTGACAGATGCAAGCGCCACACGTCTCCCATATCAGAGATGGCTTCAAGTATTTCTCGGTGGCCAAAAAAGAGCGTTTACAGCAGAGCTGGTGTCATCACAGAATAAAGCAGGTCGGTTTCTGCGAATGGCTCCGCGGCAGATGTTTCACCCAGAGAAAACTCACATCCTCTCCTGCCTCGAGAACGAAAAGCTGCCGCTTCTCACAAAACTTCTCTCGCTGCCCTTTTCTTTCGAGTTTTAAAATATACAAAAAGTTATAATCCCACACTCACCATACGAAAACAAGAAAGAGTCAAAACAAGACGTGAGAGGATGAAAATGATGTGGAAAGTCTGGGTTCAGACAGGCCGTTGCCTATCTCATCTTGGTCCAAATCTGCGCTGATAAAACAACATGAACGTCGTCGTGGGTTTGGAAGCAGGCTCCTTCCGCTTTGACAACTTCACAACTGCGGCTCCTCTTCCATTAAGCAAGAACCCTTTTAGTTGTCGTCTACGCCGCTGATTAAAAGGTAAGATTAGAGATTTTTAAATAGTATACACGTTTGTCCCACCCCTTATTGTCCCAAACAGAGTCTGCCCCGGCTGGAATGTGTTCTCTTAGCGGTTTTCCTGTTGCTTGCTAAACCTCTCATTTTCCTTTTCCCCTGTGGACTTGTGTCTGCGCTGCATTGCCAGGAATGTGCGTCAAAGACCTCACTACCATACAAAAGTATTTTTCCCAGTTAAAGCATGAGCATAGAAACATCAGAATGCATATATATCAATTAGTTTTAAAGCATTCTCATCTTTAGGAGCTCAGAAGCCAGCAGAGTCAGGCAAAAGCTTTTCCTCTAACCTGAGATTGTTCAAATGCATTTCCTGTTATATTAGGGTCCCATTTGTTTTCACTCCCTTAAAAAGCACGCCCACGCAGCTTGTTAGTTGCGCTACAACTAAAAAATGTTTTGAGTATCAGTTAAGCATCTACAGTCAGGGCAGGACAAGAGGGGTGGCCAGGGGGGCACGGACCACACATAAAATCTGATACCCCAAGAACAGGCAATTAAACTCTAAAGGATATTTTAGGGGTGCATGATATTCATCGGCCAATGATTATCAAGCTGATATCAGGAAATTATTAAGCCATTTCGATAACTCCGATATCATGGCAACATGCCCCGATAACATATTATTTTTGTGAGCACGACAGTGCTCCGCTCACATTATGAGACCAGAATTATTGTTGTTTTAAAATGCACTCTATTCATACATTGGGTTGTGAAAAATAGGGAGATTTTATCATCAGTGTATAGGCTCAATGTGTAATTTAGGGATGCATAATGGCCTTTTTTTCTTTTTTTGTAAACTGATCGATAATTTTTGGCTTCTAATGGCTAATACAGATAACTGATAACACACATAGCCTACAAACCTACTGTAATCATACTGAATCAAAAATTCTAACTGTTTGGGATAGCTAGCATCTAAAATAAGGAGGGAAAGTGGTTTGGAAGCAGCTTGGGATCTCCACTGTGAAGCAGCAGCTTTCTTTCCCCATTCGCAATATCTCGGTGAGAAAAGCTTAAGATTTTCAACTTCTGCACATCCAATCATAAAAGTTACAACTGTATTGGGTAGATCGTGCAAGCTGATGCAAGCTCTACATTTCCACACACGTGGATTTTTGAAAAAACAACCCCCATACTGTAATAAACAAATAATAGGATTACTTTTTGATAAATGGTCGGCCATAGCAGGGGGAGCACACTCTGATGGATGCGTCACGTGTCCAAATGGGCCCTGTCATTGACCTCCACCACCGGCTGACTACTGTCAATTGCAAGTGGAGGGGGCTAGTGGCGGAGCCAGAAATTTTTCACTGGGTTGGCCAGGGAGAATAAGAAGGGAAAGTGGTTTGGAAGCAATTTTGGGCCTTCCCTGTGAAGCAGAAGTTTTCTTTCCCCAATCGCAATATCTCGGTGAGAAAAGCTTAAAAGTAGGATTTCAACTCCTTCATGTCCGATCTGAAAAATTCCAACTGTATGAGGTAGCTAGTGTGTAAAATAAGAAGGAAAAGTGGTTTGCAAGCAGCTTGGGGTCTCTGTAACTGGTTTAGTGCCACCCAGTTAAAACATGGAGGTGGCGGTGCCCCGGCCACCCCTGAAGCTCCGCCCCTGCCCGGGGGCCCCCTTGAGGTGAATTTCGATAACGGTGTTGTTGCACTTTTCTGCAGTGGCAATGACTGAATTTAAAGGGAAGCTCACCCAGTTTGTCATTACATTGAGTTCATAACCAGGGGCCTCTTTTATAAAACTGTGTGCAGGATCTTTACTAAAAGTGTACATGCGCCAAAAACCCAAAGTTTGCATGTGCTGAAAAATATTCAGATTTATAAAACCGGGCATACGCAAAAATCCAAGCAATTTCCCCTTTACAAATCACACTCTCCCTGGAGTTTGCACAGGTGAATTTGGCTCATATCCCGCCCCCTACACATTCTACCATAAACGGTCAATGCAAAGCACCTTATGGATATTTCTGCATATAAATACGCCTGCTGATCTGAGGCATTTAAAGCTTGATCGTGGCGACTGAGAAGACAAAAAAACACAGTTTCATGGAGAATGAAGTGGAGGTGCTTGTTGGTGAGATGAAGGCTCCAAAAAACATTTTATTTGGACTTCACAGTGGAATCACAGATAAACAAAAGTGACAGCACGTTGCTGCAGCAATGAATGAACACATTGAAGTCAACAACTGCGCACAGGTTAAACAGTTCCGGCGAGTTGGTCGTGTCCAGTTCAACACATAGATCTAGGAGTTCCCAAACTTTTTGACCCCCCCAGATACCAGACGTTGTTGTTCCTGACCCCTGTGACGGCTGAGCTCTTTTTTGTGTGATATTTCAGATCATCCTGCAGCATCTCTACATGTGAGGCTGGAAAACTGTCAGAATCTTCATGAATTAGGGGGATAACGGGGATTTTGGTGGATTATGGACACAACTGTAAGAAAACATGATAAAAAAACAACTTAGCTGACCAAGATATGAGAAGGGGTTTTGTAAGATATTGCTAAATTGCGATTTTTATTATGAGTTAGGCTATAATTTATTTCTTAGAAAAATAATGCGTTTCTATTCCTACAGATTAATCTCCCTGCATTGGCAGATTTATTTTGACAACTCTAAAAATTCTAAATGTATTTACTTTACAGCAATTACAATCGTCTGGCAACCCTCTGAAATGATCTAAGAAATCCCCAGTTCGGGAAGGTTGCTCTGGGAAATCTATCGGTATCAGTCAGTAATCATGGCCCAGGAAATATTCGTGGTTTCTAAAAACTCTCTCCATCTTTATCCTCCTCCTTCCATAATCTTCCAGCAGTGCAGTGCATCCATTGTGAAGCATTACGCTCGAGTTTACTCAGTAATTACAATCAGCTTCCATACTTTGTTACTGTTAACCTACCAATAACTGCCATCGCTATATAATTGAAGATGTAGGCTACTGTAGCTCTCTTAAATGAGGCTTAGCTCAATCCAGTAACAGACGGGGGTTTACGAGAATCTATACAGTCTGATATGATGGTTAAATGCATTAACGTGGCTTAAGTTCATCATCTCACCAGCGGTGCCGCCAGTTTCCCCGTCTCCAAAATGTTTGTTTGCAAGGTTCAGAGTTTGCGTACAGGTGCGAACATTTTCCTGTCAGGTTTTTATAAATCAGAAACTTTGCATGGAAAATCACTTACACCACTTTCAGGCCCTGTTTTGTGCGTAAACAAGCTTTATAAATGAGGCCCAAGCCAGCTATTGTCTTGGGGCCCCAGTCCAGCTTGGGGCCCTAGACAATTGCTTGGTTTGCTTGCCTTGTTGCAACGGCCCTGGCCACATCCACATATACTGTATATGCACGCTGAACAAAAACATAAAAAATAAGAAATGAAATTTGCTTTTCAGTCACATCACGATCACACAGGAAGCATCTGAGTGTGTGCGTCTGAGGGACGAGTTCTTCATCTTCTTCCTGCGTTCCAGCAGGATGTACGTGTAAGGGTTGCCAGATACTGTGACAAATATCCCCAATAAGCTTACTTGTCTTCACTGTAAAATTAGGATATTAGCTGGATAAATTACTGATCAGGAGCACAGCAGGAGATAACGTTAAAAATCAGGAGTCTTCCGCATAATTCGGGAGAGTTGGCAAGTATGTCTATTTACATAGAAAAGTCTGCCCTGTCAGTTATTATTATTGTTTAAAAATAAGCTTTTTTAGATTGTGTTAACATATAATAAATGGTTGAATTGTTGTCAGTGCTTTCACAACTGCATTTTTTCCAGTTTTTCTAGTTTGTACTCCCGATGCATGTATTTGGATCCGTTCAAGGAGTCTCTATTTTTCTATTAGTAAGCAATGCACCTTATTAACGGTACAGTCCAGAGTTCCTCCCCATTTCTGTTTGTAAACACTATTCAAACTGAGTGCCCCTTCCTTCGGGCTACTGACCGCATCGCTCGTCAGCCTATTCAGCTTCAAGCCTCTCCTTCAAAGCTCGGAAGTGGGTGAAAGCCAAACCAATATTAATGCTGGTTTCCCAACATGCACTATTCAAAGCTCTTTTCTCAATAGAGTTTTCCTTTTCTTTGCTGTGTCTGCCATTTTTTCCCCCAGAGAGTTCGAGTGACTGGTGTCTGCTCCAATCATGAGCGTCATGCCTTTAGCTCTGTCATTGGCTGGGAATATAAACAGAAATCTCCACCCAGAAACATCACGAACACACCAAAACAAAGGGAAAAAGCGAATTACAGACAGGGGGAGAGGGAGTTGCAAACTCACCTCCAGACGAGAGTAGAAGCCCAAAGGAGCGGATTGAGACAGATTTCACTTCCACAAGTCTAACATTTATTTTCAGGGAGGAAACTCTGGACTCTACCTTTAAAGGGACTTGAGGCAGGAATTTGAAAAAAACAAACATGAATGTCCCTTTTTCTCATACTAATGGGTGATGAAGCGCTAAAAATAACCAAAAATAACGTTTCCACCCACGTTTCTCTCCGTTGCCTTGAACAGGCTGTGTGCTGCAAAATGCGCTGCAATTCGGTGTCCGAATTTCCCGTGCTGCCCTGGGGACGTGACGTCAAATGACCTACATCCGCAGTTTTGATACAGGAAAAAGACGGTCGCGTTAAATAAAAACACTGTAAGCGATAGTTATGGATTATTCTGCCGTTAGAATACAATCTAGATCAACTGAAAGACCACTAAAAATTGTAACCACGAAGAAAAAGCTTAGTAAACAACATTATAGCTTTCCAGCTCTGCCATGCGGACGTGACGTGATGCTACATCCGCTGTTTTGATATAGGAAGAAGCCGGTCGCGGTAAATTCAAACACTGTAAGCGATTGTTATGGATTATTCTGCCATCAGCAAACGATCCAGATCAACTAAAAGACCACTAAAAAGTGTAATTACGGAGAAAAAGGTTAGTAAACAACATTATAGCTTCAGTTTGTACACGCTCCCGTGACGGCTTGGCTCGTGGCTGCAGTTACCTGTAGCGGCAGTCGCGGCAGTCGCGAGTTTCGTTTCTTAATCTTGCCTCAAGTCCCTTTAAAGCTGATGTGCATTTGAGATACAATATAAATTTTGTTTGATATCTTTTAGAAAATGTTTCAGAGGCTTGCTCATAGTTTTTCATCGGAAAAAATAAATGTTTCTTCATTTAAAAGTGAAAAGTGTTTTTTTTTATGGTATTGATGTCATGATTAGGAATGTATGTGTGTTATAGGTTATCAGTATCGGCCTTCAGGAGCTGAAATTTAATCGGTTATCGGTATCAGTTTCTAAAAAAGGTTATTGTGCATCCCTAGAATATTAAGTGCAAACTAACCTTTACCTGAGTAAACATCAGAAGGCCAAATGCATGCAAGGCATGCAGCATGTAGGCTAGGCTACTTCTATGTGTTGTTCTATGCCAGTGGTTCTCAAACATTTTTTGCAGGTCCCCCTTTTCATTGGAAATTATAATGTCAAGCCCCTCCCATCCCACCACCGCTACCAAATGCACCCAAACATTTACCATGAGATGCATGAAAAAATGCACTGCATTTGAGGTGGGGGTCAGTGCCTTTTGAGTCATCATCATTTGTTCATTACTACTTTAAAGAATATTCTCATTTTTTGTTAGAAATACAAAAACTATAGGCCTGGCTGGGCCCCCCCTGACAGAGCCCTGAGCCCCCGCTGGGGGGGCCCGCCCCCCAGTTTGAGAACCACTGTTCTATGCTGTTTTACATCAACACTGCCATTTTCTGTATCATAATGCAGCATTTATACAGCTTCATCTTGCCAACATCTTGCTCAACCCCTGGATGTCTGGCAGCTGTGGCCAGGGAGAGGGAAGTCTGGGCCTCCCTACTTAGGCAACTGCCCCCATGACCCGATCCAGGATAAGCGGAAGAAGATGGTACGGCACGGTATCTTGCCAGCTACCAACATTGGTTATAATATTTGTTGGTCCAAACTGATTATCTTTGATGAAGAAGATGCAGAAGTTTGTAAAAGTACCACCTCTAACACAGTGCATGTTGAATGGTCAAAAATGCTGAGGAACCGTTGATAAACCTATGACTGTTGTGCAACAGTGGCAAACAATGCATGTGCTCATCTATCTATCTATCTATCTATCTATCTATCTATCTATCTATCTATCTATCTATCTATCTATCTATCTATCTATCTATCTATCTATCTATCTATCTATCTATCTATCTATCTATCTATCTATCTATCTATCTATCTATCTATCTATCTATCTATCTATCTGTCTATCTGTCTGTCTGTCTGTCTGTCTGTCTGTCTGTTTGTTTGTTTGCTCATTATATCCTTCAAATTTTCTGAAATCCAGACCCTTCATGTAAGGTCTTCCATTTACATGAGCAACCTTTCCCCATCCATCTGTGCCCCTGCCTGAAACTAAAAAGTTTTGCCCACAAAGGGCAGCAAACACAAGGTAAGAGCAAATATTTTCATGTTCTTAAAGGTAGAATCTGGAGTCCCACCTCCCCATCCCCCGTTTCTGTTTGTCCGTTTCTGTTTTTCCTCGAGAATTCGAGTGACTGGTTTCTACTCCAGGCGATGAGTGTATCCCCACAGAGCGCTACGCTTTTAGCTTTGTCATCGGCTGGAGACAAATGCGCAAATCTCTGCCCAGAAACGTCTCGAACACACCAAAACCAAGGGAAAAACCAAATTAAAGACAGCGGGAGAGGGAGTTGCAAACAAAGTCACCACCACATGATAGTAGAGGTCTGAAGGTGCGGATTGAGATGGATTTCACTTGCACAAGTCTAGTGTTTGCTTTTAAGAGGAAAACTCCAGAGTCTACCTTTAAAGACAGAACTTTGTGCAGTTTTTTCAGTGGCGTGCCTCCTATTGACGGCTAAACTGGCATCCATGTTGCATCCTAACTTTACTATTAGTTCATTCCAGCCAGGAAAGACAGTTTTATCTTGACTCCTGTTCTGTCCCTTCCTCTCTTTCTTTTCCTCTCTTCCTCCTTTAATGTTTTCTTGCATTTCTTTGCCGAATCCGCCATGTTGCGCATTCAAAACACCCGGTGTGTTTATTTCTGTTTGCTAGCATGTGAGGCGGTGCACAACTAGTAGTCGGCTACAATGTCACACCGCGCCCAGACGGATAAAGTTGCAGAGTGCAGTTTCTCAGCTTCGGGACCCCGCTGGGCAGTGATGACTCAAGAAATACACATAATGAATTTTGATGTGCCAAGTCAGAAATGCATTTTTTAAGGTAAAAAAGTTACGTTGTTGGTATTTAAAATGATTTTAAACTAAGACTTGAGAATTGTGCATGTAGTAACTCCATAATTTATGCTCACCTAGTTAATTTAGGTGACTCACTTGAAATTATGGGGAAGTCTTGGTTATGTTAGTGTTTAGTTGCTTACTTTCAGCCAATCAGCATTCAGTCTGAGGACTACATGCTTTGCTATGAGCTTTACAGAGGACTACATGGAAGCCTGAAGTCATCGGTTGAAAACTTCAAATCCTCCACAATGCACGTGCTTGTGTCAAGGTTGCAGATCAGTAGTGTTGTTCATAAAATGCATAAAAGTGCATGTTAATTTAGTGCAATACATGCTATTGTTGAATACTACCAGTTGGTTGTCAGCCAATTAATGTGATCTCTGTTCTCTCTTATAAGACTGTGTGGAGCATGTGTGCTGCTCTGTGCTCCGCTAATGTGAACAACAAATCAGCTTTTCAGCACGGACAGTGCCAATGGCAATTAAGGTAACACAATTATCTGCGTTACTGCTGAATCCAGTCCAAGTAAATGTTAGAAGCAGCTTTGTGAATGAATGGATCAATTTGGATTATGAGTTAGATGTGCGAGCCAGGTCTGAAATAAGTCCTAACATCTATCACAGTTAACACTGACTGATAATGAGAAATCAGTCTAAAACACATGAGAAGCTTACTGAGAGTCTGCTTCAGAACAGTCCTTTTGAAAATGCAAGAAAAGAACAGTAGTTGTTTTTTCCCCTCTTTTCACCACCTTAGCTCAAATGTACCATATCTATAATGAATTAGAGCTGGTACATTTTTGTACCGGATCAGACCAGACCAGCACTGGGTGAAGACATGTTCCCTTGGAGCTTTTCAGTGAGGTTTTCAATTATTCCAATGCAATATTTTCCATTTTCCAATATTGAAAACATAGCTCACCGGAAGTGAGCTGTGTTTTACGACAAAACAGAAATGCCTCTGTTGAAAAGTAGGCGGGGCTGAATAAGGTGAAAACTGGACAGATTTTCTGATCTTTCTCATGCTGCATCATCTTACTTTTTTACCCTGAGATATAGGCTGATGCAAGCTGATTAGTTCAATTTATCTCTGTATCACAATATGAAAACAAATTTAACATAACGATTAAACGTTTTCACATTTAGTTGAAGTTTTTGATCTATAAGCAAACTGAAATAGTTTTACAGTATGTATTCTACTGTATGTTTGTGTTTATGGTGATACCCCCCTCCTCTTCCCCGAACCACCAAGTTGAGTATGAAGCGATGCTGATCATATGTGTTCTGTCATTCTGACAGCCAGTCTGCATCTTAAATACAGAGTTGTGTCTTAGATGCCAGCACAACTACACTGGGGGACAACACTTCATTCAGCAAAGCCTTAGAGATGTCTTCATGTCTGTAATACAAATTCCCCTCCTTGTTCTCAGGCTCTGTAATCTTTCTGCTTTGGCTTATGGCTGCAGACACAGCTGGAAACTCTCACATCAGCTGTCATGAAAAGAGATCAAATTGTTCCTTTTTCTTAAAAAGAAAAAAAATCAGTACAAGTACTTATTTATTCTTTCCCTGCTAATCTCTGTGACTTGAAGACCAACAATCTTGACAGTCTCCATTTGTTCCATAAAGTATCAAAGCATTTTTTTCCCATTTATTTAGTCAGTTTTCCAAAGGAAATAGCTTATGAAGAAAGACTGGTTTGTTCTTGCTTAGGTAGTATTTTAGCTATGAATGAGAAAACAGCAAGAGTTAGTTTAATACACTCTGCATTTAATTCATGAAGATAAAAATCTATACAGCCTGGTCTGCTTTAGATGTATAAATATGTGCTTATAGCTGAGTCTCTAGAGACTGAACCCTAGTTAGATATTTATTTTAAGTTTAAACTCAGGTCACTGAGTTCCTCTCTGTAAAGAGGAAGTCAACCACAGTTCTTGAAACAAAGTCTGACAATGTTTCACTCGTGAGCCGAAAAACACATTTTTATTTCTGTTTTTTGGCCGCTTTCACGACTTCCATATATAGTTTAAATGTTAACATGAAACACGTGCAGCTGAACTGACTTTATAGAAATTATTCTTAGAAACACTGTCAACCCTCTTAATTTTATCCTGCCACTTATGAAAGATAAATGTTGTGTAAGGAGTGGATTAAAAGATTACTGGTGACCAGGGTTCAAATGCCACTCCATGCCACTGCGCGTTATAAGCTGTCTTTAGAAGCTCAAAGTGACTTCATAGTGAAAGAGTAATCAAGGTTACATGGCAGACAAGCTGCTAATCTGTCACGTGCATGCCTGTAAAGAAATGGTAAATTTTGCTTTGTGTTATTCTTTTCTGTGTTTTCACAAAATCAAACTGTAAAATATTTCATTTTGTATCTTCAAGAGGTATCTTTTAAATCTTGCTGTGTAACTACTTCATGCACCAGACATTTTTAGTTTAGGAATAAAAACAAACTCATTTCATCTTGCAGGGGGTAGTTGATTTATTCCATGCTTGTGCACAAGAACATTACTTTAATTTGTCTCACACTTGATGTAGATGTAGATTACCTGAGACCTGCATCTAAAGTCCTCTGCAAACTTTGCTTCCTCTTTAAAATGACCCCAGAAATTACAATTTTTTTCAGGAGAACAGCATCTAAATACATTGAAAATTTGTTTAGATAACACAATTAAATATATTTGGTCATCACTGATGTATGTATTGCTGTCAGATGCATGTATTATCATTATTATTAGTAGTCTTTATAGCTTGTAACTTGATCACTAAATAAAATGCTCTCAAAAATGTACCAGTGCAAGCTTGATTTCAAGAGATTTCATTCCTGATAGATACTAGATGTATATTACCCTGATACTAAAATGCCCATCATTCTATTTCCCTGAGTAACATTAAATATAAATAGCTTTTTTTTTTCAAAAATAGCTCTGCAGATGTGAGTTTTTTGGGAGGGTTTAAATGAAACATCAAGCAAGAATTATGGTCTCCATGAACAAGCCAAAAGCCCAAACAAAACACATAAAGCAGTGGCAGGCTTAGGGCTTGTGTGTGTAGAGTTGTAAAAAGCTTTTTTTCAGCACAAGACAACATCTTACAGAGATATGGCTCAGTTCCTCTTCCCACTATTTTGCAAATATCTTTTGTGTGACACAGCAGAAAGATGAGGGAGCATCTGGCAGATACATGTTGCAATAAGGGGGTACTCGATTCAGGAAGGAATAAAAGGGCTTCAAATATTTAAAATTAATGACAGCAAAGTGTGTTCTTCAGTGTAGCTTGAAAGATGGGCTCCATAAAACAACAACAATCTCTTTAAAGATTGAGTTTAGACAAAAGCTTGTGGTTTTGCCCCCTTGTCTTATTAATATGACATAGAACAACTCTGACATGAATGAAGGCATTTGATAAAACACAACATATATACAGTGTTGGCTATTGGCTATTTGGCTATCTTCCAGTTAAATACCATGATGGCACGCTACTTTACGTTGTTCACAAAACACAGCTTGGTAAAATCCTCACAAAAATACAGGGCTTCCAAAACATATGGTTGCAGGCGTCTGTCCTCAGTGCTGCAACTCGATAAAATATTTTGATCCACCAGACTTGAGATATGAAACTATCAAAGAATATTTGGTTAACATAATTTCAAGCCTAAGTGTTTCAAGTGAGATCAGACCTAGCTGTTTTATCCCAAGTAAAGGTTTAAATCTCATCCGAGGCTTTTTTCAGTTGCACAGTCTCAGTTTTTTTGTGTTTCCTTCTCCTCCTGCTCTCAGTGCCTTTACAGCCACAGTAGTCACACATTTATCCTTTGTGCATGGCATTATCACAGTGAAATTTTCATAGGCAAAGAGCCATCTGACTCAATTTTTGCTTGACTTTTTGGATGCTTTGGTTTTTTTCTCTTGCTCCTTTTCCATTTCCAGTCTTTTCTTCTCTCTCTTTTTCTCCTCCTTGGCTTCCTTATACTTCCAGACAGGAGGCTCCAGGTAGCCTTTTTGCCTTTTCTTCTTTTTCTCTTTCTTTGGTGTGGGTTCCCCAGATTTAGTCACTTCAATCTTAGGAATACAGCCTGAGGGGAAGATGCTGTTCCTGTGCGCCATACTGCGGGGTATGAAGCTCCTCACACCACCTGATGGCACGCTTCCCCTGCGCTCTGGGTCCTTGCAGCAAGAGGTCAGAGATACTGAGGTGGCAGACAAAGCTGTGGGCGATACTGAGGTGATGGTCCCGTTACTGTGGGACACCGTACTCTCCTCCAGCTCCTTGCTGCTGTGCTTCTGAAGCAGTTCAGGTACAGCAAACCGCCGCTTGCCAATCTCTGGGGGGCTGGTGGGGCAGAGTGGGCGGGCAGCAGTCGCTACCAATGGGCTGTGAATACTTGTAGTTATTCGCACCATATGGTCCATAACTCCATTGTTTTGGGGGTCTTGTGGGAATTTGAAAGTAAGGCTTTCTTTTAAGCGTTGCCTCAACTTCTGGGTGGTTGACTTTGGAGCGATGGCTTTTTCTACCAGCTGCTGCAGCTCAGGCCACTCAGGCGTGTAGCTTTCACAGAATTGCTCAGCAACAGGACGAGCCTGCAGAAGCCGTATTCTGTTCAGGGTCTCAAACCTTCCCGTCCTAAGGACCCAGTCCTTAAGACCTCTCCCTTGGACTAGGTCCATTGCATGTATATCTGCACCTGCACACCAAAAGGAGCGGAAAATAGCATAAAGCAGTGGAAACAGGAACCAAGTCAGCGTTCACAGGATGCTATAGAACGAGAAACAACTGCTCTGTCAACTCAGTATAACAACTCCACCATGTGGTCGTTTTTGGAGAGCATCATTGAAATCTAGCAAATTTTCCAGGAACAAATCAGGCGATTTCACAACATAGGAGAGCATAATGTAACCTGCACTTAGACAGCAATGCACCGTGGGAGGCCACAGTTGTGCAAACTTGCTTTGTTGTCATATGCTTGATGTTTTAAGCCATTATTGGATGAAGACAGTTAAGGTTTTTTTTTTCAGAGTGTGTGAATTATCAAAAAGTTAATCCAAGGCAACAATACACATAGTTATGCTCCACACTTTAGATATATTTATCAGATTCATGTTGCAAATATGTCATTGACATTATCAACATAACTGACCTTAAATAGAGTGTGGATAGAAATGTATTCTAGTGCTATCCTTAATGAGCCACCGTACAGTTTACACTGGTCTAATCCCTACAACCCAGAAAAAGAGCAGATTAGTTCACAGATGTCCTGCCTTGCCCTGCATTTTACATCGAATGCTGCATTTTTGGTCTCCTTATACCTGACCATAAAGTAGTCATCCAATCAGTTACAAAGAGAAGATATTTTGTTTTTCTTGCTGACCGTTTGAAGCAGTTACTGAAGTGTGGAGAAGGTGCATCAAGTCCAGGAGAGGGACACTATTAGAGTTTTAATCAAGTGAGGCGTTTAAATTTCCAAACTTACCATGCATAAGCAAGGCCGACACACAGTCCTCTCGACCCTGCAGGCCTGCCTTGATGAGTGCTGTAAAGCCGCGGGGGTCCCTGACCTCTGGGTCCACGCCAGAGTAATAGTTAAGGATATAGTTAAGGATGCTGATGAAGCCTAAAGTGAAAAAAGAGCGGCTTTATGTTAATATTCTAGAAGTGATGTAATATTACATGTTCAGGCCAATTCTCTGTCGTACCAGCTTGAGCAGCAATCATGAGGGCAGTGTTGCCATCGTTGTCTTGGTGGTTGATGTCTATGAATGGACATTTGTACAGCAAGGTGACAATGTCCACAAAACCTTTGGCCACAGCCACCATCAGTCCAGTCTAATGGGGAACAAGACAGGTTTAACAAGTTTATAGGTACATTTCATATAATTCTAATCAAGGCACTTCATTTATGCAGTAAAGAGAGAAATGATCTTGATCATCTCACCCTGCCATTAATGTCCACTTCCATGGCTTCATCTTTAGTGACTCCTCTCTCCAGGATGCTGCGCAAGGATGCGGCTTCATTCCTCGCACAGGCCTCATACAGCGTTTTGCATGGTTCTTTGTCTTTTGGGGCTCTTTCATATTCGGGAAGTACTGAGTCATCAGAGAGAACACTGCCAGAGTCAGAATCATCCAGGAGGATCTCCGAGTCCCCTGATGGGCCAGCGCCCAGGTGTGGGTCATCATTTGCAGTGGCCATCTGTACCCCCTCAGTATGGGATCACAGGTGGGTGTCAGGACTGTTGCATGGCACCCATATCTTGATTGAAAAAAACAAAACAAGTTCATAAAGTTCATATCATGGCTTCAGAATACACTTTCTGTATTTCTTTTTCTTAACTGCTATGTCACAACCACATGCTACTCTTAAGACTAGACTGTTGGTCTTTATCTGGTGGCCAACAGATCGATACAGCTCACATGTTCATGTCCAGTTTAATAGACTGTATTCACATTATTTGGAAACAAAACCTGCTGTATGGATGATAGAACACTGTGAGTGGCCACGTGCTTTTTGTATTAAATAACAGGTTTCAGGTGCCGTGAGGAATACAAGCTTATCCTGATATAAAACACCTTGGTGTAAAATATTT
Organism: Atherinomorus stipes; assembly: GCA_023101725.1. NCBI lineage: Eukaryota > Metazoa > Chordata > Actinopteri > Atheriniformes > Atherinidae > Atherinomorus > Atherinomorus stipes. The sequence goes on from JALJCO010011891.1 coordinate 201,641, forward strand.
GTATTCTAATATTATGAAATGTTCTCTTGTGGTCAAAACAGGCTTCTCACACTGTAAGACTCACAGTCAGTCACAGTTAGTATGCTATATAGGTCTTGTGACTTGGACCAGGGATGAAGCTGCTTCTTGACCAGGAGACACGATGGCTAAAGAGGATGAGGAGCTTTACATCACTTCAGCCCTCCTATAAGAGCGGCTGATCCGTAAGTCTCTGATTTACACGATCCGTAACATCCCTGTGTTCGATTGCTCTCTCTCTTTGCTCTCTCTGCTTCAACCCATTTAAAACTGAAAGCGAGTTGTCATTTGAATTTAGAATTAAGCAAATAATCCCAATACATTTAAGACATCTGGAGCTTTGAGTGTGTAAAAGTACTCATCTACAAGGACATAACAGAATTCAAAAGACGCTGGGGACCTGAGGAAGCTCAGTCTGCGAAAGTAATGTGAAAGAAGGCATAGTGGGAGAAGTGTACTGGGTTGAAAAAGGCCATATGGAGCCGGAAGCAATGGGGGCCAGTCCAGTGACAGCATCTGTCATGGTGTCTTCACACTGTCACATTGCTCTCTGGAACAAGTGTATCTTGGATCCAGTGGTTTAACAATTAATCTTTTTCTTTGAGTAAATTATTCAATTCAGTTCAATTATTCAAAGCCAAACAAACAAGCAAACAAACAGAAATTGTTTTTACAGCTTATGTGAAGAACATTTGGAAAACCAGAGTTGGGGCTTTTTCTCAAGGGTTTGATACATGCTTGAGATGTTTTGGTTCTTGACATTTGAAGAACAGTACTAAAAATGTCTGTGTTAAATTAACTGTGACAAACATTGTCAGGGCTTTCAGCTAAGGGACTAAGAGTTTCAGCCATCAGTTTTTTGCAGTGCAGGCCCAATGACAGTAGGCCCTTACTTCTCAAATAATGCACAGAACGAACTTTTCAGCTGCTGACAGTAACATTAGTACTTAGTTCGTGAAGTAAGAATATCTTTAGGAAAAAGCTCTCGGGAGATTCCAGGTAGGACTGCTTAATGCTCTTCATGCCACAAACATACGCTTGTATTCGAGCACTCTGCCATGCAGAAGAATGAAGATTAATATCATGCAAATTTTCCTCTCACCTCCTCCCTCTGTACAGACATAGAAGGCATGTACTTTAACTCTGCCACTGAGGCCTACACTTCCTGCTGAGCAACACCTTGCAATCTGGCCAGACATCTTCTGCTGAATCCTGGATATGAGCTGTCTCAGTTGCCTTTTAAATGTGAAAATGTAAAAAAAAAAAAAAAGCCAATTTTACTAAGGCTAAGTAAAAAAAAAAAGAAAAGTAAAGAAAAGAAAAAAAGACATCAACAACAATGACAAAAGAAAAGCATCATCAAAATACAGAAATATTCAGAATCTCACCCTAAAAAGTCCAGCCATGGGTTATTCCTCCTCTGTTTTCTCTGGTATTAAATTTGCTCTTGGTGGTTAAACCATCTTCTTATGCTGGACTCAACTCTTCTTTGCATGTTGTGGAACCTGGTTCAGGTTAAGTCCCCAAAACTGATTCCACCTCCAGCCTTCCCCCCTCCCTCCATTCCTCCTGCTGGCCACTTAGGTTGCCTCATCAGCCAGGTCCCAACATAGACTCTGCAGTCCTAAGTCAGGCAACGTGCTCTCTCCCTCTCATCCTGATTACAGAAGATTTACGGATTAAAAGAAAGAAACAGACAGCGGCAACCTTGCTCCCCTGCTCTCAGTCTGTTGAGTTATTCTGCTCTCTCTGACTCGACTCTCTCACTTGTCTCCTCAGCTCTCTCAGAATCTGCCGTCCACAGCTCTGTACTGCCCGTCTGTTGTGTGAGAGAAAACCTCAAGCTGTCCAAAAGTGTTGTGACTGAATCATTGAGGCTATGGCTCCCAAATCTGCTATGCTGCTGAGGACCCCCTGCCTGAATAATTCCAGTATGTCTTTGTGATGGGAGACAGAGTCTCGAGCCTGTTTTTCCATGGAAGTCCATTTGCTGGGACAACAAACTAACCCTGCTGTTACTCTTAGCCAGAGGGCCGTGGTGGTAATTGCTCCCATAACAGGGATGACACACAGCTCTGCTTAGGAGCACAGAGACACAAATGCTGAAGTCACTGTGTGCACACACATATACAAAGTAATAGTGCACGGACAGCTGCTGCAAAAGAACAGCTGATTTGCAGAATCTGATTTTCTTACGTCATAGGGCAGCAAAGTTTAATTTTTATTTTTTTTATTGCTTTATATTATATTTTTAGTTTAGCCTATAAATCAGGAGTTGACAGGGGAGAGTATTATTTTGTGTTTCAGCGTATTATGTCATAAATTTAACTTTCAGATAATATAAAACTACAATTAACACAAGTTACTCTCAAGCAGTCTTTTGGTGCAAGAATAAGAAAAAAACTGGTTAACATGCACAGCTGGTTTGAACTGTGACTACAGCCTTTCTGTTATGGGGGCTGAATCCTGTAGGTGGACAGGAATATCGTGTTAACAGGTTTATTCATAGCCACAGTGACTCAGTCTCTAAGTAACAAAGGTCACATATAAAGATTAACCCTCATATTGAATTGGGTTAGGCCCAAGCTGAGACTGCTTGTGCATTTAATTGTAGCCTGTGTTATGCAACTGCGGTCTCTGTTAAAGTGATGCACACCCCCTTCTGATCAAACTGGGAAATGCTGCAATGGGCTCTATCACAGCTCCACAACTTCCTGAACTTAAAGTAGCTCCTTTGTTTCCTGTCTCTCATTACTGGACAAACTGATTAATCCAGGTGTGTGTGGCCAGTTACTGAGGTGAGGCACACCTGGATTAATCAGTTCATCCAGTAATGAAAGACAGGAAACAAAGGAGCTACCTTAAGTTCAGGAAGTAGTGGAGTTGTGCACAGAGCCCATTTAACACGAAGTCGGTGAAATACTCATGTAGGCTGCTGATCTTGTTGCTCCCAAATATTTTGACAAAGTTGTCACAAGGCACTTGGCTCCTTTGAATTTGAATTTTGATGTGTACATTAGATTTTTATCACCAAGCCATCATGTGATCTGTTTCAGCACTGTTGATGTACAAATATAACATCAGAATCACAAGTTCAGCTTTGTACAGTTTCATGTTGATCTTGTGAGTTTTAGTTTTGTTCTGGACAAACAGCGAACAAACAGACATATTGCTGATAGAAGCCACTTCAGGTGACCTGTGGCTCAGGTGGTAGAACAGGTCGGCCAATGATCGAAGGATCGGTGGTTTGAATCCCGATGCCCCAGCCATCTGTTATTGTGTCCTTGGGCAAGACACTTAACCCTCTTTGCCTCCAGTGGGGGCACCACTGGTATGTGAATGTGTGTGAATGTTCCAGTGGTGGTCAGAGAGGCTGTAGGAGTGAAATGGCTGCCATGCTTCTGTCAGTCTGGCCCAGGGCAGCTGTGGCTACATACGTAGCTTACCATCACCAAGTATGAATGAGGAGTGAATGAATAATGGATCTAGTGTGAGTGCCTTGAAAAGTGTGACATAAATGTAATCTGTTATTATTATTATGTAAAACAGACACATCTCTAACATCATAATCCCACTAAATCCCAATAAATGCCCCAAGCAGTTCCTTATCAGAAGCTGCCTTTTTGGCTGAGAACCATCAGATCTGACTTGTGGCACCATATCAACCTAACCCACGACTCAGAATGTGATGCTCTATATTAGGGATGCACGATATAATCGGCCCCCTATCGGTATCGACCTATATCGGCCTTAAAACTGAGTATCGGACATTGGCCACTCCACTGATATTTAAGCGATATTTAAGCGATGAGCCTGCTGTTTCTTCTTCTTCTTCTTTAAAACTTCTAAAGACTAGGGGTGGGAAAACATATTGATACAATGAAAAATCACAATATTTTCATATGCTGATATATTGACATTTAAAAACGTGGTATCGATCTATTTTACGAACGAAGTCTCGTGATATTTCACGAGACTTCGAAATCTTGCGAGAATTTGCTAAATATCGTAAGATTTTGTAACAGAACGATGAAATCTCACAAGATTTTATAAGTAAAATAGATCGATACTGCATTTTTAAATATTGATTTGATATTGGCATATGAAAATATATATGTATTTCAGTGTATCGATATTTTTCCCACACCTATTTTTCAAAGTGTTGGAAATGGATAACAAAACTGCTATTTGCAATGACTGCTTATTTTTTTCAGCTTTAATATCAATATCGATATCAGTTATCGGCCACATGAGTTTTAAAAATATCGGCATATCAGATATCGGCCAAAATTCCAATACTGTGCATCCCTACTCTATATTTATAAAGAAGAGTCTGAGCTGTGTATTACGTCCTACTGATATGAAACAAAGGGAGAGTGAAAAAGGTCATGCATGGGGGCAGAGTTTGTGGTCTGGGGCACAAAAACAGAAACAAAAATTGTCAGGAAATATTACAGAAGGAAAGGAAGTCTGTTTGCCTCTGCAGGGTGGGGTACTGATTGAGTGCGCATTTTTGATGTTTTCCTCAGTCCTTTTGCATATATGCCAGAATGGTTAAGATGCTTAACCAGATGAGGGCAGCAAAGCACAAACAGCAAAGGTAATGTTTATGTCAAAATGCAACACCATCACTCTCATTTCTTCAAGAAAATATTGCAGACTTTACAGATAACTTTAAAGCTTGTGTATGACTGTGAGAACATTTTGTTCTGTTTCCCACCTTGAGATAGTACTCAGCTCTCCTTTTAGGGTCAGAGTTATTTTTTATCCTATTTTGAGCATTCCTTACAGAGACATTCACTCATCAGAGCAAAACATTGTCCAGCTTCTCCCCAGACACCCCAGTACCCAGCAGAAGTCAGCTGTAGAGCAAAAGAACTTGGAAAGAGGCTTGGGACACAGTGAACTAAGTTTAGCCAGCTTAGTGACTGATTGTAAAGGCAGACATGTGCTCTGCTAATATTAGACTGTTGGCAATCTCTGCTGGAGTGGTCTTACCAGCACATTACTCAGACTTTGTGAGCTATATCATTTTCCATCTATGTGGTTGAATATAAACCCCTTTAAGCTGTGTCTGAAAGCATCTAAACTCCTCAAGGAATCAGGTGAATGCAAGGAAGCAGGAAGGAAGCAGTGCTTTACTTGTCCATGCAAGACAAGGAGATTTGGTTTGGTGTGGGGAGGGTATTACAATAGGAAGTGGAAGTTTGTCATTTTTGTGCTTTGCTCAGGGTGGATGAGAGATGTTAAGAAAAGCTGCATATGAAGTAGATATGTTCATATGTTCAGAGGAGGAGTTAACTGAATCCAAGATTGAAACTTTCTGTGGGTTGGATCAGGATGAGATTAGGTAAGGTGTAGCAAACAAACTTAAACCCAATTAATAAGTGTTATTTGAATACGAGATTAACTAAGATATTTTAAGATACCGTGGAGCAGTAGTTAACACTGTCACCTTAAAAAGGTACTCTATTCCCACCTGCTGGTGCGTGAACCTCTGTGTTCCCTCTTTCTCCATCTGAATGGATATTCTCAATGTGATAAGTTAGAGTAATTCTTAAACTGGCTGTATGTGTGTTTATGGTGGGGTATTTTTCACCACACCTTTTACCCTGTGTCAGATGGAACAGGCTCCAGCCCCTACCACCATAGTGAAAAAAGCTCATCTTTGATGACCCCTAAGTTCTGTGTTAATGTTTGTGTGTGAATATGACTTGCAGTGTAAAAGTGCCTCCAGTGGTCAATAACTCTAGAAAAGTACAATATAAGTACAGTCTACTCTACAGAATGAGCTAGTTTAGCTGCAGATGGAAGATAGTTTACAATGTAATCTGAAATTATAGATTACATTTGAAATAAGGTCACCATGGCTGCACAGTTGTGTGATTAGCACTGTTACCTCAGTGCAAGAGGGTTCCTGGTTTAAATTTCAACTGGGGCCTTTCTGCATGGAGTTTGGATGCTCTCCCCCTACAAGTGTGTAGGCCATACTCTTCAGGTACTCTGCCATCCTCCTACAGTCCAAAAACATGGATATTTGGTCAACTGTTGATTCTAAACCCAGTATAGGCATGGTTGCTTATCTTGTTTGTCTCTGTGCTGGCCGTGTGGGGTACTGGCAGCCTCTTGCCTGACCCCCCATGACACTGACTAGTAAAAAGCAGGCTTAAAAAAATGGATGGATGAAAATCATGATATATTGAAAAAGATCCTTGATAACAGCTATGGTACAATAATGTGTTGATGTTGCAGGGTTTTTAAAAATGCAATAAGCAAACTTAGAACTGTAAGATTAGTGTCTACTTTTAATAACACATCAGTTTCAAACTGAGACCATTATTATTTGGACATCATTATTCTGCTATGACATGTATTTTGTTGAATTTTGCATGTAGTTTTTTCAGGGTACCTGCAAAGATGATCTTTTTTTTTATGTTTGTCTGAATTTGATTGGAATATGGGAGTATTCATTTAAAAGAAAAAAAAATGGTTAAGAACAAAGCAGAGAAAGACAGCCCAGTGAATGCACAAACATAGCATCCTTTCCGGACAGGTTTAAAGAACGTGGAGGTTGTCATGGAGGATGTTTGATCACCTTTGGCCTAGACTCTGATATGACCAAAACAGGGCAGAGTGAGGATCTCAGCCTGTACTTTGGCTCAGTGGTGTTTAGAAAGTTAAAGTCGAGTTTCCAGAGAGTGCCTGAAAAAAAGTAGGCAATCCCAAACGGTTTTCATCTGCAACTTTGCACACTCATACAGAAATTTACAGTTAAGCAACTTAAAAAGAAGCATGAATCAGACACAACAAGTAATGAAGAGACAGACATTGCCAGAGAAAATGACATGCAGTGCTATCAGAAGAGGCTTCAAATTATTTTACAATGTAAGAATGTTTCATGGATATAAAGATGAATTTCACAGACAACACTGCTTATGCTTTCTGTCCAGTAATTTGCCTTCATGTTCTACATCTGTAGCAAGCTTGGATACTTTTTAAAATCTAGTTTTAAAAGAGTTAGACCCAAGAAAAGTTTCAGATGTGTGTGTATTTTGTCAGTTAAAGGAAACATTCATTTTGGGTTAGTGTTGATTTAATCTGTTGAACTGCATTTTCTATTCTGCCAGCTGCAGCTCAGAAATACTAACCTTTCACTGAGCTAAGATCTGTGAACAGTTTTATCCCTCTTTGGTCCCACATTATATTTATATTTAAATTAATCTGCTCTGTCATGGTTCCCTCAGATAAAATGCCAGGGAATTGTCTTTAAAGCAAATAGCTGTTAAAAGTGAAAATATTATGTTCTGATCAGGACTTATGTTACACTGACACATCCAAATTCAGTTCTGTATGCTTTGTTGAAGTAATGCAAGCCAAGTTTTAAAAACCATCAACACAGCTTGCAGAGCATGAAGTATAATTTATCTGTTTTTGTTGGAAAACATCTCACTTCAGTGACTACAAGCAGGATTTCCTAAATATGGAGCCTGTATTTTGCCTAATTATGTCTTGCTCTTCAATAAGAACATAGCATTTGCAACGTACATAATTTCTTAATCAGTTCATTTGCCCTCTCTGATGTGTCAAACTCAATACATAAAGCAGCAGTCATTCTGACTTCAGTGGCAATTAGTCTTTTGAGTGTGCTCAAAACAGCAGATTGTAGATTTAATAATTGAGTTTATCAGCTGTAAATGTGCTTGTGTAAAATGTGCGTGCAATTGGTGACATTCTCTTAAATAGTTAAGCTTCATGAGCTGTGTGCTCATACCTTATTTGGGGCTGCCCTTACTGCTCAAGAGTCCATACACTCCATGTGTCACTGCCTGAGACTTGGGCAAAGATGAAGAGAGTGAGCAGGGTGCCATGATACAGTTCAAAGAAAGTCTGGAGGAGAAAGATAAATAAAGTACTGAGTAAGTCTGAAATCAGGTAGTGAAGGAAAAGAAGAAAAGTAAGAAGAGAGAGAGTGATGGAAGGAGGTGAGGTTTTGGGGAGGGGGTGGTGATACTCTATAGCCAATGAAGAACAAGAGAGGAGGATTTCTGGGAGGGTGATGTGTTCAGTCACTGCTTTCCCTTTCAGCATTCAGAGAAGACAGAAGAAGACCAGCTTTCCAGAAAAATACTTCCACAATCTCATTAAGATGAATGACAAAAAAGAGGAGAGTTGACTCTGCCATGAACTCAAAGGGAGGCCCAAGAAAATCTGCCTGTACTTCTAGGAGAAGCTTCTGCTGACAGCACAAAGTGAACGTTCACTGGACTCAGCCAGAAGGACGCTCACCTGTCTGAACTGGGAGAGAGGGGAGCTCTTAGGCTCCAGTCCAAGCGCACACTCTCAGGTCTGACCAGACAAAAGCCACTCTCTTCCTGGATCAATTATTCCTATGCATGAAGTTTCCTGTGTGTCGGTGTTGGACGAGGTGGGTTCAGCTCCAGACTGTGGCACAGTGCGCTGTGAAGGACAGATAAAGACTGAAGGTCATAGCCGCAGTTGGGAGCATTTGTTTGGTGGTGGAGAGAATGAAGTCTCTGCACAAGAATCAAGGACGCACTGACCAGATGTTGGGAGCCATGGCTGACGTACTTACCTCTGTGGCTATGCCCAATCAACAGTGGGTGAGTTGTAACTCTGTCGTAAAGCAGTTTGTGTATTCACTGTCTGTTTATGTGAAAGCATCATGCCATGAATTCATATAGGATACAACTCATGTGAACGTATTTTCAAAGTCTAGCAGAGCCTGACATTTGGATTATCTCAGGCCAATTTTATGCCAGTCTTATTTTCTTTTACTGGTGTAATTTGGCCATACACCTAAAATGGTCATGGCAGAAAGGCAGAGGGTGGGATGGAAGAGTTTCTAGTCTCTGTTCAGTGCTTGTGAGGAATTTTGGATGTTTCTTTGGAGCAGGAAGCAGAGTGGTGGTGATTAAAACATCTGACCATAAACAAAGTCATGCTGGTCAAATGCCTCACACCAGCCTTGCGAATCCATTCTTTTCTCTAACCTTTCATTTTCGTTGTACTACACTTTACCTGATCGTTTGCTCCATTCAAAGAAAAAAAGATAAAATCAGATAATTTAGTTTTGTGATCTTTCCTTGAATCATTGCAGTTTAAGCTACATTGGTTAAAGCTACTCATTAATCTTTTCAGATATTATAATTCACTTCAAACTTGTCTCTTTTGCAAATTGTCTGTTGTAAACTTGCATGCAGATAAATTAATTTGGGTGCAACATAGCTTGTAGATTTCGACACATCTGGCAACAGAAGTCAAATGTGCAGAGGTCAGAGTGTACCGGGGGTACATGACAGTTCTCTTTGAAGCTCTCTTTGAAAAATGTTTTTTTTTCTGATGAACCCCACCCCTAAACCCCGACAGAATGATGTGAAATATTATCTAGCTCTATTCTCCAGAGGAAAGATAACTCTACTTGCCTCTATTAACCTATACTTTGGTGCTGCTGGGCTTTAAATACAGACTGAAATTGCTTTCTGAGAGGCTGTTCTTATCCATGTTCTGTGGTAAAAGAAGGGCCTCGTTTCCATCACATTCTTGTTTCGTGTGTAATGGAGAAAAGGATGAAAAAGATGCAGGGATTGTGGAAAAAAATCAGCCACTGGTATAATGTTTTGCGGTTATGTGACCATAAGTGCTCTGCACAATCTTACAATCACTTCCTCCTTGAGATCAGGGCTCCACTGCTGACAAAGGCATCTCTGTGTGTAGCTCTCAGAAGGGGGTGAGGCAGACCTCCCATCAAGTGAAGAAGAAAAGGGGCCTGCACAGGGCCAGTGGGAGCAAGAGGGGCTGGAGTGGGAGCAACAGGCGACAGCTACAGAAAACCCAGAGTGGAGTGACCGAACAGGTAAGACCTGAAAGAGCTGCACTGCCTGCAAGAGTTCTTTGTGATCCCAGACATGCAATGCTATCCAAATATTAGCCCTCAACAAACCGAGTCAGAACTAAGAAATCTTCAAAATTCAGCTTTGATTCTTTGTTTGAAATGTCTCAGATTTCGGCGCAGACACATCCAGCCATGATATGTTGAAACAAGAGTCAGAGTGGTAAACATTCTTGGATCTATCGTGTGTGTGCACAAAGTTAGCTACTTGCCAGACTTTGCCTTGAGTTCAGCCTGTTTTTGCATGTTGGCCATATGTGAATGAAACCAGCCCCATCTGCCATATCTGATTGTGGTCATTAGGCAGTAATAATGTCAGGGAAAGTATCAGATTGGAGGCACCTGAGTGTTAGTAGTGCACTTTTATTAAACTCCACCCTGTGCATCCTCTATTAGCAGTGATGGCAGTAAATTACTTTGCTATAATTTACCATCCCTAAATATGTGAGAAGGAGAACGAATTCTTCTATGCACACACACACATACACACACACAAGGAATACTTTCCAGATGGGGCAAGAAACCATGCTCAGCTGCCTTCTTTCCCCTTCTGCCCCATCACTGTAGGTTGAACTTACTCTCATTTTGCTGTGGAAGACTTGCGTGTGTTGCCATTTTCCTTGAGTGGAATGGAACAAAAGGAGCTTTGTAGCTGGATCTGGTTTTTGGTTAGTAGGTGTGTGTGCGTGTGTGTATGTGTGTGCATATATATGGGAGGTTTGGTGGTGTGCACCATGTGGCTGGCCCACTAATTTCTGTGCAGAGAGTTGTATATACAGTACAGAAAGGGTGTGAGTGAGGCCAGAGGAAGCTGTCAGCGATGCTTATCTGTAATGGACTTACTCAAATTGGGTATGCTGTTGAAGTTAATGTAGCCAAATATTATTTTTGGTCACTGCTTAAGTCCAGAAAAAGCAAAATAAAAGAACGACAGAAAGGCATTATTTGGGGCTGTGAAGGACGATAACCCAGAAGGAGAATGTTAATTTCAGCCCCAGACAAGCTTCTCTGCTCTGCTGTTTTTGCATAGCCCAATTTCCTCTGGACGGGAAATGGGATGGAAAATCCGCAAAACATGGTAGAAAAACATCTGAATCACAACAACAAGCTTTGTCCTAGTCCAGACTTGCAGTCATAAAATTAACGTTAACACTTTGATAGTGTGTGGGTCTACTTTGCTAGTAAAACGGGTTGGGCTTCTTGGGGAGTCTGGCATCATGACGTCGGTGATGAAGTTTTTCAGTTTCTTGGTTTACATGATTGTCCCTCTAGGATTAGGTTGTATGGAGACGAGAGATTGATGCTTTGGGCTGTCGTGTTTGTTCAGTGATGTGTTTTTGAAGTGCTTTTGCAATGCAGGATGGTGCGTAAATGTAGACGGCCGTATTATAAAAGTAATGTCCATATAAAAATCAGGACCCACAATTTCCCAGCAGAACACTGCATTGTTAGAATATTATGGATATTCATCATTCAGTGGATTCATATTGAGGCCGATTGTTGTTTTAAGTAATCTACTATGTATATAATCAAACCCAGACAGAATATGTGTGGCAGTTGATGGTCCTGTCACTATGTCTCCGAGTGATCATGCGCCCTGGCTACTTGGCCAAGAGGGTGTTCCTTTGGCTGAATGGTAAGCGTGCATGACTCTCACCTAGGAGGCTGGGGAATCGAATCCCGCCCGGGCCCTCCTTCATCCTGCCACATATGGAAAGGAAAAACTTGGGTCATAATTTAAAAGAACTTTATTTCATTATAGGTTGTTTTCTTTTAAAGATAATATTCTTTAGTTAAAAAATATCTTTTCCTTGATTTTATGGTGTTTTTATTTAACTTTTTGGCTGTTTTCTTAGAGTAGTACATAATTAATTGCTGGTACTGTGATTGCACTGCTTCACTACTTCTTGCTAGTTACCATGTGTATCATTTATATCTGCATATAATTGGCAGAGAAAATAAATCCACAATTTTTTAAATACATAATTTAAATTCATCATTACATAATGTCATTGTGTTGATGTTAAGGTTAAACTGCATTCAATACATGCCACCTAGAGAGTTTTACAGGGATTTATATATATATAAAATAGGAATTATCAGGTATGCCTTCATATGTGCACAACAGAAGATGTGAGGGGTTGGGACCTGCTTCCTTTAAAGACATGGTTTGTAGGACCATCTGTTCTAAGTTAGAAACAAGATGCCTGTCAGTCGCTTCCCAGAAATCACAGGACAGTGCAGCTTCCATGATTTAGTTCCTTTTTTTCCCTCCTAGCTTCTCAAACCAAGCGTATTTTGCTTATCTTCCTACTTTCTTATCAGTACTTACTTCCCTCCTCTTATCGCCTCCTATTTCTTCTCCCTCCATATGTACAGTATACAGTATCTCTCTTTTCATTTTGGATGAAGGCAGTGTTTTCGGTGAAGGTTTTAAATGTGTACATTTAAAAACTTGGCTTCACCTGCAAGTACGCTGAGCTTCTGATTATTTCAGTCTCAAATCTAATTTTTTCCCCCATGTTTTTCTGCTCAACTGATTTCAGCAATGGATTTATTTTTATATATCTATATTACCATTGATACCCCCAAAACTTTGTAATTTGAACTCTAAATGTGATCATATGTCAACCTTATCGTATTGACTATGGTACCAGAGAAAATCCTTAAAAAAATACAGTATTTATTCTAACCTGTTATCTAAAACACTTGATATTCAGTCAGTATAACAAGTTTTTTTGTAATAACAATAACACAATAATGATAATAATAATATTAATAGTAGAATAAAATGATTTTGTAAAGTTTTTGAGAAACTGGGAGAGTATTCTTCCCAAGGAGAAGAAAGATCCCTAAGGATCCTGAGGCTGAACTGTGTGTGCTTGACCTTAAATGGACAGAGATCAATCTGAAGCTGCATTACATTTGCAAGATCCAGAGATTAGATTGTAATCAGTTACTGTAAGAAGGTGAGTGGCTTGATTATGAGTGTGTATTTATACAGCTGCAGTATCTAAAAAAATTTCTACTGAAATGCAAATGAAGCATGTGGTGTTAAGTGGATCCACCCATGTTGCAGTTATTACAAATAAGATAGTTGACATTTTAACCATAACATAGATTTATTAACAAAATATTCATTTAAGTGACAGTAACAGAGTAATGCTTTCTATACGTACTAACCCCTAACATGGCCAAGTTGTTATACTAGCTTTTCCTAAACTTTACAAACTAAAATATTGTTTGATAAGAAGCGATGTTTGATATCTGCTGTATAACGTGTCTAATCCCCCTGATATTTTGACCAAACCTTCCTCTTTATTCCAGTATCTGAACCTGACGTATAGATCACAACTTTTCTCCGTGAAGTAGAAGTCACGAACTTCCTCATCATAAAGATTTGATTTATCCTGCATTGTCAACACTGATAAAGTTCACAAATTTGCTTATTTAACAGACAAAATTGACATCTTTGGTTATTCGGGGAGAGTGGAAACACGATGTGACCAAACGCCACAGCCTATTTATAAAACATCAGTCCAATTTATTTCTGGTTTTCTTCAATTACTTATTTTGTTCCTATCATCTCTTGAGGGAGATACTTTGCTTTTTTGGCTGTTAGACTTCACTTTGTTCAACATCCACCACTTGCATTGGTCTTGTTTGGAAGAGAGTGCACAGTGTAGGATTGCAATTTTTTTTCTTTTTAGGGAAAGCAGCTGCTGTAGTTAAAAATTATGTAATGCGCGAAGCAAGAGTGAACCAGTACCGTAAAGACAGATAACAATCAGCTAAAGTTTGATGTACAGCTCTGTAAATCCACAGGGGAGCTGCAGATTCAGCTGATACCTCTCTGTAGAGCAGGCCCCTAACTACAAGCAGTGTCTCTCCCTTGTTATTTGATACTATTTCTGTTACAAAGATATATAGCACTGCTGTTTTAAATGATCAGGGCTAATAATTCTTTCAGAGGAACATGCTTATGTGGTATTTCCTGGTGCAGAATACGTAGGGAATGACAGACTGCTACCTGTACATCTCATAAAAAAATCCTGTGAGTCTTCCTCTCTTTCAGAAATTTTGGGTTCGAGTGTGATTCATGATGAGCATTTTCTAAAGTTCATCTTGTGGTCAAGAGAAGTTGTTCAGACTCAAGTTGCTGAAAGGTGCAGGTCATTACCCCACAGCACAGGACTGATTTATGAGTGCCTTAAAAGAAGATTAAAAGGCATATGATGGAAATACAGTCAATGCAACTTTAGACTCACACATGCACACATACACACTGCATATATTGACACACAATAATGAGTGTCGTTCCTTACATGGCACATGCACCAACAGCTAGAATCAGAACTCTCATTTACAGCCACGAGGATTTCCAGCATCAGTCCAGCTCTGCTCATATTTCAGTGTTACAAAAACACAATTACTAAGTATTTTTTTCCCCAAAAGGTTACAGTATCTCATGAGCACCTGGGTTAGCATTTGTTTAATTAACATTTTATCCTTTGGGGGGCGTTTAAGATCTGACTAAAGCCCTGAACACTGCCAGCAGCAACTTCATGCTGCTTTCAGGGCAAGGTTCATAATCCTGGTCCAGGGAGATAAAGAGATGTCTGTGTGTGTGCATGTGTGTTGGAAAGGGGGGGGGTCAAGCAGAGGAAGGAAACTCGTATAAGCTTTGTTTAGAGTATTATCAATGGTTTGCTGGGAAAAAAGGTTGGATTGGGAAAGAAGTATGCGATAATATGACTTCAGAGCAACTTCAGACTGCTTGTGATTGTGGGTGGTGTGTGAGCATCATGAATGTTATGAGAAGTACCTCCCCTTACTGAAGACCAGAGCTATGCTGCCTGAGAAGCACATCTTGTTAAGGGAGGTACTGAGCAGCACCAGTGAGGAGATGCACCCACACACACAGTGACACACCTGTGTGTGTCCTTGGCGTACACTAGCGGGATAATTGGACAAAAACAGCAGCCCTCTGCAGAACAGAGCAGAAAGGAACAGGACAGTTACACCAATACTCCTTCTACGCAATTGGAACTCAGCCAAAAGAAAGAAAAACAACAACAACAACAAAAAAACCAAACAAAAAAAAATCCAACAACCCCCCCCCAACAAAAAAAAGAGAGAATCCTCCCCCTAACCACTGCTTGTCCAGAATGCCAGTTTGCCTTAATTGGCGCTCAGCTTAGAAATGAAGGGAGGGGAAAAAACAGAGAGGGAGAGAACTAAGAAGGGAAAATCTAGACAGAAGGAGGCAGGAAAATGAAATGTAAGTGAGCATATTTTGGCAGGATTTCAGCTGGCTGATGGGGTGAGGAGAGGCTAATGTCAATGGGGGGGTTGGGGAACACACTGTGAATAAGCAACTGCATTTCTGTTGAACTGTACCTATTTTAGTATGTAAGCTCCTTCTGTAGCTTAATGTACATTAGAAATAAGTTCACCTCAGGGAAAACAACTTTTGCAAGAAAAGATCAGCAAATTGTGTTTATTTGCACAAGCTGATATATAATTATTAATCCCACTTGAAAATTCCCTGTGAACACACATAAATCCCTGTTTAGCTGTTTGGCTAAAATAAAAATAATCACACCCGTCTATTTACTCGAGTGCTAGCCTACAGAGGAGACTTCAAGCCAGGTCTGGTAAATGTACATGCATAGATTTTCCTCAGCTGTCCACATCCACAGAAGCCTACGTGTTCAGATGAATCATCTTTAGTGTGTGTGTGTTTGTATGTGTGGGAGATGCGGAGAGAGGGAAGGAGTGAGGGAGCAACGAGGAAAGATAAAAGAAGAGAGATGAATGTGTGTTAATGCAAGCCTCACGTCACATCCCCCGCTTCTCCCTGCAAGCCAGAGGAGGAACATTTTTTCCATATTTCTCTTAACATTCATAGCTTTGCACATGTCTACAGGACTAATTTTGGTGTTCATTTATTGAAAGACCTCTTTCCAAACTAAACATGAAGCCCGTAGGTGTTGAAAATCATGGTTGATGCACTGAAACAGGAATATCTGTCACTCTGTATGAGGATTACGTGTCAGATGTGACCAGTTTGTTCAAACAATCTAATGCAGTTCTTGTAAGAGAAAACCTCCTTCAGGTCAGGCATTGTAGCAAAAGTTAATCTGTGGTGACCCTGATGGGAAAACCCCCCAAAAGAAATCCACAAACAACATCTCAGAAAACCCTACAAAAACAAGACAACCCCCCCCCAACATCTCGCCAAGGAAACAAGTAGCAACGCTAAAACAGAAAATAACAAAACAGAAGATGTTTTCTTTGAAATTTTCCCTCTTATTTCTGTTCTATTTCTGAGATTATGTTGCGGTGTTGCCTTTGTTGTTGTGTTTTGCACCTCAGGGCCACAGTATTTAGTTCCACTGTTTGACATACATGACATCATTAAAGTAATAATACTGAAGCATCAAGCAGCATGTTGTTGCTGGAAGTGGAGCTGCTTTAAGCTTCTATGTTTTATCCAGTCTGTGACACCAGATGAGTGTGAGCGGTCAGGGGATAATTAATGGAAAAGGATAAAAGCAAATTAAAGTTTTGGCAGAGATTTTTCAAATTGTTCTCTTTCTTTTTTGAGAGAACATTTAATTGAAGACTTTTTTTTTAGAAATGAAATAATGCAAATAATGCTATTAATTTTTTTTTTTCATGAAATTCCAATTACACACATTTTCATCAGTGTGTGGTCGGGGTCACATCAGAAACAAAAGGGTTGAAAACGACTGGTTTGATGTAAAGTACTTCAAGTATTAAAGTACCAAAAATCTACATCAGTAAGTCATAGGTATGACAGAACTGAAGTGAAATGCTCATGTAAGTCATTCTACAGCTTCTGACTTTAGAAACCTGTGAAGAGATTCCCCTGCATTCACTCCATGGATTTGAATTAATCTCCTGAGTGTATGGTTTAAAATTTTTGATAATGAGTGGCAACTGAGGGCAGCATTTGCAGTGCCTTTCCCTCAGATTTTTTTTGTCTTGCTATTTCTTTTTTTGTTTGTTTTGTTTTGTCTTTAGACTTAATGTTCTGTTTTCATATTCATTGTTACTCAACCCTCTTTTCATTGTGCGCCTGTGCTTAGACAGCATTTGGCAGCTGCATCACCATCAGACAAATGGAGACATTCAGCAGTGCTGTTCAATATTCCCATGGTGAATTGTCCCTTCAATCACAGCCACTTAGAGCATCCATTATAAGGAAAAAAAAAACAAAACAAAAAAC
Source organism: Atherinomorus stipes (assembly GCA_023101725.1). Taxonomy (NCBI): domain Eukaryota; kingdom Metazoa; phylum Chordata; class Actinopteri; order Atheriniformes; family Atherinidae; genus Atherinomorus; species Atherinomorus stipes. The sequence goes on from JALJCO010011891.1 coordinate 218,824, forward strand.
AGAGAGGTAGGGATGAAAAGAGTGAGAGGGAGGAAAACTGTGATCTATCTGTAATTGTAGAGAGGCAAAGTGGTGAGTATGGCAAGCCAGCCTGCTAGCTGAGCCTGAGGATTGATCATGTATCTGTTACTTCTTGTGGATATTATAGCTGCATCAGGTTCCTCACTATGTTTGTGAGAAAGGAGAAAGACAAAGAAATAGTTTGGAAGTAGTCTAATGTAACTATGTGTGTTTTATGCTGTGCGGCTAGTGTGTGATGCAGCCAGGCTTCTGTGTTTGCTCCGTCCCCTGTAGATGACAGAGACATCCTGACAGCAGTCTGCCACCACCCTGTCACCGTGGAGGGGTGCATGCTGCAGACACAGCCCTGCCAACCACTGAAGCTCTTGACAGTGCGCTTGTGTGTGCATGGTGGTTCGGCGCTTGCTGATACTCAGCCATCTCTTGTCTCCATTCATGCCCCCAAAGAGAAACCTGAGTGGGTGCCGTGATGTGTCTGTCTCTGCTAGTGGTAATCAGGTGGTGATTTACGCATAGCTGGACTGCAGTGTTGAAAGGAGCATGGCTTGATTCATGCTACAAAATTGAGATGAGCTCACACACTGAGTCATTATCTCAGTAGCTTTAGTCCTGAGAATGCTGTCTGCAGGACAGAAATTGAGTGGCTGGATATCGTAGCATTTTATAAAGTCCTTTTTTTTTTATTCCTGCTGGCGCAGGATTGATCTGAATTTCTTTACTTAAATGAGGCTTAATTTACTTCCTGACATTTCAGCAGACTCTGATCTCATCTGTTACAAAGGCTAAAAATAAAAATGTTGATTGAGTTTGATGAAAAGTTCACATTCAATATGTTGGCTTGCTTAATGTGCTCCATGATGATGACAATCAAACAACTTGTGTATGCTTTACAGATGAACTCCATATTATGTTCATGCTCATGTATACATACTCAGTATATACAGTACACCTGTGTACGAAGCCCCCCGGGTGTCAGGGCAAATAGAGAAGAAAAAGCTGGTGGAAATCCATTCGCATGGATTAAGAAAATGTGCTCTCAGTTTTGCAATCCGTGTGCATGGATTAAAAAACTGAGCTCTAATCTGTGCTGCCACACAGATAATTACATAATTATAATTTTCAGCTGCTCTAAGCAGCAGTTAGGTCAGTAGAGTAGTCACCCAAATAAAAAAGGGACTATATCATGTTATATCATATTTTGAAAAACTGACAAGGCTTTGAAATGTGGAGCAGGCTATAAACTAATACATCTTTGAATGAAGAAACTGTGCATGCAGTAGATCAGAGAAAAATTTCTAATTTAACAATGGGATTAAGTTGTACTACTTTATGGGTACTGCTACAGGAAGACAATGGACAATAGTCCATCATCACACCCTTATAACGGACAGGATGTCTCCCTGTCTCCAATTCAATGTTCAATGCTAACAGGTGGGAAGTGGGCTCAAAAGCAGACGTGACACTCATGGTTCAACAGTTTATTTAAAATAAGCACCCAGAGGTCCGTTTCACGAAGCAGGTTCAACAAACTCTGGGTGTAACCCTGAACTCTGAGTTGATCTACTCGGATACGAAACTCTGAGTTTTCGGTCCCAGAACAGCTCATTTGAGTTGAGTTAATCAACTCAGGGTAGTTAAACCTGGGGTTTTACACGTGCGCTACCATGATAAAAAGCCAGCATCAATAGAGCCCCGATTCGACAAGTCACCATGGCAACGCGAGGGAGGGGCTGCGTTCACCTTTGAATGGAACTATAACTTCTAAAGCCTCATATGGGGAGTTTGAACTGCTGCTGGAAAAAAAAAGGATGGCGTAGAGAGGATTATGCTGTCTATGATCCTGTCGGTATGATTCCAGGTGGTGTTGTGCATAAATGCCTGTTTGGTCAAACGGTTTGGGCACCTGCCTCCCACCTAGGAAGTTGATGTTTGTATACAAATCTGTACTTTCGCCGCAGCCTTTTTATTTAATCAACTTGGGTGCGATCCCGCGGGGTAGAAGCGCTCTTGTCGGCAGCATTAAGATGAAATATAACTGTTGCATTTCTCAAATGCCCTGCATCTCCAATGAAAGAAAAAAAACTATTTGCAAAAAAACGCAGGGCAATCAACAATAGCCTATCTGCTTTTAAGCAAAAATGCCTGAATGATGGAAATCTTATCAAAGGGACGAGTGTTTCCTGTACTGAATGTAGGAAAAAGAGCTCTTCTCCTTTAACATCATTTTGCCAGACAAGCTGCACTGAAAAAAAAATGACTTTGGATCAACTTTAAAAAATTGCTTTATTCTGTTACAACTAAATTTATTAGTTTTTTCTCAAACTAAATTTATGATTTGGTGGAAACCATAAATTTTTATTTACTGGAAATATAACTTTCGCCTTAAAACAAAGAAATTGCTTTGATACAAAGTAAAAATGTAATTCCTAACAAAGAAACTTTTTTATTTAATTTTGTTACAACTTAATTTTCCATCTTGGAATAAACTAAACAAATTGCTGTAATTGTGTTACAGCTAAATTTATTAGTTTTACTCAAACTAAATTTATGAATTGCTTGAAATGATAAATTTTGATTTACTGTAAATATATCTTTTACCTTAAAACAAAGAAATTGTTTTGATACAAAGTAAAAACATAATTACAAAGAAACTTTTTTTCACTTTGTCACAACTTAATTTTTCATTTTGGAATAAACTAAAATTGCAGCAAATCTGTAACAACCCCCCCCCCCCAATTTTTCTCAAGCTAAACTTTCTCATTCAGGACAAAGTAAAACTTTACTTATATTTTCCTCAATACATTATATTTAGTACCAAGCCTAAGTGGCACTTAATGTATGAGTCTGTGACTGAACAATAATATAAACAATATTTATGACATGTTAGTTTTGAGCCATGTTCAGTAGAAAGCCTACCAATGGGCTGGGAATTTATCTCCTTGTACTGTCCTTCACACTCACGGTGCAACTTTAACGACCAAACTGAACAGAATTTCTAAACAACTTCCTCTGAATGTGAACATAACAAAAGCAGTAAAGCACATCATTCAAATTTATAGAACAGCAATCATTAAAGGTTAAATTCCTATTGAATTTGTATTTCCCAGAAGCCTTTGTGGTCTGGATATGTTCAGTTCTGAAAAAAACTTTGCCCCCTTTCTTATTCATGCACTCTGAAGCTGAAACAACTCAATACTTTTTCTTTGAGTGAAAGTAAAAACTTATTTTGGACTAAAGAGTGTGATTTTTAAGTTGATTTAACTATAAAGCATTAGATTTTATCACCAAACCAAAATATTTAAATTAGATCAATGTAAATAAGTCAGCTACAGCCCAGATACTCTTTCTACAGCATGGTTGCTAAGGTATCAAGCCCTGCTGCAGGAAGTGGTGAAGAGGCCACTGCCTCTGTTAAAAGGCCATAGATCCATTAAGTCAGTCGAGACAGAAAGTGTTTTGATATGGATTTGCAGGTAACATCAGGCTGTATAAAATTTGATGTTTTCATAACCACAACAAAGTTTTCTTTTTTCTTTTTAAATTCTGACCTTTGACCGGTCATTGACTTCACTCAGATATTTTACAAAAGCAGCAGTACTAGAAAACATTAAAGATTATCAATAGGGTCATGTGGCCCGGCGATAGACTGGTGACCTGTCCGGAGTGTTTATTGCCTCTGGCCTGGCAGTAGCTGGGAAAGGCTCCTGCGACCCTGTGACTCTGCACTGGAATAAGCAGGCACAGACAAAGGATGGATGGAATAGAGTCATTAATGGAACAATTCCACTTATCAATTAAACAAGATCTCTTGTTTAAAGTATAACTTTCATTCCCATCCATCCATCCATCCATCCATCCATCCATCCATCCATCCATCCATCCATCCTTGCATACATAAAGTTGTCCTCAAATTTATTCAGACCATTCAATTAAAGAAAAGGCTAAATTCCTAATATTTATTCTGATAACAAGGAACTATAAATGTAATATTAAATAAAAATTCACAAAATTATAATTGACTGAAATAAATTGTTGCTTTTGAATTGTGGTTGAAAAGAATAATTGAAACAAACAAACAAATAAAACTGTCTTGGACTAGTTTAAGCACTTTACTAACAGTGGGCCACAATACCTGTCAACAGGTGCAGAAGTCTCATTGAATGTTGCAGAAAACACTTGATTGCAGGGAATGCCTCAAAGTGTTGTTCAACAAAATGTTATTTTAGGAGCCCCGTCATACTTGTTTGCTTGTTTTGCTCGTTTATAATATTTCTGTTGAACCCCAATTCAAAAGCAGTGTCATAATTTTCATTAAATTTTGGCAAGTTCAACTTATTTCACTGACAGATAATTTTTTTCTTCCCTCAGTGGGAGGATATGGATAAATTTGAGGATAACTCTACATAAATACATACATACATTGTTTATACTAGCAGCTTGTCAGCAATGCATTCTTCCCCACAATAAATCTTAATGGCTGAGTAGGGGAATCCCCCTCACAACATAGCCATTAATTGTCATTTCCTGGCTTTGTCTCGGTGGTGCCAGCCCACAACTTCAACACTTCAAGTGCCACCTCTACATAATTTTAAAAAATGTCAAGCTTATTTTATGCGTCTCTACCAAGTTAGTTCTGATTTTAAACAAATGGAAGCCCATTTCCGTCACTCTGATAAAAAACCTTTGTATCTGATAATTATGACTCATAAATGAGATATCTCAATTATGACATAGTTATCTCATATGAGATAGCTAAGTCATAATTACGAGATGGACTTCCATATAAACACTTGCTTTTACAGAAACATGAAAGGACCACTGTGAGGACATAGAAATGGAATTATTTTCTTTGCTGTTAAGACTTTTATTCTTATTGTTTCACCACAAACAAGCACAAGAGCTCTTCTTATAAAACTACCAGTTTTTGTTCTGAGCAAAAATTTAAAGAACATGTCACAGATCCAAGGGTGGGGCCAGAGGGGTGGACTGGAGGTGTACAGGCCAAACCTAAAATCTGACTGGCCCTCATGGTGCCACCCCAAGTACATACAATCAAATAACATACTTTGTGTAAACTGATCATTCTTTGGTTAAAGATGTCACACCATTTCTATATGTTGTTATATGTTGCTATACAGTACATAAATGCTATTGTATTCTTGATCACAATACTGCATTTTACAGCATCATCTACTGCCTTAAGGCCCATTTATGCTGCCTTATGTATGTAAATGACGGCGTCTGTTTCATGCATCACCCTGTGTGGCTGCCATCATACTTCCGTGCGTGTTCTGCGTTCCCGTGGTTCATAAATCAGTTTGTCCGCTAGGCGGATGTGCTGCCTGTCTCTGTGCCCTGGCGATGCGATGTCGTAGATTTGAGTATATTTTTGGACATGCTCACACAACCTCTCCTCAAAAGCTCCAGCCATGTCTACAGATGCTCTCTGTGTGTTTGGCGTCTTCTTTCTCAGGTGCTTTTATTGGGCTATTGGGCCCATCGAAAACGCACCAAATTACGTGCGTAACCGACGCAGATGATGGACAAAACTGTCCGTCCGTCTGCGAATCTGTCTTCTGCGTTGAGCATAAATGGGCCTCTATAGGTGAGAATATTTGTTTGTCTAATCCAAACTGTTTACATTTCATGAAGAGGATGAAAAATCACAGAACCACCAGATGTGACAACTGTTCAAAATTAAATGGCCAATAAGAAGAAACACAGATGAAACTTGTGATTTGGCTAAAAGGAAGTTTTTCCTCTTTATCAATGAGTTGTGTTTATGTAGCAGACATTAAAACAATGCAGAATTATCCGAAGCAAACAATTGTTAAAAAAAAACAGCGTTTACAAATTTAGCTTTATGTTTTTAATTAGATAACCACTTCAGTTATAAAGTGTCAGTTTAATTGTTTATTAAATCCCAAGACATGAGACACCACTTTTTCAGTGTTTCCCAGTCTGTGCTCTATCAAAAGTTTTCTAGACTCATCTCTGCACGGATGCAGCAGTGTCCAGTCTAACGGCGACCTTTGAGGTTTGCAACCATGGAACCGTGTGTGTTCGTCCACAGTCTGCCCACAGTGCGTAAATCTCTTTGTGGACTGGGAAAACCATGAACTGCTTTTTAAATGAACAGTTGTAAAATTTTTCCAGATGGTAAAGTTTCTGTTTAACACTAAGAGACTTAGGGACTTCCTTAGACTTTGTAATTGACTGAACTGAACTGAAAAATACTCTTTATTGTTTTTTTGTTTTTTTTTTCCTTTTTCAAATCAGACTGCATCATTTTATACAACAGTGGATTATATAGCTGCAAGGTTAGTGTTATGCACATGCACATCCATGGCACTGGAGGAGTATCAACATTGTGAAACATGAGACTCCCTGTTTGCTCCATGGAAACACAAGGAAGGAAAAGAAAACAATACAAAACAAAAAAACAAACAAAAAAACAAACAAAACTTTGGTGAGTCAATGATAATATATGAACATAGCAGTTAACAGTGGTGCTGGAAAATCCAGATCCATGCGCCCATGAGGTTCCATTCTCAACAGTCGTAACGCGTAACACACTTACACAGTGACACACTTTTGGGAAAATACATGACACCTTCAACCTAACATGGCCTATGCTCTGTAAATAGCACTATGCATCACTACAGACCTGTGTGTTACTATTTCCAAGGTCCGCACCGACTTGACACAAGAGAGCATAGCATACCATTTCATCTGGTTCCAGGAGTTGGATGTCTAAGAGCTCCTGTAAGCATTACCTATGCCACAATGAGATTCAACCATGTAGAAAAGAGGATAACTGACTCGATGGGGGGCAGCTGACTGGAGAGGAAACAGAGGGGGCTGAGAAAAAACAGCTGAGAGGAGGGAAGAGAGACACAGGGCAGGAAGGGAAAAAACTAGGGGAGTGGGAACCTTATCCTGGAATAGCCAGCAACTAGAGCTGCAGACTCCACCCTTCTCACCCCTCCCCTTACTCTCTCTTTCTATCTCTCTCTTGCTATCTCTCTCTCTCCCCCTCTGAAGCAGTCTCCCAGTCTTTCATTTGACCAGGCAGTTCATAGAGGCGAGAGCTCAGCAGCAAAAAGAAAGCAAAGGCAAAAGGGAGGACAGGGCAAAGGGAGTACATTCAGTACGACACTAAGCTATCTGGAATATTTCTTCTGCTGTTGAAATACCCTGCTGGTGTGGATTTCTTCTTGGCTGCTGCTTTTGTGGACTCTCTGTCTCTTGGATGTGAGCTTTAGGACTGTATGCAGTCAACTTGAGGAGGAAGATCAGCTGACACCTTTTTGGGGATTTACACTTTAAGGAGTAGACCTTAAGAAGAGAGGTGGGGGTCAGGGAGATAAAGTGGCGGGCCATGCCCACCTCTGCTCATGGTTCAACAGCATGAAAGGGGGCCACCATCACCATCGCCACCACCGAGGCTGTGGCTGCCAACACTTGTTCCGAAAAGTCCTGGTTAAGTGTGGCTGCTGCTATGCCAGAGTCAGAGGTTAGTGTTACACACACACTGACTAAAAAGAAGTTTCATTGAGCTCGACGTAGTCAGTCTAACTCTCTGTGCTCACCTTTTATGATTTTGTTGCTTTTTGTGTGTGTGGACATCTTTTATTAAACTGAAGCGATAACTCAAGTAACTGCCTCTCTTCTATATTTCATTAGATGTCCACCTATGCTTCCCTTTCCTGTCCTTTTTATTCTGTGAACATACGCTCATCAGCAAAATGAAGACCTCAGTCTACACCGCTAGCTAAATGTGTGTGACATACACATTATAGCAGGCAAAACATGTCCTTCCTACAGATGAGTACACCGAGGAACAGGAAAGAGGACGTGCATCACACATTCTTCCCTTATAGATAGAGAGGCAAAACAAGTGTGTGTGTTCTTCTGGGATTTGGAAAGTGACCCCCTTCATCTCAGTGAGTGCGTGTCATTAGGTTATGTGTAGCACGTGGATGGATGAGACGTACAGGGGGACTGAGCTACTCTGAAACATTCCTCTACCCCAAACAGTGGGAGATGAACAAAACAGCAGTAATCCCCCCCCACTCCCCTCCCCTCCCTCCAACACACACACTCAAGCACACACACAAACACTACCTCACCCTCTCACTAACTTCCCCTTAGTTCTGCTGTTTATTGTAATGAAGTACAGCATAAATAGCAGCGGTTCATTACAACAGTGCGGTTGAGTAAAATGAGCGAGTGGCGTGTGTGCAGTTACAACTTAGCTGGCGAGCATGCAAGGTTTGTTTAGAATTTATACAAAACTCAGGACTTACTGTTACAGTCAGCTGAGAGTTAAAAGCTTCAGGTCATAGTCTCCCAGTTGTTTCTCTGTCCCTGTCCTGTTGCTGTCTTGTACGCACACATGACCTCTGTCCCTGTGGCGCAGAGGCAAAGTTAAAACAACAACGGTGTCTTATAGCACTATATGAGTTTATGCTGTGGTGCCACGCTGTGTGTTTGTTCCCTTTTACAAGGCTACATCAAAGGCATGTACAGTGGAGCTACCCATTGAGGCTCCGTACTTAGGGGGCCTCATGAAATTGACTTTCATATTATTGGCCAGCGTTGTTGGAGGCATACCTCAGATTCCTTCAGTTTAATCTCTTATGTAATGGATATTCTCCTTTTCCATCGTCTGCAGCTCCCCACAGCACCTTCACCATGTTATCATGGCAAATCTGTGGACACTCAGATTATAATATATAAACATGAGGGGGGTTGGAGGAATTAAACATTTCAGGCTATTAAAAGGAACCTCAATAAACGTGTGGTAAATGGATTATTTCAGCAGTCCAGCTTTCTATAAACTACTTAGTATGACAGGACTATGTTGTTGGTCCAACATGGCAAGAAGAAATGTTCTACATTTTAGAGCCAGACGACAAGATTTTCAAAGGAGTTCTCTATCCTTCCCTTTGCAACCCCCCCCCCCCCCCCCCCCAAAAAAAAGCAAAGCAATACAAAGCAAAGCAAAGCAAAACAAAACAAAACAAACAACAACAAAAAAACTAGAAGGGCATTTGAACCTCTGCCAAAGCCAATAGTCCACTCCTAAGCTGTCATGTCCCTGCCTTAGGACTCCCTCTGACAAGATTTAAGAATGTCTAAATACTGCAAAATAGTTTGTCCTTCTTCAAAATGAGGTCCTTGTTCCAAAGTTGACTTGAGACTGCAAATTTTTTAAACAGGAATTCAATTGGCTGTCAGAGATGGAGTTGAAAATCAAGAAACCATGTAAAGCTTTTTGAGGCTTAAGGTCTGAATAGCACCTACAGTATGTCTGTTTTGGAGAGGAAAGAAACTGCAACCTGCCAACGTTTATAAAAGAAATCTTTCATTAAATCCAACTTGGGGCTGCACATTGGTGTGGTGGTTAGTGCAGCGGCCTCACAGAAAGAGGGTTGCTGCTTTGAGCCTTGGCTTTGAACGGTCGCCTTTCTGTGAGGAGTTAGCATGTTCTTCCCTGTTTGAGCGTGGATTCTCTCCTGGTTCTCCAGCTTCCTCCCACCGTCTGAAGACATGTAAGTTAGGTTAATTGGTCACTCGAAATTCTCAGGAGTGAGTGTGGGTCTGAGTGGTTGTTTGTCGCAATACTGTATGTTGGCCTGCGACTGGCTAGGGTTGGAGGATTATGTAAAAAATAATAATCACAATTATTTTGATTGATATTGAAATCACAATTAATATACACAATTATTCACTGATTTTTAAAAAAGTGTTTATTGAACCACCAAAACTCAACCTCAAATATAACTTAAAAAAAACCCAACTGGAAATAAATTAGAAACTGGTAAAGGAGTAAAATAATAATAATATATTAGAATAATAAAAGCAATAAAAAATGAATACCCAATCTACATGCATTCCTGCTCTTTACTCCCTGCAGTTTGCTTCCTATAACTCCACCAGTCCGTTCACTTCAGGGTTCTCCTGTAGCATGTAGCATTTACATACACGTGGTGTTACACGCAACATTAAACGTTTTTCTTTTTTTTTTTTCTTTTTTTTTCTTTTTAAGATTTTTTGGGCACTAGTGGCCTTTATCCGACAGTGTATAGTGACAGGAAAGGGGCAGAGAGAGTGGGGAGTGACATGCAGCAAAGGGACCTGGACCGGGAATCGAACCGGGGCCGACTGCGTTGAGGAACTGTAGCCTCTGTTCGTGGGGCGGCTGCTCAACCAACTGAGCTAATCACCGCCCCGAAACGTTTTTCTTTGATAACAATGTTTTTATGATCGTGAGAAGGCAAAATTGAAATCACGATCAAAATTCAATTAATTGTCCAGCCCCACGACTGGCTGGCAAGCTATCCAGAGTGTGCACTTCCTCTTGCCTGTTAGGTGGGGTGGATGATGTTTTCACAGGAGCATTTTTGACTATATTGCTTAAAATTTCCTTCATACCTTAATTGCAGCCAATAAATTAAATGCTCTGAAGCAAAAATAACAAATTTTAGTCTCAGAGAGGACAGAAAAAACCCCATCCAATCACCTAGACGAGCCTGTTCAGTGCAATTGAATGATGCTATGTCTATCAAACTCAACTGCCACTTGTCCCTCTCCGCTACGCCCTCCTCGTATACACCACTCTGCAAGTGTAAATAAACATGGCTGATAGACCGCTCGCTGCTGCTGTTATCAACGCAGCTATTTGCTCTCATAAATCCACCAAACAAAAAAAAAAAAAAAAAAAAACGGATGTGGATCGAGTGGTGGAGGCTTCAGTGTTTGCAGTGTGGACTTTCTACACCCCAGACAGAGTGGAGGTGAGCAAATTAATACTTTTAGAAGCGTGGTTCATCAGCTGGTAACTAGCTAGCTAACAAGCTATCCAGCAAGCTATTCCTCAACTCGCTTGTGAACTATCGGGCATGAAAATAGCACTGCGCATATTCCTACAATCTGGAGGCGTAGTTTCAGGCGGGAGTTTTGCAGTGTGTTTTTACAAAAGCAGCTTGCTCGAGCTGTTTGTCCAGGATCCCCTACCCCAGCTTTAACTTCTGGGATAGGCTCCAGCCTGTCACGACCTTGAATTAGAGTAAGCGGCATAAAAAATGAATGAATGAATGAATGAATGGATGACTGGATGAATCCAACTTGCTGTAGAATTTCATTTGACAAAAATTGACATATTAGTGCAATCTGGACGTATAAAAGAGATGGACACACCCAGCAGTTATAAAATGTGATGACAACAAAGAAATGCCTTAAAAAGGAAATACATAAAAATAAAAATCATACATTTTATTTGTAGAGGGACTTTCAGGACATTGAAAGACGCTTCACAGCAGAAAAACAAGAATAAAAGTGCAATACACTCAAAAACATCATGGTATTAGATGCTGCAGAGAGATCCATGAAAATTGGTAGGGGCTTGTTCCAAACCATTATAGCTCCTTCAAACTCCAAAGGAAAAAAGAATGTGAAAAAAATTCTTTTTTTTTTTTTTTTTACCAATAATTTTGATGATTTTTTTTTTTTTTTTTAAATCGTAGTGATTCTTTTTAAAAGAATACCATGATTAAATATACTGTATGTGAGGCATCAAGAATTTTAATCTTTCAGACTTAGCAGCCTGGGTCTTGTCCACTTATCCAAATATGGTAACTGCTGACCCCCAAAACACTGCTACTATAACTTCAGGCTTCAATAGTTATACTGAGTTTGACATCCAATTCTTTGTCTATGACACGATTTTAAAAAAAGAAGAAAAAAGCTATTGACTTTTGATTCAAAAGTTCAATTTCGAACTGCCAAATGGAGCCTGTTCTCCTGTGGCAATGGTCTACCCCTCAGACAACTTGCTTGACAATGATCTTCAAAATCAGTCATACAGACTGGAAAATAACAGTGAAGTCTAACCAACTCAGCATTAGTAACTTCATCTATCTCTTTTTATTCTTTTCCACAAAACCAATGTCAAGAACCTGACAATGTAAGACTCCCTGCCAAGTTTCCCCGCATCAACATCAGCTCCGTCTTATGTGCCTTACAAAAAAAGACTGGAATCCACAACAAAGATGCATCAATCCCACCTTGAAGTGCTCCGTGAAAAGAGCTCTAGTGTAACTTAACAATTTATGTGAATCTTTGTGAAGTATCAAACCTTTAAATACATTTCAATGTGGTTCAGTCCCACTAGCACATTGTTAAGTTCAGACTCTCTACACCTCTCAATTCATCTGATGCAGAGCAATTTCTATAATTGAAACAATGCCAGGAGGGAAGAGATCAGCTTTGGGAGACTTTTTGCAACTGTATCTCTTCTCTCTCATACTCGCTCTCTCTCTTTTGTTGCTCTACCACTTTGCTGACATATTATCTAATACATTTGAATTATAAAACTTGTTTACTCTGCTGTGGGAACTTGTCCAGTGGTAGAATTTTGGTCAGTGCTGTTTCTTTGCCAGGATGATCGCTGTGTGTGTTGTTGTTTTCATTGAATTTATTTGTCTGCTTTCTTGTAAGCAAGATTATGCAAAAACTATTAAGCTGGATTTCCCAAAAATGAAGCAGATTGAGGTGAAGCACGGCTTAAGGAAAAAGCCACTAAATTTTGGTGCTGATATTCCACCATTTCTTTAAAAAAAAAAAAGTAAAATAGGATTGTGGTCTTGCAGATGCACCTTATGAGATACCTTCTAGTGTCTATTGCTTTATATTGTGGTGTTAATACGAGTAATACAGTATCAAACAATATTATTCTTGCACCTCCCATTGCATTTTTAGATTAAGCATTTTCTCAGCAAGCATTTCATTACTTGGATTCCTTAATTAAGAAGATCATGATTTAATAAGATAGCAGCTTTGTGTCAGCTGGAATATTTCTAGTGGGACTCTCAAATCAAGGGGCAAGCAATGAATTTCCTTTTTCTATCATAGATCTTGCTCTTTTGCACTGGGCTAAACTGTCCATGTTGCATTTATATCAGTCATTCTAAAAAACCCACGTGATCAACTGAAAAGGAAATGATCAAGTGCTGCATGATTCATTCCCCACTTAGGCATCACAGCTGTCACCATCCAGCTTGTGTGCAGGATAATGACACACATTAAACCATTATGTCACACCATATGTGGATCTTGTGTATGTCTTACCCAAGCACACTCAAATCAACACGCTCACAGCTTACACACAGTTTTAGTGAGGGGATCGCTGAATTTGAGCTAGGTGTTGTCAATCAGGTGAAACAACTTTCAGAGGATGAACATCAGTCTTGCATCCGATCTATTTGACCTTACACAAAGAAGGTGGTAGACAAATCAAATACTTTCTGTGGCCCTATACAGACTATTCTGCCAGTTTGCTCGCACCTTGATCAATATGTAATCAAACACAAGCAGTAAAATCTTCAGTTAAGAATGATAACCTCTGACGGTGTGTATGGGCGCTGTCTGTTGATGAACTGTGCTGTGTTTTTTTCTTTTTTTTACATAGTTTAAGAGTTGGAAAAGATAAATGAGCTTAGATGAAACATATGGCGCATGTACTGCAGGACTATTGACTGAGTATTGCTCCATCTTGACATAGGAGGGCAGAATGATAGGTGGAGTGATGGAGGAATGAAAGAGAAAGGCGTGTATCATTTCAGCTCTCCTCTGCACAGCACATTAGCAGATTGACTGCTGGTGGGCTATTAGTGAAGCTTGTTTCCCAGCAGAGACTGTTGACAAATCATTTTAAAATACTGTAGATGGAATGGCATTTTTTTATATGTATCATGCCCACAGTTTGCTAAATTCATAGGTAGATGGTAGAAAATGCAACCTGCATTTCACCAAGTCAGATCTGAGAAGGAGGCTTTGGGGGATCTATTTTAAAATGTGAGGAAAGCAGGAATAAAGGAAGCGTTGCTCTTAAATTCTGAGCAGGTAGTGAAGCACTGAACAAATGCCTCTCTACTCCTTTTTGAAAACCATCACAGGCTTTCAAACAATGGAAGGAATCCTCATAAAACACTGCAGAGAACTGTGACGATGAAACTGATAATCCTTCAAACACTGTAATATTAAGCATGGATCCTAATCCAACACAGTCGTTTCCACATCACATATTTTTGGTGGCACAGCCTCCCACACTTCACCCTGAATTAAATTTGACATTCTATCTGTGCATGATGCCAGATTAAAGAGAGACAAAAACATAGATGGAGCAGAGGCATCTTTGCTTGTTCTACAGAATGCAAAAGTCATGATGAAACACACATGAATACATAAAAAGTTGTTTTTTCAACACCATTTGAGAACAAAACATTTGAACAGAATTTTCTACCATGGAATTCTTCAGTCTTGTTTTTTGCATTGAAGTATATTTCTTGGTGTGAAAGCATACTGTATACACATGCATATACAAACTAAACTACTGTATAAATGTACTGCAAAAGGAACTTTTCCTCATGAGATCATTTCATGGAAGACAGATGGAATAAGAAATAAGTGATTTAGGATTAAACAAGAAGGCCTCAGCTAAGTTTTTCCCCAGCCTCCATCTTTTTTCGTGTTCACACACACACATGTTCAGAACTAAGGCATAAAGCAAGTCTTCCCGTGCACCGGGAGGTGAGTAGTTAGTGGTGAGTAAGGATCACAGCAACCAGGGTGGCATGAGAACAAAAACAATGTTTTTATCTATGGATTCACCTCTCTTTCTATGAATTACTCGATTCTCCTATTCCCTTAATTGGATCCCTTCTCTCATTTTTTGTCCTCTCTTCATCTTAGTAAGGGATCTGTGCTGTTAGATGCATCTATACAGTACACTTTATGTTCCATTTTAATCTGAGTATGTGTTTATTTGTGAGTAATGGGGGCTGATGTTGACTCATGCATGCAGTGAGTTAGGACAAGGATCCCCCACAGCAATGACACACGCATTCACACATGCACAAACACACACTCATATATATTTACATGGTTGAATGGGGAAGATACAGAGAACAAAGGCTTGAACGGGAAATGTAAAAAAAGAGGCAGGACGTTTTTTCTTTATTAAAAGAGCATTAAATGGGATTAGCTGCCTCACATGTTTGATGTTTGTGTGTGTGTGTGTGTGTGTATATATGCATTCACTGCATAGGTGCATACAAAAGCATATCCATATTGATTGAACTCAGTTTCAAAATTTGAATGACACATTTGCCTTTAGGGCCGTTGAGGTAAATTTCTAACATCTGCACCATTTGCAACTGACTACATTTAGTCAAGCTGCCCTGTTAGTTTATATACAAACCATGGACAAAATTCAAAGATAGACAATGAACAGATGGTTCATTAGTTTAGAAAGAAGTAGTTGAACATTGTTGGAATTTTTTGGTCGACTTACCTCTCAAAGATTAGTCAGAGTGCATGATGTGTTACAGACCTGGGAAGTGGAAGGGTTCAGTGTCTTGCATTAGTGTGGTTGTTTTCACACATTGGAACTTGGTCCCTCAGGTTTCCCTTTGCTAACCTGCGACCCCATGATGTATGAATGCATGTTGATAACAAGTGTAGCCTGCTTTTGACAGAAAGCAGCACTGCTGGCAAATGCTGGGGAAAATTGCTGTGACAGAACCAGCACGTCTTTTTATGTCTCAGCTGGAGAACATTCTCTTGTCATCGGCTTATAAGGCAGACTTCAGACATTATGGAAAAAGCAACAAAAATAGCTGAAATTGAAGGTATGCTGGACTGCTGCGGCCCAGCCTTGTGTTCGGTAGACTGAGATATTTTTAAACTTTGCACCCCAGCCCACCCTCAGCCTCGTCATCTCCTCTTGCCCTCCCACTCAACCCCCTGCCTCCTCTCTTCTGTGCAACCAATCTCCTCCATATTGTCTCTCTCACACATGCAAAAGAGAAAAGGAGGGACAGAGAGATATGGAGTGAGGGTAAAGAAACAGAAAACTTGCTGCAACCCACTATTCCCAGTCTCCCAGCTGGATGGAGAGGTCTGAATATTGGAATGTGAACACCAAGTGGAGCATTAAGATCAGTCCCGGGGCATTCTCATTTTCTCTTTTTCTTCCCCCTTCTCTCCCTTCTCTCTTTCCCAGTCTGATCAGCACACAGCCAGTCAGCCGATTATTAATCATGTCTTTCCCCCTTTTCCCCATTTTCATCATCTCTTTTCTTCCATTGCTCATTCTCGCTTCCTTTTTGCTCCACTAAATGCTCTTGCCCTGACATATTTCCAGGGCTTCCATCCACGTCGACCCTTCTGTGTCCTACACTCTTTTGCTCTCTTTTTCCTTTTCCTCAGAACTCTGTTTGTAAACGTGCAGAGGAGAAGAATGAGGGAACAAATTATGAAACACAGGAGTGCATTCCATACCTTGTTTAGAAAGAATTCTCCAACAGCACAGAGGGGGAGAGGAGCCACTTCCCCTTGTGATTCTACCCCCACTTTCCGCCCATATGGCTCTTTTTATGTATGCCGTCTTTAGGGATGTCCATGACATTTGTTCTTTATGTACTGCTACTCAGTTATTAAGGTGTTGTACAGACTCCACATGTTCCATCAAAATCCAGATTCTGATGTTGCTGTGATGGCTTGTAGTTGAAAAAACAAACAAACACAGAAATAAAAAGATTGTTAACTCTCTAGTGCATCTCTTTAACCGGCAACACTGTAACATGATTACTGTAAGTTGTAAGTATAGCTATTATTTTAAGTGATTGTCTGGCTGGTATTACTGTAAAGAGAGAGTTCTGGATTTTGGCTGCTCTCTTTTGCTGTTCTCCTCAGGGAAAACTTGATAAAGGCCCCAGTAAGAAGTTTTCCAAAACAGTGTGCAAAGCATAGCAAACAATGGGAAGTGCAATTATTAAGAGCATTTATTGCTGCTTAGGCTTTGATCACAGTGAACAGAAGCTGAGCAGACCACTTTCAAGTCATATGATCATAGGAAAATGGCCTGTGAAAGATGTTCCCAACACAGTTTTAGGTGAGATAATGGTTGAAAGAGCCTGGGACTTTTCTTAAAGACACCCCTAAAGCTGTAGTTGCTCTGATAGAGAATAAGTTGTATTGAGTATGTGTTGACTTCTGTCCTGAGTTCTTCCTCATGTTTGTCTCTTTGGCTAGACAATAGTGATTCAAGTTCACAGCCTATCAGTTGCACAAGAGTCCAGCATAGCTTAAGTATTAGTAAACCACATTGTGCTCTGTAATGTATTCTGTCCTAGCTGTTCGGCTGTGTTCTCTCTAGTGAAAACCCTCCATGTTGTTGAATAATGGAAGAGGGAACATAATATATTTTTTGATGGGAAATTCAGTAATGATAACAAAAACAAACCATTGAAGAAACATTTCCAGGTGGCTCCTGCAGTCTTTCAGAAACCTTTCCACATGTTTCTGCCCACTCATCCTGTTGTCAGTAAAGTATAAATTGACTTGTTTTCCTCCCCTTTGTCAGCAGATGACACAGTGATTCTCACTTATCTGCAGGTACCATTGATTGTTGCCATAGACACAGGCTTTCACTTTGGAGATAGCCTGCAGCTGGTCTATTGCAGTTAATAGTTGAGGCTTAAAAGCTGCCTTGGTGGATGAGTTTATGAGGCATAATACACAACTGTCCCTGGTTTGAATGAGTCTGGGGACCTGTGTTTTATTGATGTACATTTCTGCCTTTGTTGTCAACTATGTAACAGATGTTAAAAGTCTCCTCAAATTGTTACCAGCTTTTGTTATTTTTTAACAACAATCAAATACCACCTGCTGATAAATTGATAAAAACATGCTGTCAGCTAATGTTTTGCTAACAAGGCAGTTTAGTGTGGAATGAGGATGAAATGGCCTTTAACCCCTTCAACCCTGTTTTGGCATTTGGTTTATTTCCTTTTCATCAAACAGATAGTTTCTTTTGTCTATTTGCTTTTATTCACTCTGACTTATGCATTTCTTTTCTAAAAGATTAATTTTCTTACCCACATTAATTGTTGTTAATGTGTTTAATATCTAATCGTATCTTCTGATTCTAGTCCTTACTTAAAAAAAAAAACCTATTTTCCAACCTTTTCCTGTATATACCTTGTTTTTACTTAATTGTAAAGTCATTCCTACTTTCCTTTTTCATTTTTAACTGTAATAATTCAATTTGATTAAGTTATTTAAAACTGAAACTAAGAAAATGCTTAGTTCATGGTTTTGGACCGGGCTACAAGTGGAACCGAGCCCCTTGGTTACCCTGTAACACTTGGAAAGGGTTTTGTATGTGACATCATCTGAATGGCCATATGAAAAGAAACTGATGAAACAACAGCAACAAAACCCAACACAAAGTCTTATGGTGTGGTGGTTTTCTTGAATATTGATTCAGCTTTTCAAAAGCATCCTTTGTGTGCATGGCATTGTTTTAGAAATAATACTAAAACTAGACAACATTTTCTGGTGCGTTACTTCATCATTATTCATGCAAATCTGTGTTAATTACAGGCATGTATGTGTTGCTTTGGAACATAAGCTAGAGTATGTGCCCACATGTGTAGGTTGATTTTGCTCTGATTGCTAATCTCATGGGTGGCTGTCCCTCACTCTCTCTTCTTCTGGATTTAGTTGCTATGGCAATGAGAGTGGGGAGAAATGTAAAGCCATGGAAAGGATGGAGAATATGTGTCTGCAAAGACCATTAAGTCTGACTGAGAATCATTAGACGAGCACTTATTTATGTCTGCAGGCCAAAACTGTATACTCGATCAGAGAGAGAGATAAGACTTCTTGGTTTACTTTATGGTTTTTGTGATTCTCACAGTTCAAAGATGTGATTGTCTACACAGCCAGGGTGAAACACGTCAAGAGCTCAGAGCTGAGACCAGAGCTGTCAGGCAGACTGGGGCCAGGAGGAGAAGATTCACATCCGTGCAGATCAGCACTGCAGCTCTTTTTCCAGCACTGCTTGGAGGCCTCCTGACTGGCACTGCCACAGCTGCCATGCGAAATCACAATCGCTTTTAATTTGCGGTGTGTTCTCAGCCACCTCAGGCGTAATGGCAGCCTTGTTTTCCCCTAACTATGAGCTGGTCTTTCCTTTCTTTTCTCTCTTTTACCGTGTGTATCTTGCAAGTTAATTACAATGATGATCAACCCAGTGTGTTTGCTGTCTGTTGCTAAAGAGAAAAAAGAAATAGTTGTCATCGTCACTGCGATTATCAGGACACACATATACAGTGTATATATATACACACGCTATGAGACACCCACACACATGAAGCAAGTGCTATGTTCTGCAAGGTCATGCAAGTGCCTTATCATCCTGCATTTCCCCCCAAATGTTATTGAGCAGTTTTCACTGGATTCTGTAAAAAAGAATTTAGCAAAGGCAGAAGAACTGACACAACATGCACAGTTTATGCTTAACTTACTGCAAAACATTTGTGCCACTAATTGGGTTTCTTGAAGAGTGTTTTAGAAGAAGAATTCTTCTATTGCACAGCATTTTACAGAAAAATTCACTTCTTATTCCTCTGCATTTATGGTAACTTTAGCTAGCAACATCTATAAAGTATTAAAAGAAATTAAAAATTCAACCTAAATACATCTATTGCAATATCATACCACTGTACATATGAATGTATTTATAATTAGAATCCAGTATGCATTAAAGTACAGAACTTCAAGACTTTGAGTCTCAAGCTCAAAATCATGTACTCATTTGTTGAAATACTCGTGAAAAATAACTTGCGTATAGTATCTAGATAGATAGATAGATTAGATAGATTAGATAGATAGATTAGTATTGCATTTTGTTTGCCTATGATTAAATAAATCCATAAAGCTGAGTAAATATAGTACTTCTTATTATCTAAGGGTTGTTATCTCCACGTAGTTACTGTAGATCTCTGAAATGTTCAGTCTCAATCATTGTGAGACTGAAAAGGATTAAATGTGTGGGCTTGATTCTTCAGTGCTTGGAAATGACTGAAGGCAGATGTTGCCAGGAACTCTTTCAATGGGTCTTGAGGAATGTCTGGAGTTGTCAGGCCCAGTAACCACAGACATGGTTCCACTCTCCCACTGCAGGGAGCCTGAGGAAAACCAGTGCCTGTGGTGAGATTGCTTCGCACCATAAAGAAATAAAAAATAAAATAAAACAAATAAATAAATAAAAAGCTGTGGGCTATACTTGGTATAAAGTAATTTTTCATGTGAAACAGTTTTCTGGTTTGGTGATGTCAGTGTATTATTGTTTCTTTCGTCAACTTGAATGTTAAAGGAGGATGAATAGAGTTAAAAACTAGTTTATGTTGTTGGATTATTGAAAAGGAAAAACCCCAAAGAAAAAAGGGAATTTTTAAGGGGGGATGTTTAAAACACCCCCAAAAAAAAGGGGGGGGGGGGAAGAGGGGTTCCGGGGGAGGGATTCTTTTATGTCCATATTAACTTTAGAGAAATAGGGGGGGGGAGAGAAAAAAAAAAAAAAAAAGGGGAAAAAAAAAAAAAAAAAAAAAAAAAAAAAAAAAAAAGGAGGAGGGGGTTCCCCTCCGAGGTTTTAAATTAAATTATAATAAAACAGAAAAACCCAACAAAGAAAGGAGGGGGGGGGGGGGGGGGGGGGGGGGGGGAGGGGGAGAGAGGGGGGGGGGGGGGGGGGGGGGGGGGGTGAGAGAGTGATATAAAAAAAAAGAGAAAGAGAAGAGAGAAGTGTGCCAAAGAGAAAGGGAAAAGAACTACCCCCCACTCCCCACAAACAACAACCACACCAAAAAAAAAGGAGCCTTAAAATTCGGATGTATTATTTGCAAGTTGAAGCTGAAGCAGCTGATTTAAGATGCCTCTCTTTTAATTATACATCCTCCTCTCTTTGTTTTTAAAGAAGTAAGATCTTGTCAAACATGGAGGAATGGCTGGAGAAATGCAGGATCAACATCAGAGATGTAAATACTCAACCTTCACCAGTGAAAAATGCATTTCTTTTATTCCATTGAACACATTTTGACACTTGACACCTCTCATGGTTTACATGTGTCTATCATTTAAAGCCGTTTCATAAGCTTTCATTAGTAAAAGCTTCTGAATCACTCATTTGTATCATTCCAGTGGCAACAGGATTACTGCCTGCATCATCTTTTTGGTGCATTTTTCTGGTGACTATCAGTGCTTCTTTGCTTTACACTGATGAAAAATATGCCACAGATTCTGGCTGAGAGTGCTGACAGCAGGAAACCCATCCTAATGGCTTGTTTGTGTGTTGCTTGATGTGTCTACCACGTATTTCCTCCGGTGCTCCTGGAATCACAGCAGCGAGTGAATGTGTGTGTCTGCATAAAGTAGGTCAGCAGGAGGACAGGAAACCACTGCTCAGTTGTCTGACTGCAGTGTGTGACTTTGTGGACTCAAGCACACTCACATATGGCACACACAAGGGCAACATTACTTGTGCTTTTTGTACCTGTCATTGTGTTTCTTCAAATACTATCAGAAATTACTTGCTTTCCTTTCCACTTTGTCTTTCCCCAATCCAATCTTTGTAACTTAAAAAAACCACAACAAAACAAAACTAATAAACAAACAAACAAAAAAAAAAACGCAGCATACCTGAAGCATAAAATAATTCCTGCTGTTCCAGTTAGTCGGTTTCACAGGTTCACCCTTGGTCTGCCAGTCACTTAAAATCACATTCACATTCATCGAAAGATGTTTGAGTTTGATAGTTTCAGATGATTTCAAGGGATATGAGTTTAGTTATTCAAACCTTTTTTTTCCAAATTGGAAAAGGTGGTTAGAGGAGGAGCTTTTCTAAATTCTTTTCCTTTTCCTCCCATGTCACTGTTTTCTCCGCCAGCTGGTTTTATATGTCCAACTTGTGCTGTTCTCAGCAGCTTTGTGGGAGAGCAGAGGAGGGCATGGCATCAGAGTAGGGATCGGTGTGCCCTGATCCCAGGACAGGACCCAGCTGCAGTCTGAAAAATGCTGCAGTGCACAGAGATGCAGAGGGTGAGAGGGTGAGAGTGCAAGTGAGGGTGGCAGTTAAAGATGATGAAAAGGAACGGAAGACTGGAGAAAAAGTGCCAGGTTTCATAAATCAGTAGCAGCACAAATAAAATACACATAAACCAGCCTGGCCAACAGGATTGGATATAATGGGAAAAAAAAGAAATGTTTTAAGGGGCAGAGATATGAGGCAAAAAGTCTGGGATTTAGGATCAGTACTGTGAGATTTGAAATGTTATATGGTATAAAACACCTTAAGATATATGAAAGAAGGTTTCTGGTCATACGCTTATGACCCTAAGTGCCTCATGGCGTCTAAGATCTTTCAGTTTGCACATTTGAGTACCTGAGTGCAACCCATGTCCTGCTGGCTGATGAGAAGCGTGTCCATTTCCTTTGAGTGGGTGAAATGTAATATAGCAGCACTATCTGGACTGCCTCGGGTTGAGGGGGCAAAGAATGAGAGAGATAGAGTAGATTTGGGGAGGTATGCGTGGTGTTGTGCTGAGAGTTTTTAGCAATCATGCAGGCACACCTGCGTGTTGAGCACTTCACTCTCCCTGGAGTTGAGATCTGTGGGGTGCTGACATTGACTGGCAGCTCTCTCTTCAACTCAGCTGGACATTTGGCAAGTTTGCCACCAAGGTAACCAGAGGGATGCTCCCCTCTAATGTGCTGTGTGTTGACTCTGACACTGACTCTGACAGGACTGGAAACTTGCATCTCAGGTGAACAGCTCGCAGACATGTGCCCATTTGGGCTGTGGAAAAATGTGCCTGTGCAGGTTTTGTTTATGTGCAAGTTTATGGAAACCTGTGTGCCTGCATCTCTGTGTTTATTGGTGGAGTCAGTAGTGCCTAAATTGCCTGTGGTCCTGAGAGACCCTACAGGATTGACAAAGAGCTCCTCAGTGGAAGGGCTGTGAACAAGTTTGCTCCATTACAGCCAACGCTTTTAGCCTGATTTGTTGGCTCAGCAGCACTCACTCATCGGCTGATCAATAAAGAGAAGTTGGATAATACTTCTGTCAGTTAAAGCATATTTGCCTGCATCATTTGCCCAAACAACATCAGCAGTGTAAGTTGTCCTTATTTCTCTCTAGTTTTGTGTTTCAATAAAAAACTGAAAGAAGCTATCTTCCATCCACTGTTGTCCAAAACTTTTACAACTTTTATGAGACTATAGCATTAAATATTTTCCCTTAAAACATGTTTATGCACCATCATGGGAAAATGCCTTTCAGCTGCAACTAAATTAACTTAGGTGGTCCTGGTTTGCATTGGGCAACGTTAAGAAGAACATTAAGGGTGTTTTGCTCAATGATTATTGTGTTAATCTGTTAGATCTTCAGAAAATTAGTTAGAAATAGTTGTGATAGATCTGTTGCTGGAGCCAGTTTTCATGCAACAATCCCATTTTATATTGCTTGCCTTTTAAATAGCTAGTTAATAGTTTTTTCTTTTTCCGATGCAGTAAATTGAAGTAATTCAGCTTAACACTGTGTTAGCCAAAATAAAGACTTGATGAATTAAGGCTTTTTGGCTCTAAGAAATTGTGATGGACAGTTTTCAACATTTCTTTAGATTCATTCTGAATCACTGATTGAAAATGGTCCTTTGGAGCTCTAACATAAATTGGTAATGGAGCCAGACGAGATCTACTGCTGGAAAAAGTTGATGGTTATCGCAACAAATAGTGTAATACTGTACAAATGCAAATACTGCGAAAGAGATCAGACTCTCTTAGTTGCCCTAATGATACGATCAGATTTCAGTTGAGTGAACAACATCAGGAGAAAATCTGGAACTACTTTAGAGCAGATACTCACTTTGGCTCTAAAGTTACACAGTGCAGCACTTTTGGACGAGCTTCCCACCCCAGCAGGCGCAGAGCTTTTCAGACAGTGAGTGGGCGACTGGTGAAAGCCCAACATTAACAAATCACCACACATCGGTCCAGCTTAATGCAGTTCCATCACCTTGCGCATTCAACTGTTAATTATCGTAAGCACCTAAACAACAGTCAAGTTGCATTAACAAAATCAGTTGGGGTAATCTTTTCAGTGGCATAATGGAGATGAATATCATCGGGTACTATCTGCAGCAAGATAGGGAGACAGTGGGAGGGACATTTTTCTCAATTTCCTCATTGTAGGTGTTAACAGTATCAACACCACTTATCTGGCAACCTGTGGGTAGAGCGGAGGCATGTTTCTCTGAAGGGAGACCAATCATCCCCCTTTGTGTCAGTTTTCTCTCTGCTACTGTGAAAAAGATGTTATAGATATCTCTGTTCTGGATCGTGTTTATAATTCAGGGATTAAACTTCCCAGGGTCAACAGGGAAATGCACCCATGCCGCAGGTACAATTAAATGTGGGGTTGCCATGGTGAAATATGTTATTATGAAATCATCAAATCAAGTATGCTCTGTGAATTATAAATATGTAGAGTTGTCATAGCCAGTGCATCACTGTGAGGCAGCTTCTTATTATAAAAATGCTGCACGCTCTTGAGTTGCATCTGAACACTGTCAGTCCTTCTTTTACCAGCTTTTCAGCTTCTGTCTGGAGAGTTATAAGCAGTGGAACTTTGACCCTTATGCACTAACCTGAGCAAGGAACTCTGGGAAACACAAACCTCTGGGTCTGGCCCTTGTCAGAGGTCGGGGAACCTGGAGTCAGCAGGTTGCTCAGCATTGCATTCACCATCATTTCACATCCTGTCTGCTCTCTTTTTTAACCTTCACAGATGGAGCATGCTTTGCTTTTTTCATAAATGTAACATTTTTTGGCTGCATTTTGATTCCTCTTTTTCTCTTTGTTTCCCCTCTTCATAACACCCCTGTTCTTTGCCTTTTCTCCCAACTCAGCTTGCAATTCTGCCTGGCTTACATTCCCTTACAGTGTCCAATCCTACCAGGCAGTTTGGGATTTGCAGAGGGAAGTATGGGGTAACTGGTTACCCCCAGAGGGCACATACCAAAATGCTTGTGAGAGCTTCTAAACTTTTGCCTGTATGCTTCAGGAACTAGTTCATATGCGTTTACTGTAGGACTGCTGCTACAACCTTAGCATAATCACCAATGTCCGCAGGACTGAGGGCAGGAAAAGCTCTCTGGGCCTTACCTGTGAAAACACACTGCAACTGCACAGTTTAATGACTATCTGGCCAACCTCTAGCCTGGGCAACACGCTCAAACAATGCAAAAAACATGTCTGGATCTTTCTCATTAAATTTAGGCATACGACGCAAGCTCTCAGCCACATAAAGCCAAGTGATCCACCTCTACCACTGGCTGACAATGATTTCCTTCCACGCGCAGCTCCAACTTTGCTCCACTTTAGCTCGCTCCCTCTCCACTGCTACCTCAGCCCTTATCCTTTCCTTCTCCAACTCAAGCTGTAACTTCTACCTTTCTAACTTTAGGGGATGTCCACACGGCGCCGAATTACAGCAAAACCGTCAAAAAATTGAAGAAATCTGCCCCATCATCCTCACAAAACCAGGGATTAGCCTCCTGAAACCGGTCATCTCTGAAACCGGGTTCCAAGGTGGAAAGGTTTGAAACCTCGACGGGTTTGTGTTTCATGGAGACGACGTAACCGCACAGGGGGGGGGGGGGTTCATTGAAAAAATTTCACAACAGCAATGGCGTCGGTGAGCGACTGTTTTCAACTGTGTAGGAAACTTTAGCGTTTGCCTCGTAAATTCTCAGCCATCTCTACCGTTCTGCTCTTCCTTTGCTGATTTCCAGCGACACGCGGTGAATCTTTATTTGCGCATGCGCTGTCTTGTTCTAGGTTTGGAGTGTTACTTAATCATCATAATGCCACCCACAGCCTTGTATAATGTTCTACAGCGGTTTTATGGGGATCAGGAAACCTTTCCCCAGATTTCTGCCATCGGTTTCACACCTAAACCGGCTTCAGCTCCGTGTGGACTAGGCCTTAGTTTCTCCTGCTCCAGCTGTAGATATTCAACAGACAACATACCACCAAAACGCTCCGAACCAACCAGACTCGAAGCCACTGGAGCCTGAACAGACTTCAAAAGACTAGCAGACACAGCCAGCCCCTCAACAATACCCCTTAAAAGGGACTAGAGGCAAGATTAAGAAACGAAACTCGCGACTGCCACGACTGACGCTTCAGGTAACTGCAGCCATGAACCAAGCTGTCACAGGAGCGTGCACAAACTAAAGCTATAATGTTGTTTACTAAGCTTTTTCTTTGTAGTTACATTTTTTAGTGTCTTTCTGTTGATCTGGATCGTTTGCTGATGGCAGAAGAATCCAAAACTATCGCTTACAGTGTTTGAATTTAACGCGGCCGTCTTCTTCCTGTATCCAAAACTGCGGATGTAGCGTCATTTGACGTCACGTCCGCAGGCAGCGCGGGAAATTCGGCCACCGAATTGCAGCGCATTTTGCAGCACACAGCCTGTTCAAGGCAACAGAGAGAGACGTGGGTGGAAACGTTATTTTTGGTATTTAGCCCTTCATCCTTCATTAGTATTAAAAAAAAATGGACATGCATGTTTGGTTTTTTTTTAAATTCCTGCCTCTAGTCCCTTTAATTTGGCCTCCTCTGGCACCTTATCAGGTTTTGGCCAGCCTAGATGAACTGCCAAATCAACTAGACCTGCTTTTTAAAACTGACTTAAAGTACTGTGAGATGGCCTTTCTAGAAACTCCAAAACCAACGTATTACTACTCTCCGTTTCCATGTTTAATAAGGTCACACTAACTACGCAGCACAGCCAAGAAAACAGATACAGGAGTCTGAGTCACACAATACACACCTACAGAGAGATTGAGTTATTACAGAGAGCCCCCCCTAACTGCCTAACCCAAAGCTAGCCAGCTCAACAATAGTCTTCATGTGTGTACTGGCAGGGGTCTTTTTAATACACCTGTAAACCGTCTGCACTGGGAAGACAACTTGCCAGTACTTCAGGTTGATCCCGAGACAACTGCTGCGACCCGCACGGACTCCACACAAAAACAACAAACAGCCCTGAAAACAGAAAACAAAACAGACAAACAAAAAAAAAAAAACAACCACGAACAAAAAAAAACAATCAGCAACTCTCCTTGGAGATAACTGCTGCTACACAGCTACCCAGCCACAATCACCCCCATAGTCATGCACTGCAGAACTCCAACTAACTGTCTCACCTGGAGGCAGCTGCTCTACACAACACAAGACACCAGAGAAGCCAACAATCCCAAACTCTACCTGTTTAACTTAATCAAAACCATCCATCCCGGACGAGCCCCCATTTGTTATGCCCAGCTCGTTGGAGAGCATAACAAAGAAGGGAGGACCACAGTGATAGTTCCTGAATAATGAAATAATTTATTAAAGTTTTCAACAAAAGCAAAAGAACCAACTATGTATCAAGTCAGCAATCAGTAATGTAGTGAGGATGTTGGGTTCTGTGGAATTGTGTGTTCTAAACTAAATTATGTGTAAAGAGAAAACCAAGGCTAAACTAAACTAAACTCAACACAACCAAACCAAACCATACCAAAACTAGGACCAGGACCAGGACCAGGGCCTGATCCAAGACAGGAGCCCAGCAGGCACCTGCCTTCCAGGATGGGGAGAGAGAGAGAGAGCGGCCATTCTGCTTTTAAAGCCTCCAAGCAGGTGAAGCCAATCCTCTAACGAGGTGAAATGGCCAGGCCCTCCAGGAGGATCTGAAACAATCAAGAAAAAAGGCAGGAGCAGGAAAAGATAACCAAGGCCTCTGGCCATCACACAAGTCCGAGTAAAATTAAAGCAAATGGCTGCATGTTGAATGCAAAAATGATTAGTTTAACCTAAATGTTTGTGCACTGTACAGTATGAGATGTCAGGAAAAATACTGTTTGCTTCACCCAGTGAAGAGTAAAGAGCTCATTTTCACTAATCAGCTCTGAGGCTATGACTCTATATTTGTGATAAATACATGAAATATTTGTGTGGGGAATTGTGTGGAAATGCTTATTTTCTTTTGGCATGAGTCTTGAGGTGCATTTAATATTGACTATTTCTTCACAAAATGAGGCACGTTGTATCTGCCCTCTTGGTCTTTTTGCTAAAAGATATGATAAAATCTCTTGTGCTTTTTTTTGTGCAATTAACCCAACTGTCATCTTTTTTTATCTTTTGGTTTTATAAAGATATGTGTAACAAATTTACAAACAAGACGGAAACATTACAGCCATCATTTCTTGTTGAAAACTAAAGGTGAATAATTACTTATTATTTATTCATTTATTAATTTGTTTAAATATTTTATTTTTTATTTTTTAAAAAAGACTACAAGCTAATTACAATATTAAATTTCCCTCTTGGGATAAATAAATTATTTTTCAATTAATTTTATTTCATTTTTCCTTCAAATTTGTGACACACCACTGGAAATTGAGGTAAAACTGCTGCTGTATTTGGACAATAATAAGCTACACTGCAAAAACACAAATCTTAGCAAGTATATTTTTCTCATTTCTAGTGAAAATATCTCATCACACTCAAAATTAGACAAAATTACCGAAAGAGAAACATTTTGGTAACATGTAAAATCTTGTTTTAAGGCAATGCATTTCATTTCAAGAAATCTTATCAAGAAAATTTTGCTTGTCCCATTGGCAGATTTTTTTTTGCTTATCACCTACAAAATATCTTTTTTTAAAAAACTTATTTTAAAGGGACATTGTGTAACAATTGTATATCGTGAGCAGCTCCCTCGTACTTTTCATGCTGCGTTTGCGTGAAACCTGGCAGACGGACGACAGCTGCTGCATGCAAAGGCATAAACAAACCTCTATGTGAAGACGTGGTCTGTCAGTTACAGTGACTTCAGTCCACATCTGATATGCTGTCATCGCGATGTCGTATTGTTTTTCCCTGACCCATGTTTTACTGTCTTTCTCTCGGCTTCTGGGATTAAAATGACATCTGGTTTGTTACCGACGGCCGTCTGCCCAACTGTACATGAACATCATACACAGCGATACATCGTGGTAGCCACCACTGAGCCGACCCGTTCAATGTAGATATGAATGATGGAGGAGCACTTCAGTTTGTTGATGGGAGTGATTACTGATTAATGGAAAAACACTTTTGAACGAAATAATATTTTTTTGTGAATAGATAACAGGAGAACTTGCACAATATCCCTTCAAGAGTTGCCAAGATTTTTTTTTGCTTGTAATAAGCAATAAAATTCTGCCCATGGGACAAGTAAAATTTTCTTGATAAGTTTGCATTTCCTTAAAACAAGTTCTTATATCTCACTGAAATGTTTCTCTTTAAGTAATTTTGTCTTATTTTGAGTGTGATGATGAGATATTTTGTCTAGAAATGAGAAAAATATACTTGCTAAGATTCGAGTTTTTGCAGTGTATGGTCACAGGTCGTAGCATGACAAAAAGATTCTTCAGCTGCAGATGTCTGCTGATTTAGGGTCAGAGGTCTAGGGTGCAGGGATGGATGGCAAACATAACTGTACTGTGATTGAATAGATAAAACTCCAGATGCACAGTATTGAAGAAAATGTCAGAACAGAGGAAAACTGAGGGAAAGGGCAGCAGGTTAGGGGGACAGAGCAGGACTGGAATTGAGGACAATACAGAGAAAATAAACAGTCTGAGGCAAGGATCTCCCCCTCTAAGAAGGATTAAAACGGATGTCCGGTCTCGGCAAAACCTCTAGCTCACTTCCCATGTCCTCTTGACATCACTGTGCTGTAGACAAACTAGAAATGCTCTGGAGTATTTTTCATACCAAATGTCTGCTGTCCTTGCCGCATCCGCGTGGTCATGCAATGAAGCCACACGCAGATGCACAGCTCAACAAAATAAAATAAAAAAATGTCTGTCTGCTTGACATAAACAGAACAGTATGACTTTTCTGGTGTGACTGCACAGCTGCACAGCTGTGTTTGAAGAGGATGCCTGCTCATATATCCACTCTTTGTTTTGATTTCTCTTTTAACGTTTTCTCTCTGTTTGTGTTGTCTTCTGTTTTCAGTCTTACATCACCCCTCACAGACTTGCATTGTCCACTATTCCAGTTGTCAGTCAAATTTTCCCTTGACTGACGCAGAATGCTCTTTTTGCATTTTTGCTTTAGCACTATTTCATTGATTAACTGAACATGGAGAGTGCACTCTGTCCTGACACAGTTAATCCGTGTGTAGAAGTGGTCTACCTTTTTTATTGATTTCTTTCTCTGTATCATCTCTCCAGACTCGTACTCTGCAGCAGGCAGCGAAGGCAGTATCTCCACCTCTGTGGCGTCGCTGCCCCCACAGCCATCAGGCAGTTCAGCCCCCAGCTCTCCTGGCTCCAAGCGCTCTGTGAGCACCCTGAAGAAGTGGCTCACAAACCCTGTTCGCAAACTCAGCGCTGGATCAGCTGTCAAAGGAGAACGCCAGGTCCGAAAGCTTGAGGGAAAGCCTCCACCTCTCCCGTCCCACAGCCAAAGCCTAGATCTTGGCAGCCCCCCAAGGCCCGACGAGACTTTCACCGTTTTACCTGTCACTCACAGAGAACTGGTACGAAACAGTAATCAAACTTGAAACGAGGATGTTGTTTTTTCTTGATTGCATGAACTAATCCAACAAGACTTTGAAAGCTGGCTCTGTGGTATAAGTTTAGTTATGCACATTTGGAAGGAACCGCCTCAAAAGTAAACTTCAAGACCAAAATTGTACTCTCATCATCTTCTGACAAGGCTTTTACACGAACCGGTTCTGAAGTAAACATGCACAATTTCTGCCTTTAATAAACAAAAATTGCAGCCAACATCCTAAACAACCATGACTTGTTTACTTTAGGTAGCCCAAGAATGTCAGCAGAGGTGCAGGTTTGATGTTTGAAGTATGATGTCAGACTGCACAGCTGCTAACAGCAACTCTGCTGCCTGTTCAGCTTAGTGTCTCACTGATGTGACTCGTGCTTTCCTTTTTTTGCATTCTATCCATGTTTCTGATGCATGATCATCCTACAGACATTGCAAGTCATGCTGCTGTTGTGCCATTTTGACATTATGGACATGTCTCTGTATATGCATGTGGACTCTAGGAGTGGAAAGATGGCCTAGCAAGCCCTGAGGACCTGTCACCAGCCTCACTACAGCCACCCAGCTTCATAACTGCTTCGCTGATTGGCTGCACATCACTGCCAGATACCCAGGTCTGTCTGAATTACATATTGCAAAAGTTACCAAGTATTATTTGTATCTCTTCAAAATGAAATACAGCCAAATCTGTCCCTGGCTTCTTCTGAATCTTTCCTAGCTATGATGTGATTCACACTATGTCAGCTACATCCTCCATCCATTTATTTTAGTTGACAGCTAATTGCAGCAAGTCTCTGAGAGGGGTAGCAGTAATACTCTGAGTAAGGACCCAGCCTGGTGGGGAGGTCACATCATTGCTCTTTGGCCTTCCTGCCACATGTAGAAATGGCTAACTCACTGCCTGAGGAGCTCAGTGATCAGACTGAATAAATGCACCAAAGCATGCAGGGAGGGCAGCATTGTTCTACCACGTATTTTGTACATACACGCGACTAGGGGCACAATCAATCCGTGAGGGAGTCTAAATGAATACAATGTTCTCTTAAAGCAGAGTGATTTCCCAGAGAACCAGAAGGCAAAGTTTAACAATGACCTGTGTGATGCATGACTCACACTGAGCAGCTTACAAAAGGACATGCCGGGAGATAAATAGGAAATAGCATGAAATGGCAGATGTGATGAAAGAGCTCTGCGTGAACACATACGTTTTCATTTCTCCATCAAACTCTTGCAGCCAGTTGCTCTAGGGAAAGAAATGTCTCAAGTTGGGTGTTTGTCGACTGCCTTTTTGCTCTGAAATGGAAACTTGCCAGAAACTGGGTGTTGCTCAAAAAGCAGAAATATTGCATTAATCAGCAATGCATAAACGCTATCAATATGAAACAGTAATGTCTGAGACCTGTGGAGTTTCTCGTGCTTATGAATAAACACCTGAGCACTTAAATCCCAGTTTCAGTCTAAACAGCACATCTAAAGGCATTAATGTGATTACATCAAAGGGATGAGGTCAGTGCTTCAGAGTTTTTACTGCTAGTCTTTGGAGGCAGAGCTAAAATTACACAGGGGAAGAGAGGTAAAGCGATTCACTGGTGTAGGTCAGTTTTTCATTCACTGGTTCTGCTCATCTACCCCACCCTGGCTAGCAGGTGTTGTGTCATATGCGTTGTTGCTTGTTCTCTCACGCCATTGTGCATCATGGTCTTTAGATAATGGAAATATGTCAGAATCTCAGTGGTTGGGAAAACTGTGATGTCAAAAGCAAGCAGATCTCTACTGTTTAATATTGGCTTTTTTCTTCTGCAGAACAGTTTGTACTTTCTGTCATCTTGACTCACCATTTAAAGATTATTCAGCCAAATGGAAAAATAAATGGCTAAAAGTACTGAGTGGTGCTGTTATTATGAGGTCTCTTTAAAGTCATCCAGGGGGATTTTCTTTCCCTCAGATATCACAGGACTCTGTTTTCCTCTAACCGAATACCTTTGATTTGTTCTTAGATGCAGAAGGATAGATTTCCTCTTTGATTAATCTATTTCCTCCTAATTGATAATAAATTCAGGCTATGATGGCTGTTTGAACTGTTATTAAAAACATATTTTGAAGCACACAGAGCAATCTTTCAGAACATTTAAACCACTTTAATTTTATTAAAGTTCTAATGGGTTGCAAAAGTTTACTGAAAACTTGATCCATATAGATGCAAAATAATATCCCTTTTAAAGATTTAATAACAATACAGGGATATAGTATTAAATGTTTAAAAATGAGGAATGTTCATGTTTTAGGATAAATAGATACTTATTTTAAATTTGATGTTGAGATCATCTTTTATAAATCTTGGAATCTTTACTACAAAATTGTATCTCTTCATTTAAGATTTCTCTAAAAGTGAATTGTTTCCTAAAATTGCTTGATACCTACTATTTTTTTTAATGCAACACAAATATAAATCTGAGATTTGTTCATTTGCCATATCTTTGATTTAACAGACAAACAAATGTTTTTCAGTGTCTCCACTAACAAATATATTTGTACAGAAATATTTGCCAACAACACACTCCAAAAACAGAAAAAAAGAGGTGTGATAAAGAAGGTAAAGAAACAGGGGAAGTTTACAAAATACACAAACTGCAGATTACTTGGGTGCAGGTGAGGGTGTCAGGACTGGGTATAAAAAGGGGGCAAAATTCCACCAGATTCCATGAGTCACACCTCTCAAATTTATGTGTAACTCAGAGAATTATTAGTCTGCTTAAAAATATCTCCCAATGCTCAAGAGTAAATAACTTAAACTTTTCAACATCTACAATGCATGACATAGTGGGAAGATTAAAGATTTCAGGGAAACCTTCGCCATTAAAACAGAAAGGAAACCACTGCTAGATGTGCACAAACTTTGATTGTTTAGGTAACATGGACTATATGCACAACTCCACTACTTGATGAACTTAATACTGCTCCTTTGTCCCCTGTCTTTCAGTATTGGAGAAACTAATTAATACTGGTGTGCCTGACCTCAGTAACCACGACAACATTGGCCAGACACACCTGTATTAATTAGTTTGTCCAATAATTAAAGACAGGAAGCAAAGGACCAGTATAAAGTTCAGGAAGTAGTGGAATTGTGCACATAGCTCATTACATGAGAAACCAACATGCCACCTTGTGGTCTTTGAATTGCTTTAGAAACTGTATTTACTGCACAGGTTATTGTCTGATTGATATTGGAATTTATTACATGATTCTTTATCATTGCTAGACAGGCCCATTCCTCACCTGTAGGTGGTGAGGACTGTGAGCTCATTCATACTTGTGTCCTTTCATAGTGATCACAATCCCGGCCTCAAGGCCGGTCCTGTGGTTCCAGGCTCCCTGCTGCAGCCACAGAGTCAGACTCAGACAAGCTCTGGACAATTGTAATTGTAATGTTTAATAGGTGGTTGCAGAGTGAGACATGGAATACCTGCAGGATACCGGTCCTTGAGGACCAGGATTGTGGTCCCCTTTACATGATGATAAATTGATGTGTTAACAAATCCTCTGACAAACTTTGTCAGTGGCGTGTGTGTGTGGTGGGGTACGTAGCGGTGTCCATGTTATAAATACCACATGTGTTGTTATATTTTCATAGTTTGTTACCAGTTCCATCAGCTGTTAATTAACTATATCTGCTAGATTTCATGTCAGGTGCTGCTTCTGATCAGCTTCTGGATCCAGGAACTTTGTGAAGGGGAAATGGGCTGCCTGGCGGAGGTCTGCACTCTCCGAGTGCTTTTCTAGTTCATATATGGTTTCAAAGAAAAAACACACATGTTCTAAAGTCAGATGAGTAAATGTTTCAATTGTTGTTTGGAAAAAGCTGATTCTTGACTTTTCATGCCAAAAATAAGAAAGACCATCCAGACTGTTATCAGGTGAAGAAACTATAGTCAGCATCTGTGATGGTATGGGGGTGCATCAGTCTCCACAACATGGATAACATATGTGTAAAGGTACCACGGAGGCGGGGAGCCAACTTTTCTTTTTTTTTTTTTTTTACAGCAGACAGGACAGTTTTACACTTCAACTGAATTAATCTTATGATTTATTTCTTTTTGTTTATTTTGTAGACTTCAGTTTGCTTTCCTGCATTGGTGAACTGCTTGCCCTATAACACTGGTTGTCAGATGTTTTTTTGAGCCCATGCAATGATTTCCACAACACAGATACATTTTAAGTCAGAACCGTTCATTTCTAGTTTTCAGCCTTTTGCTCATACAAGTGCATGCAGATATTTTTCTGGCTTAAATGATTCACAAATGAGGGTTTTCTGTTTTTTGTTCATATATCTTTATGTAATTCAGTCTATTTTTAGAGAAGGTTTTAAATAGATACAGAAACTGTAAATGCTTATTCTTGTTTTACGTACACACTCACACAAACACTTTTTTTATTCATATATACAGTATATACTATATATACAATAGTACATATATATGATATATACACTGTACCTCATGGTATTAAAGGCAATTTTAGAACAGAGGGAGACGAGAATTCTTTCCTGTTGGCTTTGCCAAAGCACATCTGGAAATGATCAGGGAACCAGGGAGACCTGTCAGCCAGGCAGGAGTACTCATTGCAGGGCAAGACGAGCTGGGGGAGCAAGGGTTGTCATGGAGCCTCTTCATCTCTTCAGACTCAGCAGTCTGCCTTCTTTGCTTTGTCTTTTGCTTCTACTGTGACAGAATAGAAACCTGGATGCTTGTAGATGCTTAACAAGTTTTTTTTTTTCCAAAGAGATGACAAGTGAACAAGTTGAACTAGACCAGCGAAGAAAAGGAGAAACTCCTCTTCCTCTTTCTGTTTGCTTGTGTGCGTATCTATCCACCCATCTATGTCTCTACAAGGCAACCATCTGTTTTGCAGTTAGATGGATTAGGTGCATGTCTGTGGTGTTTGTAGGTTTGTGTATGTGCTTAAGGTGGGGAGTTTCTACCTGACTAGGACAAGGAGACACAAGAATTTATGTGACGACAGACATCTGCCTCTATAAGTTAACTTTGTCTAGAGAAAGTTCAGATGGCTTGACGAAAATTTCATGATTGTTGTCTTTGAAGGCTTTGCTGCAAGTGTGCACAATGACTCTATATTTGCCCAGGAGCCCCACTCAGGAAACGATATCAATTCCAGGAAAAAGCAAGAAAAGGAGGCCATGTACACAACACAAGAACACAATTGATTAGGTTGCTGTAACCTTTGGTTTATCCTGTGTATGTTGAAGCCAGTAAAGCTTTACTACAAGATACTGATACTGTTGGAGTATTGGTTCAAATATTAAAGCCACAAGAAATGTGTGATGTATTTAAATATGCATTTGATTCCCTCGTTGGCCAAACAATTCATTGATTCAGACTTTGGAAATGTTATGTTACTATGTTTGATTGGACAGTGGTTGTGTTTCCACTTTCACTGACTCCTCAACTTTATGGAGATCTTTGACAGTTTTTCTTCTCATACAACTTTGCAGCCTCCTGCTCCTTCTAAATGTTTTCTTTTTTATCTATTTGTTATCTATTATTATGTGTGGCACAGCCTTGGTCATTAACAGCAGCAATCTTAAATCCGATCGTTTTATCTAACAATCTCTGTTCCTTAAAGCCTGCCTGCTCCTGCTGGTCACCTTGGCAACCTGCATCATTACCATTGCTCTCCAGCTCTTTATCTCCCTTTGTTGACTTTATTCCTGGCATGATCGACATTACTGGCACTGGACCTTTTATAAACCATTTCTCTGCCTGCCTGTCTCTGCCTCCTCAGGACACTCAGTCCACCAGTGTTCTGCCGGATGACAGTGGTTCCGTCTTGATGGACGACACCTCCAGCCAATGGTCAGCTGCAGCTGACACTGAGGAGGAGAGGAAAAGTGCCTTAGAGAAAAGCATGTATGTTTTCTATTTTCCCTTTTTTGATGATCATTTCAAACATTATTCACAATATTTATCTCTTACAAAATTGCAATACTGCTTTAAATGTTTCTTGATAAAAAGATGTGCACAAACACAATTTTGTTTGAGTGCAACTGCAGAATATCATCAGAGAAGGGAGCTTCTTTTAAGTAGCATTTAATGCTGCTGGCACAATACACGACTGTCACAGTTGTTGCCGATTTTGAAAAGACCGGGGCGTTCACACTAACAGACTAGATTCCATTGAATTATCCAAGATTGGGGATTACACATTTAATGACTGTCTCCTCCGCGGGATTCCAAACTACAAGATCGTTCAACCCAACTGAGGTGGTGGAAATCACCGACTCCTCATGTGCCAACCGCCATTACACAGAAAAGAAGAAGATGCACAAATCATCTTCCAGATTCTCTTCTCCATTTTGTTGTGGTAATCTGTTTGCTGCCCCCCCCCCCCCCCCGTCTGCGAATGTTGGGGAAATCCCGAGCTTGTGACTTGCAGGGACGCAGGAGGGATTCACAATAGTGATGCTGGGGCCGACCCCTGTCCCGCAGGACCTGCGGTGTGATATTTAAAAATGCATTTGTTGATTTGGGAGCTGCAGTGTTATTTGGCAGCAGAATCAGGTAGATTTCTGTAATTGAGGCTGTGGTGTGTCCGTGCGTAAAACGCAGCGCTGTGGCGGCCTGCCTACATCAGCTGTTGCTTTTTTCTTCGACAGTGTTGTACTGCAGTTAGAGTCTACGTAGACTTTTTGGAGGAGGTAAACATAGACCTGAATGGGTATCAATGAATGCTGAATGGGTGTTAAATACAAGTGTGTGTACTTGTATGCGTTTGTGCGTCATGGCTGTTGGTGTGGCATTAAATAAAAAGTTTAACAGCTCCATAAATGATGTGGTCGGCACCCCTGTGCACCTACAGGAAAAAATAGTATGGCATTGCCATGGAGTGTATTTAATAGCTGTGGGTTGGGACAGGCAAGATTATTGAAATATGCGCATCAATCCACGCATCACTAATTCCCAAGGCTGGGGCCGGTGGCTGCGTCTGCACCTGGCTGTTACAATAATAAATTGTGTCGGCTAATAGATACAATATTTAAAGTGACATCGGGCTGTGAGGAGGCTGCTGTAGCCTATAAACAAATATGTTTCACAAATATGTAATAACCTTGGGAGCCATCAGAGTCTGACTCCACAGCAGCGACACACTCTCAGCTCACCACCTCTCTTCTGTTTGCGTGTAATGCCGGAGTAGAACACATTTTTGCCCCTAAACAGTTTCAAGTTCGTTCTCAGTTAATTTCTTTATTTTTCTTCACTTCCATAGTCATATTTTGTCTTTCTGATTGTGCAGAGAGGAGAATCCCAACATGTGCGCTCTATTCCACGTTTACGGGGATGTAAAAAGGAAATTTACCCACTTAGATCCATGCATATGCATAGATTACATCTGAAAATTATTGTGCACATGACATTGTCAGGTTTTGATCGTATGCTGGGTTTCCGTAGGAAATCCACACAGTTCTTTGCACATGCAGTTCTGCTGCGCGACTCCCAGTTGTGCGTAGTTGCCTCTAGTTTTCAAACATGTTTCATTGACTACGACTGAGGTTGCGTCGGGTCGGTTTTTGTAACACACTTGGGGATCTGAGTCGCTTCCCCAGACACACCAAAAGATTTTTCTGCTGACTGGCAAGGCAGACTGAACCCTAGCCCCACCTGGAGCCGACTATGCCCGACTGCCAATCGTGGGTAAAATCGGGCAAATAATCGTGTAGTGTGCCGCCAGCTTAAGAACATGTAAAGCCAATTGTTGGCTTGATGGTGGCACTAAAAGAGAAATAAAGGGTTCATCAGAGTTATTATGATTGTCATATGATCTATGCAGTATTTACTCTGGACCAAAGTAATAAAATTATTTCATGATTAATTCTCCGTCGAAAAGTACTGTAAGTTGCAGTTTAACAAAAAAAGGCTGGAAAATTGTCCTTTGTGTTGTGTTTTCATTGAGATTCAGAACAATTCACACAACCAGTTAATATTTCCACATACATGCACACAGCATGATGCGGTCGACAGCTGCCACTCAACAACAGGAAGACAGATGTCTTATGAGTGCAGGTTGGATAAAGTTTGAAATAGTAAGCCCCAGCTCCTCAAGAAAGAATTTGTTGTTCAAGTTTTGTCTTTTTACTTTTTAACTTTCATCTTTTCTACCTTTTTTTTATTATTATTATTATTTAGCTCCTACCCACAAATGGTTATAGTTTGGAGTTAAAAATACATGGTTAGAAAATTATACTGCTATGCTCCACAAAGTTTTAAACTTTTGGTCACTGTCCCTGCTGCATGATGCATCTACTGCAAATGTACGCGTTACAGTTTCTGGTGAGGTGGACTGAGAGAAATGAACCAAACTATATGAACTACATGAATAATGATACTTGATTAGAAAAAAAAATATATCAAGGTCTGTAAGAATATTCCTTCCTATTAAACATGAACTTGTTTTCAAGGATTCTTTAATAATAAGTGTCTCCATCAGCTGGTAAAATGCTCCTCTTTCTATGGCAGTATCTTCACAAGTTAAACCGAGTAAAACAGCTATAAATATCAGTTTCAGGGACTTGTACTGTAGTTATGGTTCAGAGTAACACCTTCATTGGTAACGCCTTACTGGGACAATTTAAACTTTACAGTCATTCTTAGAATACAACAATAATATCAGTAATACCAATTTCCACGATGACCAATCAAATCAAACTTAAAAATGGCTCATAAAGCAGGTTTCTGCAACAAATTAAAAAAAAAAAATTTTGTTTATTTGTCTCATTACCGTTGAAAAAAAAAAATTGCTCTTCTTTCAAATAGAGCATTAAGTCAATGAGAAAATTTGGATTTTAAAAAATATTTTTGAACAAGTCACTAAAAATTTGGAGTTGTTTATGTGTTGCAATTTTTTTTTTCTTCACATTTGCCAAGCACGAACACAGAGCACTAACAAAAAGGCACATTGTTAATTAAAAATACCCTCATAGAATTGTGTTCAGCCATCATCCAGTCTATCAAGGGTCAAACTCCTCCTATAGAACAGTGAGCCTACTTCTGCATTGCACAAAAATTGTAATTCTTCCTTGATCCAGTAGGGGCTGGCTCCAAAACAGAGTAAATCCCCATAGACTCCCATGTTAAAAAGGCCAATTTCACAGCAGAAATAAACATGTTTACAGTCTGGTTCAAAAAATCATTTTAGGTTTAATAGGACAAGTTTTCTTTCATGTCAATTGTGAGGAGGGTGAATTTTTTTTAACTCATCTGTCTAGATGTTATTGAATCTTGAAATTACGCATAATTAGGGGCGTATCCTTTTGATTGACACACGCCAGACCGGATGCTGGCCTGCTGGCTGCTGCTGGCCAATTAGCTCCTTGTTTGCTCTCGGTAAGGTCTAAGTCTGCAGTAGGGTAGTAAAATGAGTCATAATAATAAATTAGATTTATATTGCGCTTTTTCTTGCAGGGCACTCAAAGCGCTCACAGTAGATCCATTATTCCTTCACTCCTCATTCATACTTTGTGATGGTAAGCTACGTATGTAGCCACAGCTGCCCTGGGACAGACTGACGGAAGCATTTTGCTTTAGCATTATGCGGGAGTGACAACACACCCGACACAGCAAGATGGCGACGGTGGGACACGCCCAACTGGCTTCACTTTCCCCTGTTCAGAAGTGACCGGATACTACGTACATTTTTTCTACAGTCTTTGGTCATAATGAAATTTAAAGACTAATTTAAAGGAATTTTGGAAAAGATGACGACTTTTCCTCACATCTCCAAACCAGTAGCACAGAAGAGCTGCACAAGCACCACAGCTCAGAGATTTGCATCCTGTAGTTGAAGTGAACATTTGTGCCATATTTAAAGGGTAATGTGTGCGCATTTGCTGGCAGAGGCATATTTTCAAAACTGGAGGCATCATCTGTGAAGTCACAATTTAAGCACAGAATTCTAAGGAGTGCATGTAATAATGGTTGAATTAGCCTTCTTATGTTAACCCTAACCCACAGAACAGGAGAAGTCCCCAGAAATGAGACCACTTCATTGCCTGGGCAATGTACTCTCTCCAGTTACACTCATCATGGTTGGTTTAGATCACAGGAACAGCTGTAGAGGTATCTATTTCTCAGATACCCCCCACCGCCTGCAGCTTCAAGAAGTATTATACTCACAAGGATTTATGAAATAACCTTGTAAACCCTGACATAAAAGTATTGAGGAAGTGATCGATTTTGTTATTTGAAGTTTTTCCTTTAAACCTTTAAACAAAATCCAACCATTTTTTGTGTTTGATAACCATTTGCAAGTTTTGTGTGGGTGATGGAGGGGTCTCAGAAACACACAGTATGTACCAAACATGATACAACTGGAAATAAATGGATATGAAAAGACAACAGGAAAGCGTTATGCTTCCTGACAGTTGCATAAAAAGAGGCTCACAGTAATATAAAATCAAATCACTGGAACCTCATTGTCTCACAGTCATCTGCGGTTGCTTTTACATCGTTGGTGTCATGTTAGTTAATTGGATTTATTTACTTCAAGTGCATAAGCCGAAAAATGCTTGTATTTGTACTGTAAATGCCACCAAATCAAATTTGATTTTAAATTGTAATCTCAAAAAAGTAAGAATTGAAAGTAAATTGAAACCTGTAGAATATATTTGTTACTTGTTTTTGCAAAT
This sequence comes from Atherinomorus stipes, assembly GCA_023101725.1. NCBI lineage: Eukaryota > Metazoa > Chordata > Actinopteri > Atheriniformes > Atherinidae > Atherinomorus > Atherinomorus stipes. The sequence continues at coordinate 260,060 of JALJCO010011891.1, forward strand.
AAGAGAAATTTGGTCACACGTCTCAACACAGTTCTTCACTCATTTATATCTTCGCAGGTATGTACTGAAGGAGCTCATCGAGACAGAGAAGCATTATGTGACAGACCTGGGGCTCATAGTGGAGGTAAACCTCACAGTCTGCCAGCTAGGAATACGTGATCCACACCGACACAGTCATCCACCCAGTCTGTCAAAGAGAGCTCCAAATCCCAAACATCACAATCCCTCCACTTTACTCCACACTTCTGTCTGCCTTCATCCCACCGTCTCCAGCCTTGAGCAGATTTTACGAATTATAAGCTTGAAGAGTATTATGTTTCTTTAAATAGCACCAGATATTTTGGCTCAGAGACAAATTCTAGCTATCTAAGACTTAATAAAAGCTCAATGATCTGTGGTATGTGATAGCCACTCTTGTAGAAACAACTGAGCCATATAGTGTTACTAGAGTATTTCTGCTGGTGTGAAGGGCAGGCGTCAACAGCTTTGTCTTTCTCTTGCAGGGCTACATGGCAACAATGAGCACCAAAGGTGTGCCAGAGGACATGAAGGGAAAAGACAAGATTGTTTTTGGGAACATTCATCAAATATTTGACTGGCATAAAGAGTAGGTCCCTGAATGTTTTAAAAAGATTTTCTTTAAAAATGGTTTTCAAATGCAGATAAGGTGAAAAGAAAACAGAGGATTTGGAGAGTAGTGTTTTTATCTGAGTGGAGGATAAAGGAACAAAAGTTCAGGAGGCAAGTCTGAACTTCCGTTTTTGGGGATGATTGTGTGTGTGTGTGTGTGTGTGTGTTTGTGTGTGTATATGCCTGTGTGTGTTTCCTCTCTGTAGCTACTTCCTGGGAGAGCTGGAGAAGTGTTTGGCAGAGCCAGAGAGGCTGGCTCAGCTCTTTATTAAACATGTGAGTATAACTTGTATGCAGGCACACACACATGCACGTGCACAGGGGTATGCACAAAAGTAGGCGAGTCTCTGTCTGCTTCCTTCTGCTGTTTAGGGTGAAGGTAAAGTGAAAAAAACCCAAAACAAAACAAAAACATTCGGAACTCCTGTTTATACACCGCAGTACTTTCCTCCTCTCTTAGCTGCCAGCTTAGCTCCTTCCACTCCCCTGTTACTGATACGTCTCAGTCAGGCTGTGTTTTTACAACAGTGCATACTGATAACACACATGATACACACTGGCTAATCTGACCATGGGCTGGACTAGTCAAGAGGGGGAAAAAAAAAGCCAGAAAAGACAACAAGAACACGACGATGAAAAACAAATCTTCAGCTCAGGCTCTTTATACAAGCTTTTCTCCACCCACAAGTCTAACCTATATGCATATCCTGACCTGAGAATGGAGCAAAGAGATGGAAAAAATATGGTTTAGTATATTGTTCTTGGAATAAAATAGAGCCAGAGTCAGTATAGGGTCACACAGGACTTATACAGTGAGTAAAATTAGATTTCTACATGTACTGACTAAGTGGTGGCACATGCAGGCATGGCTGACACGATGGCTAATTTGACCAGCTTGACTTTGCTTCACGTTTGAACATATTTAAGACTAAACCCTCTTTCTGTTTTTTTGCTATATTCACTCTCCCTTACCACAGCTCTTTCAACAATCCAAAGAGGCCCAGCCCACTTGATAATCAACTCAAAAAGCCTGCAGGGGAATTAAGAAACTTGTAACTAAATCTAAGCATGGTGTCAAACTGTGAAAACAAGCAGACTGGGAACATGGCTTTAATGAAAAGCAGAAAGCTCGATCTACTTTTAATAAGAGCTGTGTCACCAATATGCAACATGTGCACTCACTTCACACACACACGCAACATGTAAACACATGTGAACACAGTGCTACACAAGATCCTGGTAGACACATAGAGACGGCAAAATCTCTCTTACTTCAGCAGTGGCTGCCTGCATTGTGGGCTATACTCTGGACTACAGATGTAGACTACAGACTACATGCACTTTGTTGCTAGGTGCAGTCTTATATTGACAGGATGTAAATGGCTCTGGTTACATTGAGGGTAACCTGGGTGAATTATACATAACCTGATGCTCATTTACATGTAACTCCATTAGTTCTCTCAAGACTGCCACATCTACACTCCCATGCCAATTAGTCACAGAAGAGTAGGCGCTACCAGACAGAGTCAGCTTCAAAGGCTCTGCACTGAGACAAATCATTATTGCACTGCTGCCTTTCATCCCAAACTGCAACCAGAGACACTGCACAATGAAAACTGTTCCTTTTGCTCACTTTCAGGGCCATTTCCATGTGCTTAGAATGATATCAAAGATGCTTTTTTCTCACTATGAGCTCATGTTAAAGTCTTTTTACTTTTGCGATGCACAAAAGTCCTCAACATTAGACAAAACACAACAAAAAACCAAAAACATTGCAACAAAAGACATGACATAGCACAGATCAAACATTACAATGTTTCACAATACAAAGTACTTCAAAGGACATTTTTTATTTAATTAAAAAAAAATCATATCTTTGTGAAAGATATTTCACAAACAAAACATTTCCTTAACTATCACATTACAGAAAACTCAAAAACAACAAAAGCCAACACACAACATATTGACTTTACAAGCAAAGCATTTCTAAATTAATGACATTTGTGACAGCACAAAGACGAAACAGAAAGTAAGAACTTCATAATACATGAAAACTGATTTTCTGAAACGCTGTTGTGTTTAATTTGGTCATTTTGGGCTCATTTGTGTTATGTTTTTTCCTCTTTATGCCACTATACTTGTTGCTAACTATTAAGAAAATCTCAGCTGGGATGTTCAGTAAAGTACTGTTTGTTTGTTTGTTTGCTTTTCTACTTGTGTTGCAGGAAAGGCGTCTGCATATGTATGTTGTGTACTGTCAGAATAAGCCCAAATCGGAGCACATTGTCTCAGAATATATTGAGACCTATTTCGAGGTGAGAAACATTACGCACCTCGTAAAGGCTAACAAGACATTGATTATGGGCTTATATTACACTGGTATAAGATACATAACTGTGTGGATCTCTTTTGAGCTGCTACTTCATTTTAACTGGCAGTAAACACAAGACGAATAGACATATACAATATGATCCCGGCTGTTTATTGTCCTAGAGAGTTACATTATCCATCAGATGCTGTGTTTTGTGCTGTGGCTGTCACATTAACTGGTGGTGTGTGTATCCGTCTCCGTTGTCAGGAGCTTCGGCAGCAGCTGGGCCACAGGCTACAGCTCAATGACCTGCTCATCAAACCTGTCCAAAGGATCATGAAGTACCAGCTTCTGCTCAAGGTGAAAAACAGGACACAACTGAGCTGCTGACCACACACTAGCACCTGTGCACACATACTGAGCAGCCGTCAGACTCAAAGCAGCGCCTGCCACCAAGTTGTAAACATACAAGCTGATGTAAACACCTTCTGTGCATAAACACAACACACACAGAGCATATTTTCTGTTCAGGCTACTTTCCTGTAGAGGCAGAGACAAATTACAGAAGAGGACTTTAGCAATAATATGTACAAGTCTTTGAATGTGATCATTAAATTACATTCCTGGTATAAAACTTTGCTTGAATCTAAAACTTTGCCCTTAACTTTATAATGAAAGATGAGTTCTGACCCATAAATACTCCTCCAGATGTCCTCACCTCAGTCTGGGCAGTAAAACTGGAATGCTCTGGTGACCATGCTGTGTTTATTTCCCCAGGACTTCCTAAAGTATTACACCAAAGCTGGGATGGACACAGAGGAGTTGGAGGTGGGTGTCCTGATGGATAAACATACATTTTCGATGTGTCTTTTGGATGTGGATAGCAAAATGTTGTATATTGAGAGCAAATGTCACTTTTGTTTTGTAAACAGAAAGCAGTAGAAGTGATGTGCTTTGTGCCAAAGCGTTGCAATGACATGATGAATGTGGGCAGATTACAAGGCTTTGAGGTCAGTCTCAGGACAGTCGCTCTCAAAACAACCCTCCTGCTGAATATTTAGCCTCAGTTAAAATCCCCCCTGTAACTATTTCCTCTGTTTTTTTTCTGTACCAGGGGAAGATTACAGCCCAGGGCAAACTGCTCCAGCAAGACACTTTCACTGTTACCGAGCAGGACAGCAGCTTCCTGTCTCGAGCCAAAGAGAGGCGAGTCTTCCTGTTTGAGCAGCTGGTCATTTTTAGTGAGCCCATCGACAGGAAGAAAGGCTTCTCCCTCCCTGGGTACACCTTTAAGAACAGCATCAAGGTGGGTGCTGAAGGGAAGCCACCCAAGTTGTAGCAGAAAACACCAAAAACATGAGAAAGTATAGCGTACTCCAAGGATCTATGTTGCACAACTGATTTATTCCAGAATAATTCTTGTCTATCTTAAAATGTTATGTAATTCCTCAGTGTGGGCTTTTAAGAGTCTCACACATGTTATTTAACAAGCTGGATGAACTGCTCCCAGGTGCTAGTCAGATGTGATATGTTCCAGGTGAGCAGCCTGGGGGTGGAGCCCAGTGTGGATGGTGATGATGCACGTTTTGTTTTGACCTCACGCAACCCTGATGGGAGCGTGGTGCGCTTCCAGCTGCAGGCCGCCTCCCCTGAGATCTGCAGGGCCTGGGTCAATGATGTCGTTCAGATCTTGGAAAGCCAGCGCAACTTCCTCAATGGTACGTCCCAAGTGAGCTCTTGAGACTACTTCACAGCTCTTGCATCCATAAATCGTGTTGCTTTCCATTTATTGACTATGTTGTGAGCTTATTTTCACTGAAAGTTGTTAATTTAGTGTAAGTCTAGACTTTTTTCTTTGGTTTATGTGGTCTTATGGAACAAGCTACAGCTGGAGAAACTAGGTCACGTTCCAAGATAGTTTGGTTAGGTTTTGCTGCAGTCAAATTCCCACATATGGTGTGTTGATATTTAGAATACTTTGAAACTATTTTATCATTATTTTCACTTTTGCTTTAGTATGAATACGAACAAACCCATTTTCACAAAAAGGAGTACAATGTAAAACAGTAACTGATGAAATAAAACTAAATCAATTTAAGAATTTAAGTATAAACATTTTATTTTCCATATTTATCTTGTTGTTTTTGTTTTTTCTTTAAATATTTTTTTTTTTCTTTTAATTTGTTTATTGGAATTTTAGTTAAACTCTTTTATAAATCACAAATTCAGTAAATTTATGCAGTAAATGCCCCCTATCTATGATCCCGGATCTTTTAGAGCAGCAGTTTCCAAACTTTTTGAACCTTGATAACATACATACATTTGTTATCTTATAATTACATTGTTTCTGGATGCTCAGTGATAAAACTTCTACGTCTAAGGCTTGAAAACTATCAGAAACTTCATAACTAAGGAGGATAAATGTTTTCTGGTGGATTCGGTTCACCACTGTGACAAGGCACCTCCATCAGTGTCTCTTCTAAAATAATGTTAAATTCAGATTTTTTATATGTATTAGTGATAACTGAGTCATTTATGCATAAATTAAAAAAATAAATGTGTTAATTTGACAGATAAATCTCTGCGATAATGTGTTAATTTTGATTGCCCTAACATCCCCAAATTTATTCGATAAATGTCGGCTTTGTTTCTGTTTTTTTTTTTTATAATGATCTGGTGACCCCCTGAAATCATCCTGCAACCCCCATGGAGTCCTGACCCCAGTTTGTAAACCACTCCTCTACAACTTGTCACAATTTGTAACATTGAAATTAGTCAGAAAAAGCATCCATACCTCTCAGAGTGAATTTGATCTTCCACTACCCAAGCTGGGATATAACATTCCTGATCCACTGGACATGTGGGGTTTAAGGCTTGTCCAGTTTAGGAGTATTTAGTGATAGGCAAGTCAAGTAGTAAAGGCCAAAACATTATACATATTTAATGACCTGTCACAGTCCACAGGTCTTACACCAAACAGCTGTCATAGAATGTAGGTCAATAGCCATACTCAAAACCTTTCTGAAGGAGGTAATGCGGGACACGTCTGAAACATGTGCATTATGGTCGCTGGTACATGTTTGAACCGGTCAGATGTACACGGGCTGAGAGTTTAGACACACTCCCACAAAAGACGGAAGAAAACAGCTGTCAGTAAAATAAGTTGAAATTGACTAAAGTAATATTAAATAAAAGTTTTGACAAAATCATGCCATTGCTTTTGAATTGTGGCTCAACAGAAATATCAAAAACAAACAAAAATTCAAACAAGTAAACAAGCATGATGGGGCTCCTGAAGTAAAATTTTATTGAGCAACACTTTGACGCAATCACTGCACTCAAGTGTTTTCTGTAACATCTAATCAGACTTGTAACCTGCACCTGTTCACAGGTATTTATGCCCACTGTTCATGAGCAAGGTGCTCTAACATGTCTGGGACAGTTTTGCTTGGTTGTTTTTTTTTTTTTTAAGTTATTTTTAAAAACCAGAAAATCACAATCAGTTTTTTTTATTTTACTAAATTATGATTTAATGAGTTTTTTCTTTTTTTTAAAAATTATTATTACTTTGTCCAGTTTCTTGTTATTTGAATTACTTTTATGAATTTAGCATTTTCTTTAATGGGAGTGTGTCTAAACTTTCGGCCCGTACTGTAGGATGGGTACAGGGGTAAATCTTAGCCAGTTTGGCTTTGGTTAAGCGAATGTGGTAAACAATTTTAAATTGTTTAAGGCCATATCTACTGCATGAGGAAGATGAGTATACTTGCTTTAAAACCAACTTCCACAGATCAGTAGAGAGAGGTGTGCCAAGATCTTCCTTCCAGAGAGTCCTAATATAGGCAGCGTGGGCTGAGGATTTATGTTGGTTAGTGTGTCATAGATCCTTGTCATGGCACCCTTGTGGCCAGAAGAGTATCAGAATTGCTTCCTAAACTGTGACCAAGTTTTAAGTGTGTGAGCAATGACAGGATTAATGTGTGATGTATGAGTTTCCAGAGGTAATGGGGAAGTACAAAGAGTGAAAAGGAAAACCATGTGCATCATTTTTAATTTAATGCCTGCACATTATCTGGATGGCAGCATACATTACTGGAAAACCTGTATACTGTGTATCAGCATATTCAGCACTAATACCTTCTTCACATGAGAGCAAGTTACCCACAACACGTGCACTGATGCACTCCCACACATAACAAATCACACCATTTAAACTATGCACTGCTTACAAAGCAGATAGTATTTTTCCTCTTCAGCCCAGAGTCCCCTTTGTCCATATTAGAATTCAAGTTTAGATTTTTGTCAAACCACAGTAAAAAAGTTTAACTTCGGCTCAGTCCAAATGAAACTAAATCAGGTCCAGAGACTACACCTCCCGAGGATATTTCTTTTTTTGATGTGATGGAGTTTTAACTCAAATCGGTGAATGCAGGACTGGACTGTATCCACTGAAAATGATTTTCAGAAATGTTCCTGAGCCCATGCAGTGATATCCACACATACACAATCCTGTTTGCTTTTAATTCTGTGCTCCCCAATGGCCCAGAGATCACGATCATTAAATATTAAGTTTTATCCCTTGTGTTTTCTATTTTTTTCCCAACTCGTCGCTTAAGACAAATATTCTCGACACAAAATTACAGAGTATTGTAGGATTACAAACAGGTTTGCCTACCTTAAACACTGTTTATGAGGTTAAAGGATCATGAAGGCAAAACTTACTTTACTGCTATTATGTATACTACTTGCAGACAAATAAGTTGTACATACAACTATAGAAGTTATAAAAAGTCAAAATCTTTAAGGAATTTGTCATAATGCTCTTATAAATATGCTGATTGTGCACTATAGAAATGATCAGAAAAGTTGTCTAAATTTTAAATGAATTCAAACTCTAATAAACACCTGTGTGTGGGCACTGGATAAATAAATAACGGGTTATGATACAGTACAACACTGAAATGTTACTGTTAAATTTTATAAGATTAAAATATTTCCTTAGAACATAAATAGTTTTACCAATTGATATTTTTACCAACTAATTCCTACCAAATACAAAGCTGTATAAACCATTCAAGCTCAGCATTATACGATTATAATGCCTACTGTACTTCTGTTTTCTTTTTCAGCCTTACAGTCACCTATTGAGTATCAGCGACGAGAGAGCAAATCCAATAGCCTTGGCCGCAGCATGAGGCCCCCTATGTCTGCCACTAGCGCCCTGCGACCCCACTCATCTGCCTCTATTGACCGTCATAAGCTCCCCTCTCTCCACTCTCACAACACCTCTCTGCCCGCGCTCTACCTGCCGAGCCAAGGCCAGAGCCAAGGACCCAGCGAGACCTATTCTTTGAGGGATGTAGGTGTCTACAGCTGTAACTCACTGTGCACAGTGATGCTATCCTGTAATAAGTGCCCACTCAAGCACAATGTTTCTGTTTATAAAACACCTGCTTTGCCTGAGACACTGCTGTGCCTGCTCATTGCTTTAGCTTTCATGCTTGTTGGATGAGAATGTGGCAAAAATTAAAAGCAGCGAACTGCATTGTGTGCAAGCGACCCTGTACTGAGAGACTCACCTGTCCTTACCTGCATCTGCAGACCACTGTGGTCCAGCCGTGCCCTGCTGACTCCCACACTGTCTCCCCATCGCACGTCCGGCTGGGCTTCACTGATCAGCCAAACTGTCAAACTGTGTCAAATGGGCTGTACACCCCAACTACTCAAAGTGCACAGGTAGTGTATATGCATGTACCTCCAGACAAAAAGGAGCTTGAATCAAACGCTGAAAATGCAGTTATTATCACACAGCTGAACATTTTGCTCCTGAGTTGTTAAGCAATCATTATTCAGCAGCAGCACTGGGAAAAATTAATGAGAAAACAAGCCACAGAAAACAAACCACAGGGGAAATAATTTTAGGCCATTGAGCAACATGTAATAATAATTCCAATTTGTCCCTTACTGTTAATTAAGAGATGAAAGACTTGAGTAAATTGTGGCCATTTATTTAGACAAACATACAATAAAGGGATTAGTTGAGTTATAAAAAGAGTTACCTCTCCCCCTGTTGGATTAAAAAGGAATTAATATTTGGATATATAAAATCCAATTTATAGTTTAATTTAGTGGCTGAATTCGTAAACAAAAGACAGCATTCTCCCAGCTAGCAACAGGAGTGTCCTGGCAGCTGGCTTTAGGTTAGCAACATGCCCCTCTGTCATCACTGGACACTTGTCCTCAGAGGGACAGCGCTGACAGAGCAGCGTTTGTTGTCCTCCACACCCATCTCTGCTCACTTAGACTGGACTGGCCTGAAACACAACAAACAGGACGCAGGCTAAGTCAGATGAGGAAGTCAGAGGGAGATGCCTATCAGAGCCACATTATCATTTCCCCTGCTTGTGCTGTGGTGAGCATCTACATACCTGTAGATGAGGTAGTGCATATTTTTAGTCTGAGACAACAGAAAAACAAAACTATGTATGATTTTTAACATTTTCAGTTAAATGCACGAGCAGGAAAGGAAAAGAATGATGCATCATGTTGCTATAAGAACAGAATGCTTCCTCAGAGTTTGCCTGTGGTTTGATGAATGTTCCCTGTCTCCCCAGCAGAGAGCAGGAGAGGGCTGCCGCAGGGGTCAGGCTGTCGATGCTGGGAACCAGGCTCCTCTGTCGGGCCCCTCAGCCGGACGGCGTCCTAGCAACCTCGCCCAGCTAGCTGAAGATGACCTCTGAACTCTGTGTGTCTCCTGGGTCAGGAGGACAGCTAACGCTACATCTGTGAAGACAACACTTGTCCACTGGTTGTTTATGCCAGACTGGATCTTTACTGGGTCAGATATGAATCCTGGAGGATTATGAAAGAAACTGATCTATGAACAAATATGAAAACTGCTTGGCTCCTTTTTAAAGAGCCACTGAAAGGGAGGTGATACGGCCTCAATCACCAACAGTGGATATGAACAGCACCCAGCAGGACGCTTCTGGACTCAGAGTTCTAGGATAATCCTTGTTACGACAGTTTCTGCTTCTTACCTTTTTGGAGAGTTTGTATCCTGTACCATTCTCTCTATGAAAGAGTAAGGAGAATTTGCTAGATGATTCCATTCCTAATTGGGGCAGTCACTGGAGTTATGTGTTTGCCTGAATGAATGTTTATGAAATTATGCGTGGATGTGTTGTGCGTATGAGAGAGTGCAAGTTAATAGCACTAACTCTTCTTGTATCCTGTCAAATTTATTTCTTTTTTTTTTTTTCGTGACGCCCCATTATGGAGACAAATACAGCTACATTTGTATGTTTTTTAATTTCCCTGCTGAAAACGGAGCTTGCTGTTTATGTCGACAAGAACAGGAAAGGCAGAACACTTGATGTGAGCATGCCACGAGAACTTTCCTCACTGTAATTTCATTTGAAAGAGAAGAACTTTCTTTGTTGCCACAGTGTTGAGAACCTGCGCGTGCTCTGATATTCTGTTTGACTGGACTCCCTTTGATCCGGACAAGAAGGCATGAGGGAGCCCCCTGGAGGTTTTCTGTGGGTATGACGTCACCTCAGATTTCTTTCTACTCTTTGGGCAACTCCTGAGGAGTTGCAAATGCATTCAAAGGGCCTGCTGTGCTGACCCAAAGTGCTGCATGAAACATCTCCTTGGTGACTGACTAGAACAATGCTACTTTACTCAGATCTTTCTTTAAGCTGAAGTGGATTGTTTAGGATCTCGGGGACAGGAATACTTAAAAACGCATTGTTTTTAAATAATATGAATAGTTTTATTAATCCACTGTTGTCACGTCAAGGCTGTGCACCATTTCTATAATCTCTGTTAGCTTTTGCCCTCATGGACTAAATACTGTACAGTGCATACCATAAGGCAATCATAAACTGCTTCTTGTAAGATAAAGAATGACCCAGGTATGATAAGAATTGCTACTATTACAGCTGGTTGTTTCGTTGATCTGCATGCTCTCTCCTTCTCAAAAGTGCCAAAAACAACTGCAGCTCACCGCTTAAATGTTTCAGGCCCTTTTGCTCTACTCCGTAATGCGCCACTAATCTCAAAAACTATTCGAGATATCTGCATTTCCATCTAAATTTTAAAACCAAAGTGACAAATACAGAAGAGCTGGTTAATAAAGGGAGGCAATCCTGTCAGGTCTGCTTTTTTTGTGGCCAGTAGAGGTCACCAAAAGGCTTTCAACCCCCCCACCCCACCCCATCCCGCTTAGTCGGATCATACAGCTTCACCAAAGATCAATGGGCTTCACATTTTAGAGAGCACGCTGAGGCTGCTTGACAGCCTGTCCAAACAAAATTAAAAAGCAAACAAACAATAATTTGATTAAAAGGAAATTAAGATGTGCCATTAGATAATTTTTAACCGTGTCAAACAATGTGAAATGTTGAGTTTCATGGGAATTACTGATCAAGCAGTTTTGCATGTAACACAAAGGAACACGACTACCGAGATCCAAACTCATGGACGTGAAGTCAAGAGAGGGTTGGTTAATGCCACATTTGACTGAGTAGAAACAGGTGTATCATATCGAATAAAGTGTCTTTTTGAAACTGAGCACTGTGTTAGTTTGTCCACGCAATCTCTCTTTTTGTAAAACAGCTAATAATGTTTATTATTTATTTATTTAGAGTGTTTGCATTTAATCAATTTAAATCCTTGACAGTGAATTTTAAACTTCTGTGTATACTGTACAAATTGTGACTACAGTGGAACTAACAGTGGAGGTAAAGTCTTCATTTTGCCGTAGAGTTCAACAGACTCCACTGTGGGACCTCCAACAAAGACAAAGCATTTGCTTGCTTTTGCATCCCACTAGAGGAAGTTCAAACAGGATTAAAAACAAAGGGAAGAAACCCCTGGATAGGCAGACATCTGGTTGGCTGCCCTCCGAATAAAGCCCCATTCTGGGCTGTAAAGCAGGGCCTATCGTAACACGGTTGTGATATATGGAGGTTTGGGGCGGGAGGGGTATTAACTTTCACAAGGGTGCAAAATCAAAGGGAGTTCCTGTCACCACTGAGGGGGTCTCAGCAACAGGGGTCCCATTCACAGGGAATTCCTCTCCACTGCCCTCTGTTGCATCTGTTGACTCAATCTTCTTTATTGAGAGAAAGAAAACACTCATTAAAAGCCACATGACTGTGAACTTGATTGCAGCAGGCGAGACAAACAGCCCCATCAATAGGATGAGTATTTACTTTGAGGTGTGAAAATCTTTGAACAGCCCACCATGTTAGGGCTTCTTTAGGAGCTTCTTCCTTCACACCAACATCACAATGAACAGCATTTGTATTCTGAAGGCAATCAAATTATCATTTAAATAAAATGTTAGATCTTTTAGGTGCTCTAGGGCACTTTTAGAGATTCACACATTTATTAGATGAGCTGGTGAGAAGGTAAAACCACTGGCTGTATATTTTATGCCACAGCTGAAAGGATGTAAGAAAAAAACTACTAAAAACAGAGACATTGTTTCCATGACAATGTTTATTCAAATTTACATGCTGCCAAAACTCCAAATAAAATTGTTCAGAATATTTATACATAATTTACAAAGAATTTTAAAATTTAAAATTCATACTAATCTGCAGGAATGTTTTTTTTTTTTTTATCTCACATTGATGCGGACGAGCAGATACATTTATAAATCATTTTAACATTTAAAAAGAAACCGATAACGTGTTTTGGAAAAATTGTTTTAAAATCAAAATCTTAATTATCAGCAGGACCACATCCAGTACAAACTTAGCATTTGAGAGCGGAAACAAAGTTTTTCTGCAGCAACCTTAGGCTGTTACTAAGGCAAACATTTTTATCCAAGATAATTATACAGTATGGACACATGTTAAAGTAAACCTTTTTAAAATTTTTCTTATGTCTGGCAAAATCAAAATGGATAAAATATTTACATCATGAAGGTTGAGAAAAATAGATTTTTCACATCAGTCTAAATTTAAATAAAATTTGAATCATTAAAAGGCAGAAAATCAGTTTTGTTTCAAGGTGAAATCTGTCGGAAAGCACGCTGAATATCACTTAAAAATGGTTCAAGTATTTTTTCTCCTTTTCTTTTTTGTTTTGTAAAAGTGCATTGCCTTAAACAACACACAATTATTTTACTCAAAATTTTACTGGCTAAATATATTCGTATGGTTCTAATGGAATTTCAAAGCAGGGCTTTGACAAGGAAAGAAAGAAATCAGGGAGCTTGGTGCTTACCCTCTAGTGCAAAGCTATGGCAGTAAGTGTGAGTCACACAGTCTGGTCATTGTTGCTTTTTATTACTAAAAGGAAAACCATAAAGATCACTCTCGCTTAATATTGGTTAGCAGAGGGTCTGTACTCTGTGAGGGTTGCCCAGACCGACCCTTCCTGGTCTGGTGGGTCTTGACATGTTTGGAGAGGTGGTCACTCCTCATGAATCTCTTGCCGCACTGCTGGCATCCAAAGCGCTTCTCTCCAGTGTGTGTGCGGAGGTGCCGCTGTAGCTCATCTGAACGGGTGAAGCTTTTCCCACAGAAGAGCCAGTTACAGATGAAGGGCCTCTCCCCAGCATGCCAGCGCAGATGTGCCTTCAGGTGAGATGTCTTCTTGTATACTTTGCCACATTCTGGGATGTGACAGATGTGCAGTCTCTTCTTCCCAAACTCTAACCCCCCACCATTTGCTTGGCAGTTGGGGCATTTGCAGCGTCTGCAGCGCCGTGTGGAGCTCAGCAGACCCTTGGAGGTGCCCTGGAGAAGAGCGGCTATCTGTGGTTGGTGACCCAAAACCAGCTGTCTGCCCAGGGAGAAGGGATGGTTGGCAGGGGTGGCGTTGGTTTGGGGTAAGCTCCACCACTGCTGCCCTTCCTCCACATGGCCTCCAGACAAGTGATGCCTGGCAGAGGAATTCTGGAGGAAGCTGGGGAAGTTTTGTCCCACACTGTTATGCTGAGGATAATAAGGGCTGCTGGTCTGTGGCTGTGAGGACAGCACTTTAACAGGGGAAAGTTCAAAGGAGTAGGATGATGCAGGTTCAGCTGGAGGGGTGAGAGGCAGCTCGTGGTGGTGATGATGGGGGTGATGGTGATGATGACCCAGGCCAGACTGCATGTGTCCAGGGAACTGCACCTTTGGCACTGTGAAGGTCATCTGGTGTGTGCTGAGGGCCGTGCTGGGTGCCATATCGTTGCTCCAGAGCTGAAACATTCCAGATGTGGAGCTCACGGTGCCTTCATAGGGGAACTGGGAGCCTTCTGAGCCCATAGTGCTTCCCACCTGCCAGGCCTGGCTGCAGGTGGTGGCCAGGAAGGAGAGGGCGTTAGGTGGTCCCTCTGGGGAGGAGCTGGGTGTCCGGTCCTGTGTGATGATACACAAACACACATCAGGTCAAAAAGGCCATCTCTGAGGAAAATAAAAGTTTAAAAGCCTCTGTGTTTACATATATATATATATATATATATATATATATATATATATATGGTCACAAAATTGTATTCAAGATTTTTACACAAATCATATTTCCAACATTTTAAAACAGTAAATTCTTTAATTTTCTGTATTGAATTCTTTTAAACTAATGTTTTAATAATAAGTAGGAATTATCTCAAAATGTTCTAACACTCTAACTAGTTGGGAAAATGTCCAGACTGGATTCGCACTCAGTCACACATTTTAGAGAAGCAACGCATGCAGGACATAAACCTGCTTTGCATCAAACTGACCATAGAACAAACCTGCAAAAAGGTGTGCAAAAAGTTGTCAGTCCTTTGTATCGTCAGCGCAGCCATCTGTCCTTGCGCTCCTTCTCCACGCACCTGCAACACAAACTGCGCCGAGACTCGACGACGCGCACAGATCTAAAGTACAGCTGAGGGAGCGCGAGGAAAAGATGCTCACATTCAGGTTTTGTAGGACTCCGACACTTAAGCGGTTGTGCTCTGGGAAATCCTGTTTCTTTCAAAAGTCCCTCCGTGCAGCAGGTAAATATTTTCAGTCCAGATCACTCGGTGCTGAAGCAGCCGGAGGAAGTTAAGTGGCGGAGAGGCGCGCAGTAAATCCGTGCGATCATCTCAGAGGCGCCTGAGCTGCATCTTCTCTTTATAGAGAGTAAAGATCCTCTCAACGGGGTCTCCAGTATGATGCAGGCGAGCCCATCAATAGAGAGGAGATGAGTGGGAGGAAGGAGGGGGGTTGTTAGGTAAAGGGGTGGGCTACTCATAATTTCACTCAATTTCAACCAAATGCTGACCCCGGCATCTGACGCCTCCTCCGATTGTTCTGAAAAAAGACTGGAGGCCTGATAAGAATTCTAAGTGAATTTCTACTTTTCAGAACAGTATACCTTCACTGGACATCTTGTGTCATGCTCTTTGATTTAAAAATAAACCAGTTCTGCCATTATCACAAGTGGGGGAAAAAAATGGGTTTCAGCAATTTTCCTCCACATTCTGTTCAAGAACAAAATGCTTAGTTTGTTAAAAGATCTAAGATTTGCAGAGCCACCTTTGTGAAAAATATTTCTCACTCTGGGAGTATTTGCATACTGTTTAATTCCTTTGTGGGAATTCAAGTAAAGATAGAAAATAAACCTTTATTTTTGGCGGTGATCAGTGATGCAGTGTTAAGTGAAAAGGTGGGCAAACAGATCTCCAGTTAACACCCAAAAAAGACAAACAATCATCATAGATTCACTCCCAACAGCATGAATTTTCCTTTTTTAAATCACTCTAATGATGCAAAGGGGGATGAACACGGAAACTTCATCTGGCTCGCAGAGAAAACGAATGAGAACAGAAGTAATTTGATGTGATTAGTTTTTATTCTGAGAAAAATGTTTGTGTCTGCAGCGAGAACACAGCGGCTCGGCTTTGTCAGGTTTAAGGATCACACACTCACACACTCTCTGCGGAAAGTCACAATGTTTTCCCTTCACAAAGCTAATTGATAAAACTCAATCAAAGACTCCTGAGTTCTCACCAGTAGGTGACATGTCAAATAGGCTGCCCTGTGTGACATTCTCACATTTCAGAGTTCAAGTAAAGGCCGCTTCAGATCTGCTCCATTAAATGCAGATTGAGGCTTAATCTCATTCTGTAAGTCTGTTCACCATTACAATGTTAAGAGTTTAAATCCAGGCTGGGAACCTGTTTCTCATGTAAATTCCTGGTTCCTCGCTTCTCTGCTCCTCACTGTTTTCCAGGCTGTGATCCTTAAATAAACACACCCCAAGGAGATGCCACCTGAAATCAGAAGTAACTTAAATAAAACATGTATGCAGTAATGTGGTGTTTCTTTGAAATCACCAAAGCTTTGATTGCATTAAGTTTTTTTTCATTTTTAAAGCAGCATCAATCGGTTAAGGCCTTTTTTGAAGGTAAGACCTCACTGTGAAACCCAAGATTTCCTCAGACACACAATAATGTTCAGAATTAAACTACAGCTTGTTAATAACACATTGTGTTTATGATTTCAGGTGAAGGCAAAATTTGCTTATATATTAATTCATTTGTTCACTAATCCAAGATTTTAAGTATTATTAGCTGAAGATGCATACTGCATGTTCAAGCAGATGAAAAAACACTTGGAAAAATACATTAGATAAATACTAAATGTGTCTTATAACTCGTCTAAAATCATTTTTGTAAGCAGAGCAACACCTACAGACTGAAACTACACAGATTTCTTTTTGTTTAAAGCATAAATTCTTACCATGCAAATTGTAATGAATTTAATAGCCACATTTGCATGGAGGAATATGAGTAATTCCAAAATAAAGTGAACGTTTTGGATTACAGAAAACAGCAGTGAAGGAAAGGAATGAGGAGGACACGAAAAAACAAGAGTGTATCTTGGAGGCTGAGGTGTACTGTGTCTGCGGTTTATTACGGAGCAGAAGTTGTTAATTACCCTGATTCTTATTTCCTGTCCCCTCTCCCCCACGCCACCCCACCCCCACTGTACTGCCTCCCAGATGAGTGTCTTTGAAGTGCAAAGTACTCTCTCCTCACTTTGAACTGTGAAAACAATGCTCATGTGGTGGTGCTTACCTTCCCCATGTTACCTCATTTAAATAGACCTGGATAAGGCTTCTACGGTATTCAAGGGAAAACTAATTTCCAGAGAAAGAGGTCCCTGTGTTCATTAAACAGCTGGTGAGACTGCCGGTAATCAGGCCCACTCCGTCATGCACTGCAGGCTGCTCTGGGTGGCTACCAGCAGCTTCAAAACTGACACAGACTGAAATCCCAACAAGATGATGCAGATGTTCTCATGCACCTATTTCTCGACAGCAAATGCATCCAAGAAAGTCTAACAACAAATTTCAAAACTCTTCAGGGCTTTCTGTGCTTTGAAATCTCCTCATTTTGGAGAACTTTCATTTTCAGATCTTCTGCCTGTTTTTATATGGAGCACAAATGGTGCTGTTTGTGTTGCAGAGTCAATCTTACTCTTAAACTCTGAGCATAGAATATGCAAGTGAGGACTCAAGCTGTTTTTTCTTTCTTTTCTTTTTTTTTTTTTTATCATGCCTGGGGGGCAGTTTAAGAGCCTCAGATCACTAAATTGTCCCAGCTGTCTTGACCATCTGCACTCGAAAAGGGCCGCCACAGAGGAGAGCAGTCTTTGTGCTGGTGGCCATGTCAAAAAGCCAGTTTTACAGCTCTGTGCTGACTCAATGGCCCTCATGTGACAAATGTGGCCTAATGGATGAGACAGGCAGCATGTAAAAGCCTGCTGCTAACTGTAGTGCATCATTCTTTAACCATTCAGCAAGCAGAAACAAGACAAGATGGGGTTTAATTACCTTGACAATCAGTTTCTTTTGGACGAAGAGCAACGCCAACAGCTGGACTTCACTGTGCCACAACTTGGAGTTATTTAGAAATGTGTGGCTGTTTCACAGTTTTTTATGGACTGCAGCAGTCTGAAATGTTCTTTATAAATGAATTACTTGCTTCACTCACATCATATTTATTATCATATCATTATCTCATATCCTGATAGTGTATTCAGAAAAAAAAGGAAAAAAAAAAAAAGCATGAAACATTTCTTAGTTACAGTATTTCCAACCCGTAGTTGTAGTTAAAGCTGGTTCTTTAACAGCCCGTTCTCTCACCCAGTCATTTGCATTTTTCTCCATTTAAAGCAATTTTGGTTATCAGAACATGTAATGTTTGATGAATGCTGGGTTATTTTAGAGATACATATAACATAACTACGTATTTTAGTTTGGTGATAAAGAGTACAATGAACCGCTAAAAAGCAGAATCTAAATCATCAATAGAGTAAAAGATTTGTAGTCCTGGGTATAATTTGACTTTTTATTCTTGCTTTTAAGACATTGCAACTCATGTTTGTTTCAGTTTAGCTGATTAGTTTTACAGCAAAATGAAAGTTGCATAATTACAATTACAATATTTTTGCATAGCTTCTCAGATCTGTGGTGATTCCCACCCCTCTAGCACTGTTTACATTGCTAGGTGTGCTAGAAGCAGAAAACTATAATAATTCCCCCATCTCATGTCCATTAGCATGTATGAAAACCCCAAAATCTCCAGTCTTGGGCAGACACAGGCAGACAGCACTCATCTTCACTTGTCAAAGAAAACTTTTATCAATACCAAGAGCACTTGAAGTTTGTTTGCATTTTGTTTTCCAGCGCTCTTAACAACTTCAGAAGTCAGATCACAGGAGTATCTGATCAAAGCGCTTCGTGGTTAGTTCTGGAAACACAGGAGTGCTACGCCACGCTTTGATACTCCACATCAATATTTCAATTCAACAATCACTTGACATGCACCCATACTCCCAGAGACGAAAGACGAAAGGGGAGAGTGGAGAGAGAGATCCTGGGGAGACGGAGGGGGTTTGTGAAGTACAGTAAAAGAAGTGGGTTGAAGAAATCACTGCCTTCCTCACCTTTGGAGAAATGCTATATAAACTGCACTGAGATGACCTACACGAATGTATAAAAGTCCGCTGAAGGCAAGGGATTTATCATGCAACGTATCCCAGAGACACTTTTGCAGGGAGAGAAAACTTACACAAAAACAAACAAATCAAACTATGAAATCCACTCACAGGATTCAAGAAACACACACGCACACACATATATACATATATCAATACTGAAACATTTGTCACGGGCTAAAAGCCTGAACAGAGGTGTTTCATGTTTTATCAAAGGAAAGTAGTGCAGGAACTCTGCTGTGATAAAAATGAATACAGTCCATCTGCCAAATGTCACTTTCATGGTTCTTCATAATGATTTCATCATCTCGACAGGATATGACATGCTTTGAAGGTTTTGGCCAATGACGTGTGGTGTTTGATCTGAAAAAGAAATGTACCATAATGATGCATGACGAGAAATGAAGTCAATCAAGAAATAATAAGTGTCACACGGCTTTCAAGGAGCGAAATACATTTTCACAGCATCCTGTCGCATGAAAATAAATTAAGTTGTGTAAAAAGTAGAATAATACAAAAGCTGAGCGAATTACAGTGTTTAAACTTTATCTTCCATTGGGAATGATAAATACATAAAAAAAATATCCCAAAACACATTCTGACAGATAGGAAACTGTATTCAAAAAGTCTGTTTCATGAGAAATGACGAGGTTTCCACTCCTTTAAAAGACTGAGAGATTTAATAAAATGTACAATAACTGAAAGGGAATGAGCAAAACAATAAGTTTTGACTGGGTTGAAATGGGAAAAAATGATTCTGTAGTGGGAATCACTGCAAGGACCGGCTTCTCAGCAATATGGATCACAGTTTACAGAATCACTGCAGCCATGAATCAAAGTTAAAACTTCACCATGAAAACATGCAACTGAAAAAAGAAGAAGAAAAGAGAGAAGCACAAGATTAAAAAACTGTTTCCTGATTCTGCAGGCCCGCCTGAGCTGGTAAACACTGGATCAAGGCAAAAAGAAAAACAGTCCTGTGGTAAGACGAACTAAAATTTCTAATTCTTTATAGAAATTAAGACTTAAGTGGAAAAGGAGCCATGTTAGTACACAATATAAAAGTTAGCATCATTGAGTTATTTGTAGTGGATTGTACATGGAATTAATTTAATCTTTAAAAAAAATAAAATATGTAGGACAGCTTGTGCTACTTTTTGTTTGAAAAGTGCTTTATAAATAAAATTTGATTTGATTCTCATTGAATTGCAACTTGCACATCTGTGAAATCATTACTGCTGCGACTGAATGATACAGACTGCAATATATATATATGCAATATGCAATATGCAATATGCAATATATATATATATATATATATATATATATATATATATATATATATATATATATATATATATATATATATGTATATAAATTGTCAGTTTCAACATCTGTCATGTTCTCTTTACACCATGTTTGAAATATTTTTCAGTCATTCAGTGTGTCAGGGCCAAGTGTTTCATGTCATTTTGTTAATCCTCATTTAGCTGCATCATCTTTATTTAGTTGTCTGTTTTCATTTGCCACTTGTATGTCAAAAACTATAAGTCCCCGGTGTCAGATTTTTCCTTCATACATGACCATTTGGATTGATTGTGATCTGATTAAGCTGTCTTAGCATCTGTCAGTTGTCTGTCATCCTCTGTGAGTTTCCCGTTGGTGTTTCAAGTATCCACTCTGGCACTTCCCTTTGAGCATGATAAGTTTATGGTAATTTATTTCCCCAACACAGCATTTAAAATTAATGATAACTAATTTACCAGGAAAAAAATGGATTGTTTATTCATGGGGTTCGCTGTGTAAATTCCCTAAAAAGATGAATTCCCCACAATTGCTTGTCTGCACAATGCCACATAAAATGAATAATAAAAAAGCAGAGACAAAAGAATAAAGAAACAATGGGATCATCACCCACGAAGCCTATATGAACACGTTTAGACAAAGACAAACACAGGTAAATAATTAGATGGAACATGTGACAATATCATTTACAGCTATCAAGTTAATGTGGGTATTGTAGCATGCAGGGACTTCTGCCAATTGATCTTATTGCTTTGTCAAGCAACTTAGGGAGATGTGAGCACCTGTCCCAGTGATATTGATGTCTGATCTAAACCACTGCTCTGTTCATTGAAAGTACAAAAAGAAAACAAAACAACCTGCCAATATTTGAGGCTGATACTGCCTTCCAAAATTAATTTAATAAAGGACAAATTAAAAACTTATTTTGAAAACTCTTAAGATGAAAAAAAGAAACAAAGCAATTTAAATAAATATATAAAAGAGAAACAGTGCACTTGCAAAAAATATTAAATAGAAACATTTTATATATATATATATATATATATATATATATATATATATATATGTATATACACACACACAACAAGTTGAATGTTATATATACAGTATATACCAGCAAAACACGCAAATATTGGCCTAAAATATCACCTGGCTGATGTATTGGTCTATCTTTATTGTTGATCCTCTGTATCAAAACAACATGCAAGTGAAAATATGTGGAGAACATCATTGCGCCTGAACCAAACCAAACATTAATATAACCCAAGAAGCCCAAACATGCCATCTGGGAAAAAGGACTCTTGTCGGTATGGTAACCAGATCTTATGGCAGGGCTCCAGTTGGAATCAGAAATGCAAAGCAGGAGCAGAGATACAAGGGCTACATGTGCAGAGGAGTGCCGCGCAGCCAGAGCCGTAGATTTATTTGTAAACGTACGCCTGCGATGCCACTATCTGTTAAACCCCTCAGTCAGCTCAGCCTGCGTAATGTGAGGGGAAGTGTCACCCTGTCACCACCATGCCAGGGATCAGCCTGCTGTTTGTGTGTACTGCGAATCAAGCCAAGCTCGGAGGAGGAGGGGAGGAAATGACACAGAGGCTCTTTCATCTAATCCTTGTGGTGTAATTTGCACCTCAGTAAGTTTAATTGATGACTACTGATCAAATGCTTGCCTTTGAAAATAAAATCTTTGGGATTGTTATTTTCCCTTCAACCTGCAAAAAGAATTCTTAATGCACCTGATGAGAGGGCTCGAACAGATGGATCAGTTTTGGAGAGTTTTAACTTTGGCACAGTGTGCTGAAAAACTACTGCCAATATTCTGTGTATTTTCCTTTATTCTCTGGATTAACTTTAGATTTGAAGTGTTCAAACTTCATTGAGCAAACTTGGAGGGAGCAGACTTTCCTCTCCACAGCACAGTCTGAGCAGTAGCATATGCACCTGGTTTCTGTGTTCGTCCTACTTCCTCCAGAGATCCAACCTGAGCATCAGTGTCATTCAGACAAATGGATAGTGACAGGCCAAGCTTATCAATGTCAACGTCAGGCTGCTCTCCGGGACTTTGATTCCGCACTTTTCCCACAGCTGAACAGAAGGCTGTGCTTTGCAAAACAAACCAACAAACAGGGATCCTGAAGAGTGTGATGAAAGAGTAAACAACACGGCCCGGTAACATGCCCCACAACCATGACACTTCCTAAGTAGGTTACCACAGAGGGTAACCCAATTTAACATGTTGGTTTGATTGTGCTCAGAACACACTGAGAACTTCAGGAAGCTCACAGCGTCTCGGTGTGGTGAGGCTGATGAAGATTGATCCGTCTCAGGACCTTGGCCTTGAAAAAAAATCAAATGGGCCCACCACCAGCGCCCTTGCATGTGTACAAAGCAGTTCATTATCAAGAAAAATTATAGGGAGTCATTCTATTGATGTTGCTTAACTAATTGTAAAGCAGGGGATTCAAAAGCAGATGTTGCATTTCAAAGCAGTTGTGAGCAAGGAGACAGGTTATGATTTATGCTAAAATGTGTGGCTTCAAAGCGTCGAACGCGGCTTCTAAACAAATTGAACAAGTCAAGCGCTATTCACCCAGGACCAGGCGGGAGCCCAGTGCATGTAGATCAGAGGCGCGCGGCTGCCGCTTGTAATATCACTCAGTGGAGGAGGGGTCCCATAGGGGGGAAGCAGCACATAGAGGCTAACATTGAGCAGCCTTTGCACAGAAAGGAATTAGGAACGGGTGCAGCTGCAGCACCTGTGCAGAAACTACCCCCTGAACCCCCCCCCACACACACACACACACACATGCGCGCACACATTCCACCCCACCATCCTCCTTCTGCTACTCTCCTGGAGCATCATCCACTCAGGGGGAGTGGAGAGGGGTGGGCAGCATCTTGAGACTTGACATCCTTTCTGTGGATGGCACTATTATCTGGGAGGAGATGGAAGAATTGAGAGGAGATACAGGCTCTATGTCAACATACTGATGCAATTTCAGCAAACATGGGTAAAGCTGGGTTAGTTGATGGGAGGACTGGTAGAAGGGGGAGGCTTATCACTGTTGTCTTCTTAACGAGGCAGGCAGTGTACAATGTAAGGACTAATATCAGGTCTTCGAGTAGAATCAGGCTAAAAGCAGAAGAAATTGAAAGAAGTCAGAATTATGAGGCGCATGTTCACGTGTAACAGTGGAAATCTGAGTTTAAAACAGAAATAAAGGCATAAATACAGGATGTAACATATGTCCTAATGATACACCAAGAATCAAAGAAGGTGTAGAAGTGGTGTACCATCCTGAATTTTACATTACAGAAGTATTCCTTCTTGTTGATGTTGCCATACATGTAAAACTACTGCCTGCACGGACTCCTCTCATAAGTCATTTTCCCGTCTGTTTTCTTCCATTTGATGCAGCCTAAATTGGGACGGGAGAAACGAATTGCTAAATTTTTAATTAACTTCATAACATCTGCACTTGTGCTTTGAGAGAGCAGCGAGATTTCCTTTTAACCTATTCCAGCACATTTGCACACCAAGGTAAATCTTGATGCTGGCACTCTTACAGAAAGGAAGGGGGAAAAAAAAATCAAAAATGGAAATGAACTCTCACTTGTTTGTGCAGATCAAAGAAGCAGAATTATTCAACTTTTTGCCATTGCTTGATCTTCAGAAAAGAAGAGAGGAAAAAGTAGGGGAAATCTAGATGGATGAATGAGTTTTAGTTAGAATGTTTCTTTAGTTGTTTCAGGAGTGTTTGCTTTCTCATCTGGTTTGTTTTCTTGTACACGATGACTTTAATGCCAAGGCCGCTTCATCCTGTAGCTGAAACAACCATATCACTGACGATACAAAGGCTATAACAACTATATTACCTCCTCTGTCTATTAATCTTAAGCACCTAAACTCTGATCACTTAATGAACCACTCGCTCACTTTTTCACCTTTTAATAGATGCAATGTTTGGTCCCTGCAAGCAGAGTCTCTTAAACTGTTATTCTTAACCGTCATACTGACTAAATATGAGTCAATATGTGAAAAAGAACTTGACCATGCATGAGAGCAAACAGTTCGTTGCCATCCCACTAGAGAGAGCTCTTGAGAAGTAACTGAAACATACAGAAAAGTGATCACATCTTTACAATGATTTATCTGCCATATAAAAGGATGCTTTTAGGCTGGCTTTAACCTGAGTCTTCTTTAGGTTTTAATCATTCCCATCTTCGGTTACAGGTTTTCCTGTTTGCTCACAGAAACTGGAGCAGGCGGCGAGTCCAGTCAGCCCCACCTCCCCTGGTTGCGAGCACCTGCACAGGTAATCCTGTCTGATGTGGGTGATATCACAGGACACTGAAGCTCCTTTGACAAATCTCCCTTTGATACGGAGCACACAATGGTGTCTCTATAGGTAAACCCTTCGCTTCTCTGCGTGGGGCAAAAACTCTCATACAAAAAAAGAAAATGGCAAAGAAAATACAAAACAAACAAACAAAACAAAATAGACAAAAAACCCAACAACAACCAAACCCCCTCCAAACAAAATCAAAAGACTTAAGTAGGTGGATAAAGAGGGAAAATACAAGTTGGATTTAGCTTTTCTGAGTCTCTCCACAAGAGGACACTGCTCCCACGCTCCATCTTTCTGCCACAGTTCTGGGATTCTCCAGTCTCCGTTTTCTTCTTGTACTTTGCAGAAAACTGAGATTTTCATGTAGATGAGGAAGGTAGATGTGCAAAAATGAATATATACAACTTTTCAGTCTGTCTTAAATGGAGAAGTTACTCCTAAATAAAATCATTGTCCTGTCTGTAGATTTGTCTCTTTTCAAGAACTACAACACAAACGGACAAACGTACAACATGTTTTATAAAATGATATGAGCATTACAAAATATTTCTCCCAAAACAAAATGCCATACTTTTGGAAGTAATAAAAAAGCTATTCATATAAAATTTATTCCCATTCTTGAATTTATAGAGCCACTAACAGTTAACGTCTGTACCACTTTCAGTGTTTACATCTGACATCCTGCAGTTTGTTTACAAGCTTGACCCAAATTAGGCTACTTTGATAATGTATTATTGGTACCAGGTTTCTTTTGTGGTTATAGGAAATCATATATGTTTAGCTGAAAATAAACTACAGAGTGTAATTGGGATTTTTATTCCATTGAAAAGACCTTGGGAAAAATAGAAGTAAAGACTTGTTTAGACCTGCCTCACTCGTCCACTTGTTTACTCCGGCTTCTTAATTTTATGTAACATTCTCAAAGTTTCTGATAAGGCTGATGTTACCAGACGAGTTGTTGATGGTTCAGTCATAAAAACTGTCCCAGCATTCGATGATGACTGGCTGAATGTGTTAAAGCCACAGAAATGACTGGAGCCAGCACCTACTGAGTCAAGATCTAAACTCAAAGTGGCTGTTAATGAAGGGATTCAATTTAATTTTCTATCTGGTTGCTTTGTTTTACATCAAGAGAACAATCGAAGATCTTTAAACCTGAAGAACTGTTGCAAACAAAATGCCCACATACAAAAAAAAAAACAAAAAACAAAAATGGCTACACATACATGAAAACTAAAATAAAATGAAAAATGAATAAAACAAGAAAAAACAGTTGTGTGATATACTGTATATGACATTTGAAAAGTTACTTTCTTCCCTTGTCTGCTTGAATCCAGGAGCAAAAGTGATCTCCATAACCTTGTGTCATGTTTTATTGTTCTACAAACCCCTGCACTTCAACCATTTTTGCCTCATGAACAACTTTCTCTTTGTTGCAGTCGTGCTCAGATGTTTATATACCCTGGCAGAATTTGTGAATTTGAATAAAAAAATACAAGAATTTGTGAAAATGAAATAAAACAAAAAATAAATTTAAAAGATCACTCATGACTGTTTGGATAAGGTCATTAATGATCATCCCCAAATGTTTCCAAAATATACAATAATTTATTTTTATACTGTTGATTTTATAAAATTGTAAAAAAAATTGTAAACATTTTACTATGACAGATAAATCAGCTATTTTTCATAAACCAAAATAATAAAATAAAAGTTCCTTCCAGTCAGTTTTGATTCCAGTGTAATTTCTGATATGTTTTGTTTTGTTTTAAAAGGGGGCAGAATGTGTTGAACGGTAACTCACCTGTATAACTCAGACGTGTATTACTTGTTACTTCATATTGACTTTTATGTGACATTACTTGAATGTACACATTAATGTTGAAGTCATCATTAAGTAATGATGAAATCTTAATGGGTAGGGATTTACCTGTAATGAATCAATAACATGAACTTCTTCAGGGTAGTTTTGCATAAAGAAAAGAAAAAAAACAATGGTATGAAAAAGATGGAAATAAATCAGAGTATATTTCAATTTAAAATGGAAAATTTGTTGACATATCAGTAAATGCATGAATTAATGAATTAACAATGAATTAATGTTCATCAATTGATGATCTGAATGTGAATTAACCACATGAATTCACATTCAGATCATCATTAGTTCATGATAAGTAACAGGAACTCATGATTGATCCTGCATTGATCAGTGTATTAGTTTGTCATTTGTTATGCATTAGTTAAGTGTATGATTTGTACTATTTCGTGTACTGTAAAGTGTTATTAAAAAAAGTCCTCCCTGTCTTTAGGTCTGTGCAGTCTACCGGATATAATGTATAACCTTAAAAATGTGTGTTGTCTTAAGTATCGATTAGTGTTTGCAGAACTCATTAATTTAGATGTTCATGTGTCAAAAAGAAGAAGAAAAATAAACTCAGTCGAGCTTCAACAGAGCGGCTGAGGTGGAGGGGGCAGGGGGGCAGGCTCTGGCTTTGTCTGTCTGTGGAGTGGAGCCATCTGATAACAGCCAGGACAATGGCGCTCCATTCTGAGGGCTAAGTTAAATGAGCAGGAAGCGGCGGTGAGCGCCTAGCGGAGGCTCCTGGGGGACTCCCTGGGGTCCGTTCAGCCCTGATGGAGCACGCCACTGCTGAATGGCTGGAGAGCATGAGAGGAAATGAGAAGCTATAGCCACCCAGCTGGAGCCACGAGTGCCCTTTGATGCTGGGTAAGTAAGGATGGGAGCGCAGTAGAAGTGGCAGAGAGGTAGGAACAAAGGTGAAAGTGCTAACAAGAATGCGCAAAGCAGAACATTTATAATGAATGTGTATGATTATAGATGACAGTTCTTAAAAGATATGTTTTACACTTACAAAAAATCACCCCCCCCCAAACAAAAACAAAAAAATCCAACAAAACAAATAAGAACAATAACAAAAACACTACTGCCTATATAATATCAAACCAATAAAAAATGATCAATATGAAGCCATTTTCTAATTCTTAACACCTTACTTTAGATGTGGTTGCATGAATGATGGCACGCCATGGCAGGAAGGTGTTCTCGTAGCAGCAGTAAGTTGATCAGGTTCCATGTTTCCCCGCACCCCACCCTGCTGGTCTCAGCCTGGTACGTGCAGCAGAGGGTGTCGGGTGCTGAAACCGCTCTATAAAGCACGCTACTCAGCTTTCAGGCTGACTGCAGGAAATTCCGTATTTATAATGTTGAATGACATTAAAGGCACCAGGAGTTTTGAGTGGTTCTGCACTTCTCGTTTTCATTCACTGATTTCTTCTTGAGTTCTTTTCTAGAAATAAACTTTTTTCTCTTGTTATGTAGCATTTTTTAATTTGTCAAAACCAACTTGGATTCAGTTACAGGTTCTTATGTGATCACATACTTATTCAAAAGTTTCTGGAAAATACTACCTTTTTAAAAGAGGTAGCTTAAAATTTTACACATTAGTCTTTGCTAAATATACCAACTGGAAACTACGGGAACATTCACACCAGCCTTTTTGAGTTGAATCAGGGTCTGTTTGCTTGGAAAATCTGCTTTATTTGGAGTATTGTAAATGTGCAAACAAACTCTGATTCAGACCAAACAAGCAGACTCGGTCCACCTCGGTCACCAGACTCGGTCACTGTACGATTGAAACGGACCAAATGCAGTAAGTGGACTACAACTGCCACTGCATTTACGCGTGTAGGACTTCTTGATGAATGGCTTGTGGTCAAACATGGAGCGGTGAAGTGAAAGTTTTAATTGATATATGGTCAGAAGAAAACATCCCAGTTCCTAGTACCCACAGAAATACTGCAGTTTTTAAAGTATTTAGTTGTGAAATGGAGGCTCTGGGATATGCCTGCACAGTAGACCAGTGCTGCACTAAAGTAAAAAGAGAAAAAAAACTATGTCAACATTACATGAAAATGTGTGGTATGCTTGAGAGAAGTAGCAGTTCGGGTGATGAGACTCGTTTGGCTAAAGTGCAGCGTGAAAGTGATCTTGGTCCAGGAGATCACCCCCACCTACCAACTGAGCCGAGTCCCCAATCGGACCAAGGCCGTTTCTCAATTCCTAGTTTGCATACTTTGTACTAGTGAACTTGTGAGTACAAACTTGGAATACGCACTGCGGCGTTCACAAGTGCAGACTCCGCGTACTTGATGGATTGGGACAATGCAAACTTGTGACATCACCACCAAAGGTACTCAGTGGTGCAGAGCAAGAGTTGCCCATCAACATGGGAATTTTTTTTATTATTCCATAGCTGTTGGCTATTTCTTGTTGTGGAAATGTAGTAATTGTACTGAAACAAACAAAAACAATGAAAAGAACTGCTGCAAAACAATTATGCTGAGTGGATGTTTTTTGTTTCCAACGTGTAAACCAATTTTTTTCCAATATATAAGCACATTAATCCAAACGGGCAATCAAGGTCATAATTACGTGATTGAAAACACCTGTGAAAGCAGGAGGAAGAGCTGCAGATAAAAGGCAAAGAACAGTAAAGAATAGAAATGATGACTCAGGTTTGGCTGTTGTGGCTTCCCTGTACTTTATGAAGGCGGAGGAGGGAGGAGGCTGCTAAACGCTGCGCGTGTGCAGCTGCATGCTGGGATTTATATCTGGCCAAGTGGACACGAGTCTACTCTAAAGCATGCTCAGTAAAATGGGCGGAGGAAGTTCTCACCGTGGGATTTCCAGCGTACTTGTCGAGAAGTGAACTTTGAAACAGAACATAACTTGGGCTGCAGGTGAAGACGATTCACAAGTACACGAGGACGCAAGTACACAAAAGTACACAGATTGAGAAACAGCCTGAGTCTAGAGGACTATCCTGGTGTGAATGCACCCTACATCATTCGGAGTCTGATGTGATTGCAGTTATACTGCTTTGCTTTTGAAGAAGTGATGACAGAGCAGTAGGTATTAGCTATTTCATGTAGCTAATATTGCAGCATATGTTAATGCTCCAAAGAAAAAAAGGAACTTTTTACAGCAGGTAAACCTGCTTCCTCAACCTCCCTCCTATGGTTGGGTGCGGTAATGATATGCAGCTTCATATGATATGCAGATTCAAATCAAATCAAATTGATTGAGGGCTAAGGGTCCCCACTACTGCTCTACTTTATCTATTTTCCTGCTCATCAGCACTACTGTTCCCATAAACCGTCTGTGGTTAATAAATAATTGTATTTGTTTGCTTGACTTACATCAAGTATTGATGATGACATTATCATCTGTTAAACAACAAACAAAAACAAAAAGCAACACAAAGTTCTGAGCTTTGTCTCATCTTGTTTGTCTGATCTTGTTTCAACCTGGGAAAAAACTGATGCAACAGCTTTTCCCTCCTTTATTTTCATTATACTGAAGCCCTGAGTCAGTGAACCTAATGTTGGTTTTATAGCTCAAAGCTGAAAAATTGCTAAGAAACTGATATCTGATTGCATGAAATTTGGCGCAATATTGGAAATCTACTGTAATGGTGGCCAGTTTATGGAAAGCTGTCTGTATACAAAGTGAATCTTTGCTTCTAAGGGGCTGTGGCATAGATGGTTTAATCCCCGGTGCATCTTTGCATCAAAATGTCTTTGGGCAAGAAACTGAACCCCAGACTTCTGCTGATGTTTTCATTTCTGAGTGACTGTATAGAAAAAGCAACACATACTGTACAGAGTGCATTTATGACAATAAGTGCTCTCTCTTTGTGTAAATTGGTAAATGAGAAATAGTAAAGTGGTTGGTTTGTTGAGCCCAGATCAGGTTAAAAAAGATGCTATTTAAGTGGAACATTTGACATTTTTCTGGGTGAAACAGTAAGTCATCTCCTGTGTTGTTTGGTCTTATTTCACTCCATAAATCCTTGAGAAATGACAGCTTGTACTGAACCCATTTACCTTTCTCTAACTTTATAAGAATTACCAGGAAAAAAAAAGTTTAAAGTGCATTTGTGAAGTAGTACCTCATTCTTCTTCAGGCTCATGGACACTGCCTCACCCTGCAGAGAAATCCAGAGTTTAGCAGTCAGCGGGTGACGGAGGATTGATCAGCTTAAACAGTTAGAAATGAGTGTGCTGACAATTACTTAAAAATGTTTGCACCCCAGCATGCACCCTTGCATTTACATACTTGTCACAGTAGAAAACAAAAACCAACAAAGATCCTATAAAAAATGTTTTTTAAACATGTACATGTCAATCTTAAGGATCCCTGTACTGGAGCACACAAACTTCTAAAAGCTGTTGAGTCAACAGTTTAAGCAATCAGAGCAACAGAAATACTCCGAACTCTGTGTGAGGTGACCTTAACTGCACTGGTGATTCTCAAGGACCCACTTCATCAGAGTCTCACGCACAAGACAGAGTAGTGGAGTTACTAGTGAATCAACACAAAATCCCTTCCCCTATCTCTGTGGTTTTCCATTTTCTCCATGCATTTGGCAAGACAAGTTTATTTCTAAAGCAAGTCATGTACGCAATTCAAAGTGTTTCACATCAGAAGAAAAGAAAGCATTAAAAAAGTAAAAGAATGAAACCATGATTTAACATAAAAAACAAAGAGAGAACAGTAAAAAAAAAAAGAGTCTTAAAAAAGGCTGTGCAGATTTGGACTCCTGAATAAAATCTATTTAAATGCAGCTGAGAACAGGTGTGTCTGTCAGCTGATCCGAGGCAGCCAGTATAAAGACCTCAGAACTGGACTGATTCGGTCCACTTTCTGGTCTTAGTGACAACTTGAGCTGCTGCTGTCTAACTGATTTTTTTTTTTTTAGGTAGACCAGTAACGACAGTTACAATATTCCCGCTGACTAAAGATGGATGCATTGATTAGTTTTTCCTGGTCCTGCTGAGATATCAGATCTTTAATCCTTCAGATGTTCTTCAGGTGATAGTCGGCTGATTTAGTGATTGCTTTAATGTGTTTTTTAATGTTCAGGTCTGAGTCCATCACTTCGCCTGGTTGATGGTTTTTAGGTGTATAGGTTGAAGCTCTGTGGCGACCTGCAGTTGTTTCTCTTTGGCTCCAAAAACAATCACCTCAGTTTGTTCAAGAAACATGCAGAAATGAACAAAAATGCACTCACCTATCTAATCTCACCATGCTAAGAAGCAGATTTGTTGTTCTCTTGCCTGCTATTTTTGTGTACTGCTGCAAATGGGGGTAACAATTAGTCTCTAGTGAACATACACCAGAAATGACAACAGAGGGAAATGTTGTTTCTCTGTTTTGTGGAGTGCTTTGAGTGCCATGTGGCTGAAAGTGAATCCAGTGTTGACAGAAGTGTTGAGGTGAAGCAGACAATGCAGTGGCAGCTCTTACAATGTGGTTCAAGGCTGTGTCACCACTGTGTACTGTGTAGCTGCACAATGCTCTCGCATGGACTAGGAAGCAACACATCCCAAAACCAGACTCTACAGTCAACTCAAGCACTCTGCATGTGAAAACAGCTTATCCACATTGTTCAGTGAAGGTGGATCTGGTATGATCATTTGCACAACACTCATCATAACTCCAAATAGGTTGCAATTACTCAGAAAGAGGGAGTGCATTCGTCTAGTAGAGGCATCCTCTTGAAAATGAATACAAATATTTTTCTGTATCCTCATGTATAAATACAGTAGGTGTAGATGCAGGAAATGTGATAAAAGACCAACTGAGGCAGAAAACATCTACTTTCAAGATCTAGAAAGGAAATGATGTAGGCTAGCCACACTCGTCTATTATTTCCCAAGGCTAAGTTGCTGATGGATTTTCTTTGTATGAAATATGCAAAATGTTGGAAGGATGATAAATGTTAGAAGCAGATTTTTTGTGCAATCAGGTAAACTACAGTTGCTTGCTTGCAGGTTGTAGGCGGGCTGCAAAAACAGGAGATGTCATTAATGCAGTGACACGGTCAGCTCAGCAGGCGTTTGACAGATAGAGAGTGATACACACGCCTTCTCAAAGGCTTCATATCTTAGACATAATTAATGCACATTGCACCGTGAAAATTAGTCATAGGAGCAACATTGCAACAATTGGACAAAGTTCACACCACAGGTTTTCATGCTCAAATCAGATTTCTGGTGGAATCTTGCTTTTTTTTCTTTTTTGGTGGCTATTCACAGTATCATTTAAATGTGACCTCCATTACATGTCAGTGTGAACCATACACAGCCCTGAAGTGACCCTTAGTGCAGAGGAAGATGTGTCATCACATGCAGCATGATGTGTTTATGGAGCTAGACTATAGATGCTATTGTTGGCATATATGCAGGAGTTTCGAATTTGTTGTGCAATCATCAGACCCTAAAAAATGAAGACATAGGCTAACATTGTTCCATCTGTTGTTTACATTTGATCTTACCATGGCCTGTTTCTTCCAGCACAGAAATGTCATGTCTTTGCACGACTGTACGATGACATAAAAGTTGGATGAAATGCTACATGACTGTTCAGTCTGAGGGGCTTTGAAAATGATTGGATATGAATCCGATTCAGTGTCAAATGTAGAAGTGGCTCAGAGTTGGTGAAAAAAATTGGATTAATGCTGTTCAGTCTGTCTTAAATTTCAATTCAGTTTATTTATTTCAGGGACAGTGCATATTAATGAAAAAAAAAATAGCAAATATGCCAGCATTAGCCTGAGGGCTACTTTTCATCTGCAGCCCCTCGACAAAATGGCACACTAAAAAAAAGAAATAAAAACACAAAGTCATTATTAAACATGACACAAATGGAGTAAAATGCAACACACACACACAAGGACAATATTACAGCACAGCTCACATGCTTACACATACTGTACACTTATTCCGCATACCAGTTAAAACCAACAGCAAACAAGAAACAAACATGAGCCAAGTGGCCAGCAAAGGGGCAGCGAAAGGTTATCATATTGTCTCAGTGTGTACAGCTATGACTTCCAAGGAGCCACTTCCTTCACTGTAATTTAAAAGAAATGTAGCTATGGTTAGTTTCTGATTGTTACCAGAGTGAGATTCCATTCGTTAGCAGCTAGTATAGAGAAAGTGTTATTTCCAAAGAGGCTTTTCCTTTAAGACCTGCAACGGAGCAGTTTTCTCAGTGATACGCCCCCCATCAACAACTAAACTAGCATCCATCTTGCATTGTACCTGTACTGTGAGCTCACTCAGGCCAGTAAAAGACAGTCTTACCTTGCCTCTTGTTCTGTCCCTTTCTCTCTTCCTCTGGTAACGTTTCCTTGCGGTTTTTTTTTTCAGAATCCAACATGAAATGCATACTTTTAAGGTCTAAAAGTTTCATTGTGCGTTGTTCAGAGCTGATACGGTATGTGTCATACATGAGCAAAAAAGTTGGATTTGAATCACTTTTGTCTTCAGTGAGGATAAAGGCTTAGCTCATACCAAATCCACATTTAATGTTAATGTACACACAGCAGAGCTAAAGAAGTCTATGGATAATAAACTGGTGCCCTGTAATTTAAGCCTGGGCTTTGATGAGTTTTCTTATTTCATGACATGGTAGAGTCCCAAATTAGGTCATGTTTTGAACCATTTCTAACCTACAAAACTGGATTTTTTTTTTTAAAGAAAAATATCTATTTTTTTTAATAACAATAAGGTCATACAATGTTGTTTACCATTCAAAAATTTATTTTAGCGAACACTAACCCTTTAAAGTGATAATTAGTCCAACTTTGCAGTACTCCACTTCCAGGAAATCAATGCTAGCTACTAGACTATGATTTTTTTTTGCTAATTTACTTACTTGTCAGGGGTTTCTGTGGTACTGCGTGTACTTCAAACTCCATATCAGATTCTGGGTTGAGCCCATACAGCTCCATAACACGCTGATCCATTTTATTTCGTCGATCGAAGTCTGATTATCCATCAGTGTTTACAAATAACGTCCATGTGATTGCAGAAGCTGGTGCTAAAAACAATTCTGTGACCCTTCAGTCAGTGAGCTCTATGTGAGATCAAGCAGCTATAGAGTTCAGACAGGAGGTTCAGCAACAGCGACCACTGCAACTCTTCTAACGGTAAGACATGCAGTCAGTTCACTTCATGTTTGGGTCTGAATTTACCAAAGTAGAGTTTCACCGTTCATATTTTCATATGCGTTGTATGAGATAGATGGAGAAGATGATAAGGATGACAGACGTGGTCTAGCTACACGTTGGCCTTTTATCCAGCTGGGACGCACAGTACACGTGTGCGTGTATTAAAAGGAGATTTGCAGAATGTTAAGCTGTGTTGCTTGATGGAAACTCATATTCAGCATTTACATCACATATTACACCTCTTGGCCTCCACCAGTAGTTTTCAGTGGCTGTCTTGCTTTTGTTAGGCGTCTTTTTTAAACCATTATAGGATCAAATTTTTTTTTTATTTTTACTTCTGCAACAGTGCAATCAACAGTCGACACGGCATTTACAGCAAGCTTGTGATTTATTCTCCACTGCTTGGCTTTTACCTCTTTAATTCTGCTGCTCAGATCTCAGTCAGAAGAACCTCGATCTCTGAACTGGTAAAGTTTCTCTTCTCCGTCTTCGATGCCAATTTTTTGAATGAACACCTTCTGACAAGCGTGGGAAGTTGGGAAGTCGTGTCCTTATATGGAGTGATTGGGGCGGTAATTATGCAGATTTGCAGTTCTCACAAACGTGTGCTCATGTACACACAGGTGGAATGCATCATGTTTATGAGGATGATTTACGCAGTTATCTGAAGTTGAGAGCATTTGTTGAATCTGACGAGGTGCATTTGTAGGAGCCCACAGTAGGAGAAAAAGTAAGAGAAAGATACGAAAAAAAATACGAACATGTTGTTGCATGAGGCCCATTATCCTTAAAGGTGACGCACACACAGGATCATGACTATCAGCAGAGATAAGGTCAGATGAGAATTCAGGTCTCACCTTTTGTTCTCCTCAGATGACATGCAGGTTGCTTAATTGAGATGCCGACCTTTGTAATGTTTGTTTTGGTATCCCAGTATGGTATTTGGTATTCTGGTTTCCAACAAACATTCCTGGTTGTTGTTACTTTAATGAGAATATAGGATTTAATTATGGAGGATGCTTCGCTAACCGGCACTCAGGTCCTTTGGGAGCCTTTGGGTGTAGATACTGCCTTACCCGCCCAGGAGATGGATGACCCAGATGCTTGATGAATGGACATGACTTGTGTAGGTGTGGCAGAGGTCAAGGGACGTTCATCTAGAATGAACAGGAAATAAGCAACTCAGTCTACTGTACTCACGCAAAGTTAGGATAACATTTTAGAAAAGAGCTCCAAAAATATTCAGTGTTCGACAATAATGACTCAACTAGCACAGAAAAACTCGAACATGGAGGCACAATTCTTAAAAAAATCTTTGTCAAAAATAATTATAACATGAAGGCCAGGGATCTACACGGCTAATTATAGCTGTAATAAAGAACAGAAATTATTAGATAGTAGATCTTGATGCTCGGCATTAAATGATGTGTTTTTAAAAGCACTTCAAAGGGCATTTAGACAACTTTCAGGTTTGTGTTTAGCTCCTATACCTTCGAAACAGAAACTTTGACACAGTACAACAGTATTATGGCTTAATGAATCACGTTTCTGTAAACCTGCATGAATCACAAAGCCAAACAAAAATTTGACAGCACAAAGAGAGACATTAATGGATGGAGACGAGCAGCAAACGGAAAAGGTTGGGAGACACAAGGAGAGGTTTGGCTTCCAGGGGTCGGCCTCATAGACAAGGTCACTTCCAAAGGAACATTCTATGAGGGGTCGGGACAAGCATCCCATAAAGCAGATAAAGAACAATAGCAGGAACTATAGGCCACAAAGTAACTGGAGACTCTCCCTGGAAGAGAATAATTGAAAGACCCTGTAAGATCAGGACACACACTCAGCATGAAGGAGACAGGGTGGATGAGGTATTTTTGTAATGTGATTAATACTAATATGACAAGGAAAGCGGGATCATGAGGTGTGCTGCCAAACATAACTACTGATGCCATCAAAGTATGTGTTTTTACAAGCCTTACAACACTCTAACAGTTCTTTTTTAATGTCTTCTAGGACAATGGTGCATTTCAGAAACAGCAACACTGACAACACAAACAAGTCTGAAAAAAAGACCTCACAGGTTGTGGAAGTCAATTGTCGCAACTCAATAGTTGTACTTCAGTGTTAATTGTGAGACGGCAACAGTTTAAGCAAAGTTATAAAAATCTTTCAATGGTTATAAAGGTAGGTAAGATAAATATTTATTTTATAGCACCTTTCAGAATAAAGGTCACAAAACACAAAAGAACACAGGACACATAAAAGCGAGTTTAAAAGATGCATTTTTAAAAGAGATCACAGAGTCACAGCTCTCAGGCCGAGAAGAAGGGAGTTTCAGCTGCAAAGGCTCTTTCACCTTTGGTTTTCAGTTGTGTTTGCTTCACAGCCAGCAGAGCCTGATCATGTGATCTCAGAGTCCTGCTAGGGACGTAAGCTAAGCTGCAACAGGTCTCTACTATAAACTGCTGCTCAGTCATTCTATATGTTATATACGTAACCAGACATTTAAAATAGACTTTGATGATGGGAAAGAGTGATGTGACTTCTTGGAAGATTTAGTGATTAGCCTAGCAACTGTGCTCTGGACAGCCTGAAGATGTCCCAGTGATTTTTTTCTTTTTAAATGTAGAATAATCAAAGTGTCATGAAATGAAGGTTTGAATGAGCTTCTTTATCTAAGATAATAGAGATTCTTTGCCCACTTGCCATCCAAAGACTTTGCACTGTCTTTGGATGCTCAATTAAATCACTGGTTTGTTCTTGTTTCTATCATTTTAAAAAAATCACCATGTTGAGTCCAATTATGTCGCAACCCGCTGAGAATCTGTTAGGGGCTCAAAGGACTTCATTTTTTGCCACATGATGAAAGCAAAAAAAAGTGAGGTGATGTTAAAGGTATAGTTCGATGTTCCCCCCGTACAAAATAAACGTTAGACTTGAGCAAGTGAAATCCGTCTCAAAACCCGCCTTTGGGCCTCTACTCCCATGCCGTGGTGCGTTTGAACGCAACTCTCTCTCCCCCTGCCTGTAATTCGCTCTTTTGTATTGTTTTGGTCTGGGCGGGACGTTTCTGGGTGGAGATTTCTGTTTATATCGGCAGCGAGGCCGGATACAGGCATGGGCAAGGAGGGGCAATGCCCCCCTAAATGCCATGACTGCCCCCCCAAACATGATGGCATGCAAAAATCCCAAATTGAAAATGGTCAGAGCGCATTCTGCTCTCTCTCTCTCTCTCTCTCTCCCTCCCTCAAAGTAGCTACTGATTGTTAGCTATGGTAGATACATAGGAAGGGTGTGTCCAGTCCGGGCCGTCCCATTTTGCCAACTTAGCGACTTTGTCGCTATATTTTGAAATTTTACCCTCTAGGACTTATTTTCAAAAAGGGAAGGGAAAAAATAAGACTTTTCCTGGGATATGGAGAAGAAAAAAATTATCCCCCCCCACGGCCCCCCCCCCCCCCTCCCTCCCCCCCTTCCCCCTCTCTCACCCCCAGAATCCCCCCCCTCCTATTTTTATCTGGGATCTCACACAACTCTTAAAAAAAAAAAAGGGGGTTGGCCAGTCCTTCACCTTCCTCTGGTCAACCTGAGCACCGCGTCTCACTCACAGTCCAGCACACAGACATGCTGCCATTAGCTCAGCCACTGTTTTGAGATTTCTTCCGCCCTCTGTCACGAAATTATTTGGTTACTCTTTCTCTCAACGTGTTCTCGTTCTCTCTATGTCTCTCTTATCGCTCTCTCTGTTGTAATTTGAACAGTCGAGTCACTATGCGCAGATTTCTGGTTGCTAAAGCTAAAGTTAGCACAGCGAAGCTGCCGGTAGCAGAACTGCGGCATTAGCAGCAGCAGAGCAATCATTACTGCTCCTCCATAGTGACTCGTCACAAATTCTAACCATTCTCATGTGAGAGCTCTTTCTCCTCTTTGTCTCGTGTGTTTCCCCCTTCCACCGCACAATGCTACATGTGAGAAAAATGTAAGTTACACTAGCTCACAAGAAGGCTATAACAACAGGTGTGAAGATGGATGCATTTGTTAGGACTTTAACACAGAAAAGCAGACGACTGAT
This sequence comes from Atherinomorus stipes, assembly GCA_023101725.1. NCBI lineage: Eukaryota > Metazoa > Chordata > Actinopteri > Atheriniformes > Atherinidae > Atherinomorus > Atherinomorus stipes. The sequence continues at coordinate 298,750 of JALJCO010011891.1, forward strand.
GTTATAATGACTGAAAAAGATTGGATGGGGTATATAAAAAGGGAAATAAAAAAAAGGAAAAGTAAAAAAAAAAAAAAAGAAAAAAAAAAAAAAAAAAAAAGGGGGGGGGGAAAAAAAAAAAAAAAAAAAATAAAAAAAAAAAAAAAAAAAAAGGGGGAGAAAAAAAAAAAAAAAAAAAAGAAGGGGAGAGGGGGAAAAAAACGGGGGGGGGGATAAGAGCCATGCTGTGTAAAGAACTAAAGAAAAAAAAAAAGACAAAAAGACAAAGACAAAAAATACACAAAAAAGATGGAAATAAAAAAGGACAGATAGATAGATGGATTTAAAAAGTAAAAAAAATACACACACACAAAAAAAGAAAAGATAAATGCATAAATTATGAAATAACTGTAGTGATTAAATGAAAACATGTAATGCAATAAGTAGATTCAAAAGACTTTTCAAAATGACATGTTAAATAAGTACAGCTTGGAAACTGAATGAGGATTTAGGTACTACCCAAAAAATTTGAATATCCTGAAAAAATTCATGTATTTCTGTAATTCAACTTAAAAGTTGCAATTTACATATTGTTTAGACAAATAATATGTAAATCAATATATTTCAAGCTTTTGTTTGTTTGGATGTTGCTGATTAGGACTTGCAGCTTTAGAAAACCTCAAATTCAAAAACTCAAAAAATTAGAATACTCTAAAAAGCTCCAGTATTGTAGGCTCAGACTGTCACATTCTAATCACGTAAGTAATCCAAAACACCTCCATAAGTGCTCCGAGCCTTTTAAAAAGTCCCTGTCTTGGTTTAGAAAAATTCACAATCATGGGGAAGACTGCTGATCTGACAGTTGTGCAGAAAACCATCATAGACTCCCTGCACAAGGTGGGAAAGACAAAAAGTGATAGCAAAAGAAGCTGGATGTTCTCTGAGTGCTGTCTCAAAGCACATTTATGTTATTTTATGTATCTGTTTTTTTCCTTTATTTAAAGTAATGGAAATTTAATAGTATGGTTTGATATGGTGTGTGGATGTTTGTCGAAACTTGTTTGAGGTTAACTTGATAAACAGATTTATTATTTTTGGAAGAAATGAATGCAAGGGGGGGGGGGGGTGCAGATAATTATTTTTTACTTCAGCCTACTCCCTTTTTTCAGACAAAAACAAAAAATTATGTGTGTGTTTGAAAAACAAATTATTATTTAGGCTGCAGGAACATGCATTTGTATTTATATGTATATACTTTGAATAAATACTGTATATGTTGCCTGTTATCTACTTGGTCCAAAAAAGAATGAATGATAATAAAGTGCACTTTACCAGACAGCCAAAGAGATATCCCTGTGACCAAGTAGCCAGGGCATATCATCAGTTGGAGGCATAGTAACAGGACCCCACACTGTCACATCTCTCCCCCTCTTTCCACAATCATGTGCTCAGTGCAGGGTGCCACCAATAATGACTCCATGGACTGTTTACCAGCGTCACATGGATCCTGCCAACAATGCCAGAATGTGGCAAGTGATACAAGGAAGGCCCAGGCAGGATTTGATCCCCAGACTCAGGTGAGAGTCATGTGCACTTTACCAGTCAGCCAGAGATATCCCCATAGCCAAGTAGCCAGGGCGCGTGATCAATTGGAGGCATAGTGACAGGACCCCACACTGTCACAATATGGTCTGTTGTGCTCTGATGAGACCATGTGAATGTCACAAGCGAGTATCAAAGTCTGTGTTCATGGGCGATCAGCTTTGCGTCTTTGATCAAAAATGGGTGAATCAGACAGCAGCTTATCATTCCGTATAGTTTATCATTCTACGTAATTCAGATTCTCCAGTTAGAGCACACCATCAAGCGAACAACCTCCCCCCATCTATGCTCCACTCTCGTTCGTTGGTATCATGTTTACTTCAAGGCTGAAATTGTGAACTCTAACTAGTACAAAAGTCACCACGTTGTTTTTTCGTGTGCCAGTCAAATAGTTGCATTCACACAGTGTGAACACATGATTGATGAAGTGTCTGTTGTGAAAGAGAAGACAAATTTCATCTGGTTTGGAGTTAACACTCCATATCCTTTCCCATTTAACACATTGTTCCTTTAACTACTGATTAATATCTTGTTTAAACAGTCTGCAGACACATCATTCTGTTAGTGTGTTTATAAATTCTCTGGAGCTAATCAACACAATGGCCCACATTCCTGGCATTTAAAGGAAGTCCCTTATATCATTGCATGTCCTCTCACCAGAGACACAGAAATTCTAGGAATATGACTCAGGAACAAAAACAACTCTCTACATGGATGTCTGTTTATTGCATTTGCTTTAAAAGGCAGGGATAAATCATCCTCTGACCATGCAGCGCTTTGCATCAGCAACACATCCTCGGACCTTTCACCTACACCCTGTCTGACTCCACTCTCAGTTTCATGGAATAACAATAACACAGAGAAGATTTAGTGCAAATTAGTGGATGTTTTCCTTTTTAGATTTTACAATAAATAGACATTAGAGAGAAGGATTAATCAGGATTAAATCATTTGACTGGTCCCCAGCACTGTCTCTGTATGTGGGATTACCAAACACCCCCTGCTAATTATGGCGTCCTCCAGGCTGAGATGATCTGATATGTAAAAATGAACGACTTCATGTCCATAACTGCATGTAACATGTCAGAGGGCTTGCGGTGATCAACTCAGGCATTATTCAGCTCTGTGACTCAGCTCAGATTGAAATATTGTGCATAACTATAGCTGGTGACCAGTCAGTAATATCAAACAGCTTGCAACTCTAAAGACTGGCTGCTCATAAATCACAGCAGATTCTGCTTGTGGTAAATGTGATAAAAAGCATTTGGTTTGGTTGAGACCAGAATAAATTTAAATTCAGAAGTTTGAATTTATTAATTTTATTGGTGATCTGTACCTGTTGGACATTAAATGAGGCATCAATATGCCAGTTTTTTCCAGTCAAATCAAACAGCTTTAGAGTTCACTTTTTTTTTTTCTTTTTAATGTTCCTTTTGCCTTTAATGGCGTTTTAAATCCATCAATTTCAGCACATCATCAAGTGAAAGTGATTTTTTTTCCCAGCTCATCTGATAGTGTGGTGAACTGAGAGGGTTATTTGCTGGAAGAGGGACTTTACAAGTTTTTCAATAAAGATCATTACCTTGCATGCTGAAGTGGATGCTAGATGGGTATCAACTGTATAAAGGGTGGATGAATGCATCAGGACCCGGCTGGTTAGGAGCGAGACTTTATGGTGTTTTACCCTCAGAGAAATAAGTCAACAAACATTTATTCTTTTCTTATGGTTTCTGCTTAAGGTGCGGTACTTTAATTTCTCACTTTTAAACTCTTTGCCCTTCTAGCCAAGGTCTAGACCCATTCAGACCAAAAATCCTTGGGTGTTGTCCTGAGGAACAATTAAGAAGAGTGCCATTGCCTGCCCTTCCTCACGTAGCCTCATGGGATTAGACATTACTCACGAGGGGAGTGATTTATTCACAGCGCCAAAAAACAGGGTTTACATCAAAAATAAATTCTCCATTTCCTTTGTTTGATACTCGCTGGCTACAGAAATTTTCTTGAGAATGTGAAACCCTCATGCCTTATCCTGATACTTTCAATTTATGATTCAAATATCCAAAACACACTCACATACGTACTCACAGAAACACACTCCGCTTTCTCTTACCGGTAATTTTCTTTCTTTTTTAAAAAAAAGAAAATTGCATTCATTCAAAACTCCCTTGTATTCACTGCTGTCTAACAAAGAACATCTCACTCATCACAGAAAATCTCCGATCAGAGTTGAAGTGTGGTTTGATCCATGAACCAGGTTTCCTTGTGTGATTGAGTTTCACAGTGGCCTCGTGGGTAGGCTACCTTGCAGACTTTTTCCTTATGGCTACACACTTCAAACACCCACCCATTACAGCCATTCATGCCTCTCGGAAATGAATTCCTTGCTAACAGACAAGGTTTGAGGTTACACCTTAGCTCCATCAACAATACAACTTTGATCTCTTTGGGCGTTTCACAGAGCTGCGCATTGTATCAAATGTGGCTCCTCTGAGCGCGCGCACCTACCGCCTGGCGGTGCAGGAGGTGTGTGTGTCGGAGTGATTGTGAGTGAGGGGCAGCCAAGCCAACTTGTATGACTCTGCTGGAAAAATAACACTTTTAGCAGTAGGACCCAGAGGATCCCCGTAAAAAAAAGACCAAGCACACCTTTACGTTGTTTGAGGCTGGCAGAAGATGTGAAAATAGTTGGTTGATACTGTAACAAGAAGAAAAAAGAAAAGAAAGAAATATGATTGGCTAAGAAGAGTCTGACAGGAAAATACAATGGCTCCTGAGGTCAGGGCAGACTCCGCTATAAATGATTTGCAATTGAAAACACAAGGACTGTTGCAGCCAAAGCGCTTCCCTGGTTAGCCATCGTCAGTGGAGGGACATCATGAGCGCCTCTGTGGCCGTGTACAGGAATATTTACACGGAGGACCGCTTCAAGCAGGCATACGGCTCTGACGATAACACGAGTGGAAGTTTGCGGCTCCGGGACAAGCTCGCCGGGAAGGTCAGGTGTTCAAGTCGCACCTGCCTTCACCTGCTGAGGGAAAGAGTTCCCGTTTTCAGCTGGCTGCCGAGATACAGATTGAAGAAATGGATTTTAGGAGATACAATTGCTGGACTGACTGTTGGTATTCTCCACATTCCGCAGGGTTAGTGAACTCACCATATTCTGCCAAAGATTTAAACAGATTTATCGCAGTTTTCTCCAGGATTAAGTTAAGTTACTTAGACTACTTAAAAATTGATAACGTTATCATTATTTTTGTTAAAATTAAAAACCTCTTTACCAATAGGCTTGCCCTGCTTTGGTTATGAAAAAGTTATAAAAATGTTATAATTTACTTTTAACTTTTCAACATTATCAGTAAAAAAAAAAAAAAAATCACTGCGTGTTCCCAGCGTCAGTAGCTACCAAACCTGAAGTCAAATTTGACAAGTTTTAAAAGAAAGCTAGACTTCGCTTTTAATTAATTATCTTGTCTATCATATTGTGTTTTCTACACAGGCATGGCCTTTGCATTACTAACATCAGTGGCACCAATATTCGGCCTTTACACCTCCTTCTTCCCTGTTGTCCTGTATATGATTTTTGGCACAGGTCGCCATGTGTCCACAGGTAAGACATTCATCTATACAGCATCTGTTTTGCAGGAAACAGTAACTAAAAACATGTTTTTTGAGGATGGTATTTTGAAATCAAGGGTCAGCTAAGTGTTTTCTATACTTACTGAGTCGACCTTACCTTGTCAGGTACCTTTGCTGTAGTGAGTCTAATGACTGGCTCTGTGGTGGAGCAACTGGTTCCCACTCCTCTGGAGATGAACTCCAGCTCATCTGAAGCAGCAGACTTTGAGGCCCAGAGAATTGGAGTGGCCTCAGCTGTGGCTCTTCTCTCAGGAATCATTATGGTAAGAGAGATACTGATCGTCTAAATGTCTCAAAATGAATTCAGATATCTTGCAAGTGAGACAGCAGATTTGTATCTGTGAGCATTAGACTCCATTTTGATATTTTATGAATCTCATGTTATTTTGTTTTCCAGCTCTGTATGTTTGGTCTTCAGCTGGGCTTCCTCTCCACCTACCTGTCAGAGCCAATCGTGAAGGCTTTCACTAGCGCTGCTGCTTTCCATGTCACCATCTCACAGCTGCAAAGCATGCTGGGCCTGCGTCTCCCTCGCCACACCGGGACCTTCTCCCTCTTTAAGGTGATTACTGTGTAATGTTTTGGTGTGGTATCCTAGAATTTTGTTTGATAAGAGTCTGCTCACTGATTGGTGTGTCCAGACTTTAGCATCAGTGATGGAGAACCTGCCTCACACTAACATGGCCGAGCTGCTGATCGCTGTGGTGTGTTTGGCTATCCTGGTTCCTGTCAAAGAGATCAACACACGTTACCGCCACCGCCTGCGTACACCCATCCCTGTGGAGATCCTCACAGTCAGTCAGATCCCGCCTTAAGATTTAAACATTTAGTAATCACAATGCAATGAAAAAGGTTTGAAATTATGGTTTATGCTCTATTCTTTAGGTGATTATTGCAACATGTGTGGCCTACGCTTCCTCACTGGACTCCACTTACAGCATTGAGATAGTTGGCCATATCCCTGCTGGGTAATTTTAAACATTAAAAAAAAGAAATTTATAGCAGTAATTATTAGTACTTTTTGTAATGTTTCCTAATTTTCCTATCCTCAGATTCCCAAGCCCAAAGTTGCCTGCCTTTCACACATTCCCTGCTATTGCCGGAGACACGGTCGCCATAACATTTGTTGGATATGCTGTGTCTGTGTCACTGGCAATGATTTATGCTGACAAACATGGATATTCTATTCATCCAAACCAGGTAAAATCTTGGAATATTAAAGCACGCTGTTTTTGCCAGTCTGTTCATACTTTGAAGTGAACATGTGATTGATTTCAGGAGCTGCTGGCTCACGGGATCTCCAACACAGTTTCCTCCTTTTTCACCTGCTTTCCCAGCTCGGCCACTCTGGCTACCACTAACATTCTCGAGAGTGCTGGAGGATACACGCAGGTATTATGCAGGCTGCATGATGGCGCTCCTTCATGACTGCAGCTCATATATAAACAAGGAGTCACACAAAGAGAAAATACTAGTGTAGATAGTGGAACCTGCATTTGCCCCCACAGACTGATTGAAAATCATTAGTAGCCAAGTTTTAATTTCTTAACCTGTTAAAATGCTTGAGTCACTGGAGTAAAATAGCAAGACATCCAAAACTGATAAAAGTTAACTATATATGATGATTTTACATCTAACATAGATATAACCTCCTGCAGCTGTCGGGTTTGTTCACCAGTCTGGTTGTTCTGATTGTCCTGCTGCTGATTGGACCTCTGTTCTACTTCTTACCAAAGGTGTGCTTATCTTGAATTTGTGCATACACAACACAAAAACACAAACAAAACTAAAAACAAAGAGGGTATTTTCACTCATGTTGTCCTCTGTCTCTGTCCTTAGGCAGTGCTGGCATGCATCAACGTTACCAGCCTCAGGCAGATGTTCATGCAGTTCAAAGACTTACCCGATCTGTGGAGAATCAGCAAGCTTGACTTTGTAAGACCATCAAATAGCAATATGGGGTAATGTGAGAGAGGGCTTCAAATTCAAGACAAAACAACTGAAAGTGCAAATATGGCTAATTAGCCCCCTGGCTTAGTTGAGCTTAGCTGCCTTTTGACGAATAGAAGTGTGTACTTTTGGACAATAAATGCATCCAACAAGTATTAATCAGCTCGTGGAGTCATGATGTTGTAGAGCAAAGGGAAGCTATCTGATAAATCGCCTTGATCCTTGCACTTTCACACTGACAGAAGGCAAGAGAAAGTCATCCTCTACACTGACGAGCTCCCATTGTTAATTGTTATGTTTTTTGTGTTATTGTGTTTCCATCTTTGTGCAGATGGTTTGGGTTGTAACCTGGCTGTCTGTGGTGGTACTCAATGTGGACCTTGGCCTAGCTATTGGAGTGGTTTTCTCTATGATGACCGTAATTTGCCGCACACAAAGGTACATTTTCCTCTTCCTGCATAGAAGCTGAGATGCTACCATTCACCAGCAGCTCTTGCTAGAGTTTAAGCCGTCAGAAATAATGAGCACATCTGAAGAAAATCCACAAATATACAAAGATCTGTCTTCCAGACAGGCTGAGTAGGTCATGCATCATAATGTGTCACTTTGATATGAAACTGATGGCCAATGATTCAGCAGGGCTGGTTGCTCAGTACTTGGACGGGCGAGCAACACAGAAATATACAAACCTCTCGAGAACCACAACAAGGTGAGCATGGTCTCTGGTTATTATTTCTATTAATAAGCACAAATTAGCAACCAACACCAGGCGTTGAACTTTAAGACATGAAATATAATCACATGAAACAAGATGACATTTTCTTATTTCAGCACCAAGTAATAACTTCAATCTCAGAGATGACTCAGCAGGAGTTTCCTGAAAGAATAAAGATGAGACTATCCTGTTTTCTCTTCAGTGTTATGAAGTGCCTGGAGTAAAGATCCTCACTTATAACGGACCCATTTACTACGGCAACCGAAGCTTCTTCAGGGAACAAATGAGCAAGCTGTTGGGCCTGACGCCAGAGAAGATCCGGAGCCGGGAGAAGGCCAGGAAAGCCATGGAAAAACGGGAGCGGGAGATTGCCGTCAACACGGTGGTATGACTGCAGTCTCCGTATTAGTCAAGACAAAACGATGCGCAGATTTTCTGAGATGATACAATTTCATTTCAGTTTCATTTTGTTTTCTTCCTGTGCTGCTCTTTAGGAGAGAGGTATTGCAAACACATCATTTTCTTCAGAAAACGAGTTCTTTAAATCAGGTAAGTTGCTTTTGTATAACAAAGTATTTTTAGACGACAGAGTTTCCATGTTCTTATGCAGCGATGATGGATTGTTTTCTTTACAGAAACATCTGAGAGTGATATTCAGGCTGTGCTGATTGATTGCAGCAGTGTGATATTTGTTGATGTTGCGGGAGCACGGCTCTTCACACAGGTTAGTCAGCAAAACAAAGACAAGGTTACACTTCACGTTTCCTCCCCTGCTCTTTCATTTACCTTCACTGCTTTTTTGCAGATGTGCACAGAGTGCCAGAAATTAGGAGTTCATGTGTATTTGTCAAACTGCAATGGTAAGATCTATTTATCCATGATGTTAGCTTCACTGTTTTTTTTTTCCCCATCATAATTCGTGACTATAACGTCATGTTCAGTTTTTTAGGAAAATTTTGATGTCTGTCTCTGTCTGTCCCCACAGAGAGTGTCCTAAAGATCCTGACTTCATGTGGTCTGATGAACCACATGAACCCTCAACATATTTTTGTTACTGTTCACGACGCTGTGATGTATATTCAACAACAGAAGGTAGAGATCAAAATCATTTCACAAACAAACTAACTGCATTATTTTCTTACTACTTGGCTCACTGTAAAAATAAATTGATGATAATTTGTCATCTGTTGTAGGAAAAACCCCCAGAGAACAACACAACAGTTTGGGTGTGAGTCGGGAGAATAATGATGAGTCATGCTTGCCTTGGCCAAGTGTCTGTCAGAGGGCACAAAGACTGGGGGTCTCCGTCAGCTGTACAGGAGCTCTCCGGCGTTTGGTCCAGCTTGTACTGTATACTCGTGTTTCAGAGAAGCAGTAGCCTGTTGTAGCACCACGATTTACAACAACTTTTACAATAGTGTGGCCAGTTCTTTTGCAGGTTTTTGGATTCATTCTGGCACATTTAAATAGCTTTGATAAGCATTTTTTTTTAGTCATTTATGATGTACTTTGACATTGTAATATTTATTTAGTTACTGTTTGTTGTCTGCTATACAAATATGTGCACTGCATAGTTTGTTAAAATACTATTTATATGTTTTAAAAACTGAGCTTGACAACACCTGTGTACAGTAAGTTCCACTACATACTGACTTTAAATACTCTGTACTTTAACTTGAGACATGAAACCAAAGACTTAATAAATGACCTTTATACAGCAGCATCCAGTGGCTTTTAAGATAAATACTCAGAAACAGAACTTTTTTTTTTTTTTGCTTAAGTATGAAGCACAAGCAATAAATATTGGCAACATCGTGGCATTAGGTTTCTACAAAGTTTTTTTTTCTGTTGGTACGACAGCAATCAGAGAAGAACACATTTAAGGGGGGAACACATGGAATGTGAAGCACGCCACTTTGACAGATTTGGAAGAGGAAAGAAGAGCAGTCTTTGTATCTGGCGAGATGCAGTAGATTTTGGTGTGTGTGCTTTGCAGCGAGAAAAAAAAGAAGCTAAAACACTCAAATTTTAATAACAAAAAAGAAGGCATTTGCCTTCTTTTTAAGACAGCAACAAAAAAAAAACAGACTGGTCGTGAGGAGAACAGCTTTATTCAACACACAGCATAAAACTAAAGAGCAAGCATTAACAAAACATCAGTGCATTTTTTTCCTACTTTCAAAGAAAGAGATTTGGCGAAAGATTCTCCCTTTTCTTTCTTTTCTCATGAATGAGTGGAGTTTTCTTACAGCCATGCTGCCCTCTGCTGTCCAGCTGTGGAACGGTTTCTACTTGCTGCTCTTCATCTCTCTCCTGTTACCTTGACCTGATAAAACTATATGCACTGTGAGTTCAGAACCAGGACAAAATAAAGCTAATTATTTTCTTGCTTGATGTTGAGTTGCCAAGTTATTAATTTTTTTGTGCATATTTCAAAGAGGCCTCTAGACACTCTACCCTTTGGGTTTTCCCTTTAAAGCTCAAGGAGTGTTTCACTAATTGGCAGGAAGTAGTCCACTTCAATTAGAACATGGTGCACAAATATGTGGCCAAATGTTTACTAAGCCAAATTCTACAGCCAGGCCTACTAAAGTGAACACACATGCAGGCATAAAACAAACAAACAAAAAACATTCAAGCTCCATAAGGAAGGTCATCCATTTAAAGACAAAACTTTGTTAGGTGTTCCAGCTAATGTTGCAAAAACAGGAAAATTGAGAATGCTTTAATGTACTTATAAGTTATGTTAGTTTAACAGCAGAACTAAACAAAAATGTTTTTCTTTGCACAACTGTACAGTTCAGTAACTCTTGCAAACCACTGGGAAAAATGCACGCATAAAAGAATATGAAACAAATAAAACCTAATAAGTATTTTGTAAAAACAGAAAAGCAAAGTTAAAATACAGCTAATAATCAGACAGATTTAAAACGCTTTTGTTTTTATCCTTTAGTCCTTGTCTATTTATGTCTGATATTTTGTTTCCATCTTGTGGAGAAACATTGTAATGACTGTCGACATGAACGAGGGGTCACGTCACTTTCCACTACAAGGCATATGCTGCAGCATTATTATTATCCTTATTATAAAATATAAAAGAGTGAGCTTTTTGCAATGTTGAATTTCCCTTCTGGGATAAATAAAGTATTTCTCATTCGTTCATTCATTCATTCATTCATTCTCACTGTCCAATCTAATCTAATGAGTATCTATTAATCTATTTAGCTATTAAATATATTTTTCTTAGTTCTCATGACATCAGTCAGCGTACACATGGTATAAGAGATCAATGAACATTAAAACTTGTTAATGTTTACTGCTCACATTCAGAGTATAATTTCAATGTTAATGTACTACATTACACATCTTACTTCATTCAGAATCCCCTCTGAGTAAAGGTTTTGGGTAAATGTTCTTCAAGTAAACTTTGCTCCAAACTGATGAAGTTTTGAGATGGATTTTCTAACAGTTTTTTTTTCTATTTGCATGAGGCAGCATTTATCTAAACAAATTTACCTTCCATAGAACTCCTCCAAAACATACTTGGACTCACCAAAAACATATGTTGCACATGAAAAGTTATGCATATCAAAGGCATGAAAGCTTTAAAAAGGCTCTACTAGTGCATGTAATTCATAACTGACTAATAAATATATATGTAATCACAAAATAACATTAGAGAAAAAAGAGAAAAAAAAATACAGTTAAATTTTCAATGTACAAAGAAACACAAAGAAAGTGAGAGTCTGCAGAATGAGATAGATTTGAGCCCACCTCAGAGAGAAAATTGCCTGAGAAAACTCTTTTATTCACCTGAGAACAACAGAAGAATTATTTCTTCATATTAAGCAAGTAGGAGAGCAGTTTTCACTGACTAGTCATGCACTTCAACCTGTTTCGAAAGTAGAAGATTTCCTTATAGAGGTTGCTATTCACACCAATTGATGAATATCGGAACTTTTCATAGGTCTTCAGTGTGTTGGATTTACTCCAGGGTAGGTGGATCTTTGAAGCGTGATTAACGATGATGTCACTGCAGGAGCCAATATGGAGGGAGCCCAAAGCATCAAGAAAAAACTCTAAAAAAAAAAAAAAAAAAAAGAAAGAAAAAATACAATAAAACAAAATTAAAATTTTGCTTGATCTTAATCAAGGTTCTGTCCCCCATTTCCAAGCAATGTAATTAATATAAAGAAAATTAAGCAAAATGTCTTAGCTTGGCTATTATGAATCTGACTTGATTTTTTTCTGTTTGTTAAGCGCCCTGAGGTGACATTGTCATGAATTGACGCTATACAAATAAAGTTGAATTGAAATTGAATTGAAGTAAAACACTAACCCAAATGCCCTTGTCGAGACAGCCGTGGGTCAAAGCCAACCTGCTGCACTTTATCTGTCCGTGCCAGAAAGAAGTTGATAACAACATCTGCGACCACACAATTAGGGAATCCCTCGATGACATGGTGATACCCAAGTCTGACATGTAAACAGTCACCTTCCTCTCCACCATCTTCCACTGAAATAGTGTGGTGATATGTGGCAGTGTAACCTGTGACCTCTCTCACTGCACCACCAACCTGAAGTCAAAGCAATAAATAGAGACAAATACATTGAAAAAGCCCAAGAAAAACAAAAAGAGAGAGTGAAAGAAAGAGCTACTTTAGGCCAAGTTGGTTAAATCCTCTCTGATCTGAGCAGCTCAAAAAGGGAAAGAAGATAGGAATGAGCTGAAAACCCTCATGATTAAAAGACAACCACAGTCAAAAGGGGATTATCACACTTTGTGTTCCCGTTTCCGGAACGTTTCCTCTTCCGGGCCAGTTCAACAATAGCTGAACCCAATGTCCCTGCTCTGTTCCACTTTGTAAATCGAATAAACAACGCCAACCCTACTTTGTTTTCATGGATTCCCGACTGAAGTGATGCTAAGGAAGAAGTGGATCAAAGCGATCGATTCGCCAGGGTGAAGGGCCGAACTTTATAATAGAACAAGGTAGCACGTTTATTTGTAGCCGGCACGTCAATGATGCAGATTACGCTATGGCACGCTATGGTAGGCTAGCATTAGCCAGCTAGCATTTGCTGACGTACTTTGTGTGTCTGAAAACACACAAGCATCTGAAAATTGGGTCTGCGCCCTCCCGTTTCCAGTGGAACAACTGGGGACTGCCAAGAAAGGAGACAGCTTATAAAAGTCTCCAAACTTTACAATAAAACAAGGTAGCACATTTGTTTGTAGCCGGTGAGATGAACACTGAGGTTTTTAAGACCATCTTTTAATGACTGATTCTGGTAGGTCTCCTGCTCCAACTCAGGGAAATTTTTAAAGAAAACATGGCGTGTCTTATGATTTCTATGCAGATTACTCCCAAATTCACACGCCATTCACCACAAGCAGCCACTGCCCCATGATACAGTACCCCTATTTGGCTGTCTAAAGCCCCTTTCAGACTTGCTTTGGAAAGCTGTAATAGTGTAGACTTTGTCCTTTATACCGTTTGCATTCAGACATGCGTTCCGCTCTTTCACGTCAGAGATGTAGCAGACATGTACTGGCTGGCCCCTATATCATAAGAACAGAAATGTTGTGGCATGTCGTTTTAGCTGAACGCACAAGAAAATGTTCCTTGAAGAGTTGAAGGGAGAATGTGACTGTGTTGACTTATCCGGAACATTTCCTGAAGTCTGAATGGGGCTGGGATGCAATAAGTCCATGAGAAAATGATATTTTTGAAAAGATGAGTCCGGTTAAAGAGCGGATGAACTTCACCGCTCATGTTCCACAATACAAGTCTGATGACGGCTTAGGCGAGGTCAAAGCTTGGTTAGTTCAATTTTTTTTTAAAGCTGAACGAGGGAAAGACTATCATGATGTTTGGGAACACCTTTGTTGACTTGGGACCCCTCCCAAAGTCACCAGTCTAGGCGTCACCATGGACAGCTATTTTAAACTAGATAAACAGGTCAATGCCATTTTAAATTGGAGTTTTTATCACCTTTGTCTTTTATCAAAAGTCAAATCTTTTTTATCTTTTAAACTTTTTGTAAAGTGTGCATGTTTTCTTCTAGTCTGGACTACTGCAGCGCTCTTTATTCAGGTGTCTGCAATAACGCACTTTCCCATTTGCACCTTGTCCAGAGCTTCGTGGCACAACTTAAGAGGGGCCAGGAAATGTGAACATGTAACCCCTATTTTGGCTTCTCTGCACTGGCTGACTGTACGTTTTAGAATAGATTCTAAGTTTTTTTTTTTTTTTTTTTTTAAAGCTTTAAACAGACTGGTCCCCTAATACATTTCTGATCACTTCCAAATTTATATTCCGGCACGCGCTCTGAGGTCTGGGGGCCAGTCCCAGGTCATGGCCCCTAAGATTAGACTTAATACCAGGGGAGACAGGGCCCTCTCTGTTGTTGGCCCAAGACTCTGGAACGCTCTGCCCCTCCATGTCCGAACTGCCTCCACTGTGGAGAGTTTTAAGCCTCGTCTAAAGAGCAACTTTTATTCTGTCTTTTAATAGCCTGGTACAGCCTGGTATTTACCACTTTTTTAAATTTCTGTATATATTTTCTTTCGTTAATTCTTAATGCATTACAGTACTCATTTTTGTTTTCTTTTACAAATAAATCAATTTTGTTGCACTCCAAACATTCCACAGACGTGAGACAAATATTTATTGCTACATGACTTGCACCTCACCAGATCCAGAGAGGTCTTCTCTAGAATATCCACCATCTTGTCCAACCTGGTGTTTCTAGAGAAAATGAAATCATCGTCCACCCATAGCACGTACTTGGTCGTCACTTGAGATACGGCCAAATTTCTTCCTGCAAACCAACCCTGTGTATTCAAAGAGTGTGAAATTAACACACATTAATTTCACTGTTTGATCATGACAAACACAAAACTACAAAAGAAACAAGATAAAGTTTTTACCTTTCCAAATGGCATAATGTAATGTTCAATGTGAGGACCAGTCACTGGCTGCGGATGCTCATTATCATCTGCTATGATTATTTTGACTGTGGGATAAAATTTCCTTATGCTTTCAATAAGATCTTTGAGTTTGTCATAGCGTATAAAAGTCTTTGTGGCAATAGTAACCAAAGCAGAGATGTTGTACTCTGTGAGGAAACAGAAAAACAACTGACCAATGACACTTTGACAGTTCTTGAATGAAAAAAAACTGTTAAAATGTACAGCATAGATACTGTACCTCCATTATAACCAGAGTTGTAAAGTTTGGGTGCATTTCTATGCCCAACTTTGATGGTGAAAAATGATTGGTGATCTTCAGTTGCAAACTGAACTGTAGAAGGAAGAAAAAAAAAAAAAACTAGATTATTCCTAATGTAATACTTTATAAGAGACAAAGCAGTGCTCATGTGTGTACAAGATAGGTTTTGCTATAAAGTTGGCATTGTCCCCAAACCTTTCAAGATTTGAGTTAGAAAGTCTGAGCGTCTTCATACGTTCCCTGCAAAAAGCTATTCAGAAATGAAGGTAATGTTATCAATGCTTCCTTTACCCATTCATTTCATCAACCCAACAGCTGTTGTCAAAAAATATAATACCCATTTTAGGTTATTATATGGGTTATTTTTGTGAACCCATGTATAGTGTTAAACACAGTTGAGTTATACACTAAAAAATGCTGGGTTCTTCTTTTTTTTTTTTTTTTTTTTTAAAGTTTTTAACTAGCTTTTTTTTTTTTTTAACTCACTGGGTTGCACATATTTCTGAGGAGGTGGGGAGACGATCCAGGATGTGGCTTTAATGGTTTATTGACAGTTATACCCATTACTGTTGTGATACTGATGCTGCAATAAACCATAGAAGCCACATCCCGTATAGTCTCTGCCAATGGAAGTGCTTATAAAGTGAAAAGTTTCACATTCTTACAATAAACTTGTAATGTGATGCGTTTCATGTTTTTACAATAAACCATTGCGTTATAACATGATAAGATCCCAATTTTTTTTAAATTCAGGTGGCTAACAGCTCTACGCCCCCAGAGTTAAATGACATTTTACATCAACTTATAGCATTTGCATGGCAATTTTACTTGAATCCGCTGTCTTGGGGTGGAACACGGTGTTTGTATAGGTGATGAACTGCAACTGCCTGTTCAGAGCGGACAGAAAACGACTTGACAACGTTATGTGCTTGTCTCCCTCTCCTTTTATGGACACCTTGTCTACTGTGGCAGTAACATCAAAAATCCCTAGAGTTGCTCTCAGAGATACCTGTTTTAGGGGACAAAACAAACAATAAGAATTTTCAGTAAAAAAAAAACAAAAACAAAAACTAACCAACCAAAAAAAAAGCACAAACACACACAAAAAAAACCAAACGCACAATTATGCATGATGAAAAAAAAAAAAAAAAAGTTGAACAAACTCACCAAATAGTTTAATTTTGCTTCCTCTTTGAGACCCAGACCTGTGGAAAGACAGAAATTATTGGTTGAATGTATTAGAAGCAGTGCTGGTGGCATATTTTGACAGAATTATGTGGCTGTTGAAGTTCAGACGGCCTAAGAGAAGGTGTCGTTTTCGTTGAAGCCATTACCAGGAATGAGGATTGTTTTGAGTGGTCGCACTTCCAAACCCTGGGTGGGATATTGAAGAGGACTGTTGGCCTCAGCTACAATAAGTACATCTGCAGGATTGTAGGACCTTTGAATACATAATAAAGCATTGCTTTATTGTTTAATTGGCACTGTAAACATCACATTCTTATTTCACAAAATCAGATTTCATTGAGCTGCACAATGGCCTGGTGGTTAGCACTGCAGCCTCATAGTAGGAAGGAAGGTTGCTAGTTTGAGCCTCAGTGGGGGAGGGGTTGAACAGTTCCAACCGTGGCCTTCCCTTGTGAAGTTTGTTCTCCCTGCTTACGTGTGGGTTCTCTCCAGGTACTCCAGCTTCCTCCCACCATCCAAACCCATGCGTGTTAGGTTAATTGGTTACTCGAAATTGCCCCTAGAAGTGAAAGAGGTTGTCTGTCTCTCTGTGTTGGCCCTGCGACAGACTGGTGGCCTGTCCAGGGTGTACTGCCTCTCGCCTGATAATAGCTGGGATAGGTTCCAGCAACTCTGAACTGGACAAGTGGTACAGAATGAGAATGAATGAATGAAAGATTTTGTTGAATAAATTTGGCTCTGAACAAATTATGTGAATAAAACCAGAGATCTGTACTACAGAGCTGGATTAACATAATCTCTCCGTTATCTGGGTTAATTTACAGATCTGGGCATGAAAAAGTTCCCCTTTCAGCCGACTGCCAGCCACTTACCAGCCACTTACCAGCGACTTGTCTGCTAATTCAACCGCACAGAGAAACACCTGTGTGCCCAGGGGACACGATTTCAGAGCATAAATGAATGCCCGGAACAAGGACGTTTCCACATGGCAAATTTGGACACCGTGTGTGATGGCGTATTTGCAGGACAAGTCGTTCAGCCAGTGATAGTGCAGTAATGGTGCACTATTAGTGCACCACTTCTGGCAGAAAAAGGAGGAACTTTTTCATGCCCAGATCTGTACCCAGACATTCACAATAAGCTGTTAGCTGGTTAGCAATTTGATTTTTCAAACCAGGGTTTTGCTATCACTGGTGCGCACTCATAAATGAGTGGTGTTTGCAACGTCTGACCATAGAAACTCTACAGAACAGCCTTCCCTTCGCCATGGAGGAGACAATTATTCTCCAAAAATATGAAGTCTTCAAGCACATAATCCAGGCCAAAAGCAACACTTTCTGCCGCAACAGCCAGAAGGAAGGCTGGCAGAAAGTTGCATAATCTCTGACTATGCATGTGTAAATTAATGAGATTACACAATATTAATCAATCAGAGAATAGAAACAGACAACACTGTGATCACTCAGTTTGACTTTAGAACAAAACCCCAGAAAACCCAGCGTTGTAGTATGGCCTTCTCACCTTTCTCCAGAACATAAAAACATAAAACTGTGAAACTGGACCCGATTCTGTGCTGTTGCTCTGCCGGGTGAACCCCTTATGCAGCAACGCTGCTACAGCTTATCAGTTTGCTTGATGGACACACAACATTCTCAATATCCAAACAGGTATTCTTGTTATACGCAATATGCTTACAGATGTTCATGTCCTGAGTGACAATGCAAAGCAGGTAAATGCAAAGTTGAAGCAAATCAAATGAACAAGAAATATTGAGGGACAATGGCTGCTTTCTCTCAAGCTAACAGCTAACATTTTATTCCTGGAGGGACAGATGAACAAAACTAAAACTTTTATGTCTAAAGGAACACTGCAGTTTTAATTAGGCTACAAATGAAACATGAACAGGAACTAAACCGAGAATTGCTTCAAACTACCTTCTCTAGGCCCACATGTATTTTTTGTAAGGTGGAAGCTGGTTCCTGTGTTATCAAACCCGTGAAAAAATACAGCTTCAGAATAATTGTTGGGTTTAAGTTTTGAAACATCTGTATAAACTGATCTGTCAAAATCATGACAGACATCTTGTAGATATTTTTAAGGAGCACTGAATTGCATGACTTTAATGAGACGGTCCGCTTGAATTTTTATTAAAAGCTAGAAGATGAGGTACCAAAAGCCTGGATGACTTATTTACTGTAAGACAGCTCATAAACTATGTCCTCTGTGGGAGAGAAAAACTCTGGTTAGGTTGAAGTGTGGACTTAAAAAATGGGCTGACAAGTTTTTGCATAAACAAAAATAGTTGTTATGGAAACACTAAGGTGTATTCATCAACCACGTACTATCATTTAAACTTTACCTGCTTTGATAACTGTTGTACTCCTGAGCTCTGTGTTGCTTTATGCCCTCAGGATCAGGATGGGTTCCTAAGAATTCTTGCTGGAGATTGTTGGCCCTGACTTGTGGGAAGAGCAGATTGACGAAGGGCAGATGAAAGGTTCCCTCACCAGCCAGGCAAACGCATGCATTTTGAGCCAATCGACTGCATCAAAAGTTGTATGGTGTATGTTAATAATTTTCTTTCTAAAAAAAGAAATTTGGATTAAATTTAAGGCAAAGCAGTCACAAGGACAAATTACACACCGTGCTACATCCCCCTTTATCTTGTAGGCAATGTCAGGATAATCACTGATGAGGTCTTCCATGTTCACAGTCTGAAGTTCTTTTATTACACCATGTCTCACCCGTATGTCAACTCTTGAAGTGGCCCAAGAGCTCAAAAAATAGAAAAGGATGATCGACGATAGTCCAGTGACCAGGATCAATTTGAAACACTTCTTGTATTTTTCATGCATCTAGAAAGAAAATGTATAGAAATATCAAAATGACTTATAAGAAAGGGAAATGTCAGAGACAGAGGTTTTGGTGTTTCAGAAAAAGAGCGACTGACTTTAAACTGGTGACTCTATGACTTCAGAGCATTGATTTTGGTCCTTCATGGAAAGTAAAAACCTGTGAAGGAACAAGCATAAGTGTGTAAAAATATACTTGAGGCCAACTTGGTGCGAAAAATCAACTTTACTTCCTTAGAATCAAACAGAGTTACAGGACCATTTAATGTCACATGATTATTTATGAATCTAGTCATGTGAGCTAAAGTTCTCTACCCAAAATGAGTATATAAATATATCTTGTAAAACCAACCATCAAAAAAAATATAGACTTTCTGATGAGGCTTGTCACTTTAGTCACACCTGTTTCCCCTCAGTGAAAGAAATTATTCTGTTGTTAAAGTTCCTCAAATCCAACATGTAGCTTCTACTTAAATAAAATATGTTAATAAGATGTACATAATTATTTTATGTACTTTTAACTTAAAACCTTACAAATCAGTATTTACCTAATTAATTCAAGTTGAGGTAACATGAAGGAATCAAGTTCAAATAATTGACGGAAATAGTGATGAATAACAGTTACAACCTGAATCAGCTGCATTTTAGAAAAAAAAAAAGAAAGACTTTAGTTAAGACAGGTTAAAAGCTTATTAAAGAAACTTTTTCTCATTTCTAGTCTGCGCCTAAATTGGATGACTTCAGAAAAATTCATTGGGCCTAATTTACCCATCAGTTCAAAGATTTATTCTTAAATTCTTTAGAACCTCTTGCAAAAATTGTGGCATTCACCAAAATTGACCAAAATATTTGTATCTTCAAACATTCAGGATTCTTGAAGACCTACATTAAGCACTGACATATTTGAATAAAACACCATCTATGACGTTTTCTGTTGGTTAAATTCATTAAAAGACAACAATAAAACAAAAATTTCTTTGTTAGATATTTAGATAGCATTTGATGAATTACAAACAATGTATTCAGTTTTTCAAAGATAAATATCAAGATTTTGCAGCTAGTGCCCTAACATAACATAGCTTCCCTCAGGAGAAAATTTACATTTTTCATCCATTTTCTTCATTAAAGAACAAGCTGCTGTCAAGACAGATCCCTGGTCTTCTTAAAACCAACGGTGCAAAAAACTGCACACATCAAGTCCGTTTTCTAAACCGTAAGAATGTCATTAGCCTGAGAATGTCTAGTCCCAGATAAATGATCTTTTATTTTATGATGTACTTCCCCATAAACCAAACCACAACAAGGATGTGGATCCTGATGTGCTCACAGGACCCAGGCTGTAGGCTGCTGTCCAAGTTCAGGAGTAGTCAATGTCCTGTTTGTACAAAAAGTTGTTTTTCTATTATTTAAAGCTTGCCTTGTGATTATTCGTAACCAAGGTAACACTTTAAAAATGAGGAAAATCAGCCTTCAGTGCCATTTTTTTGTTTTCATTTCATCCTTTTTTCATCATTCTTGTTATTTTTCTTCTTCAGTCCCACCTTTGTCTGTGACTGTTAGCAACTGCGGATGTGGCTACCATAAAATGATCTGCCATAAACTGATTAAACAGCAACGGAACTGTGTACAACCACTGCACAGCATGTTCTTCCATTTTATTCAGTTTCTGTGGTCTGCAATGGTTCTCTCAGTATCAAACATAACCAGCAAATACCTGCGACATTTTGTCTGTATTGACACATAAAGTATGTTGTTGTGAAACGTTTGTGCTTTGACAGACTTACAACAATTGCAGATGAAGAGGTGTCCTAAAATCAGAAACGCTATTTAGGCATTTAGCTGCTTCACTGTTTTGGCTGCTACTAGTTTACCAGTAATTTGTTCAGTATGAATGCCCCAATTTTGAAGAGTAATTCCACCTTAAAAGAATATGGAAGCTGATGTAAGGTATAATCTCCACGATAAGATTTTTCAAAATGAACTTTAGCCATTTTCAAGTGTTTCTGTTTTTTATTGCTAATTATAGTGGCCATAACCATTTTTTGGCAAGCAAAAACGACTATTCTAAGGCTTAATTCAACCTCAATAGTATGATAGTGGATGTAAGGTAGATTGCCAGTAATTTGTACAGTATGACTCTTACAGTAATTGAAATCAGGTCATTAAAGTTAAATTCAACATTTTATTGACTGGAAAGTACCGTACCATTTTAAACAATGGTCTTGCGAGTGAGTAACATTTGTTGCGTAGAGCAGTAACCAGGCTTCACGCCATTATAAGCGGAAAAAAGTCTGTGGTCAACCGGCATGGAAATGAGCGCACATCTGATCATAAACTGTCTTCGACTGAATCCATGTGCAATTCATAAAATGTTCGTGTCTGACCAAACAACAGAATCTTCGTCAGAAATGTACCGTCATCCAGCTGTTTCTACCCTGAAGCAACAGCACCGCTGACAGATGGAGGCTGGTTGGATCTGAGCCTGACCCGGACAGGGACATAAGAAATTATAACGTTCATTAGTTAAGCTAAGAAAAGTCTACCGACTGAGCACTTATACAACTTTAAGGTATAGATTAATTCATAAAAACGACAGATCTCCTCCTGTCTCCTCCATATCTCTAGTGGGAGCTGCAGTTACCAGCGCAACCGCCCTTCTGGCTGCGCATACAGTAATGTTCATAAACTAGTATTTCTGTTCTTTAACTTGTCAATAAAGTCTTAGGGGGAAAGGAGCTCCATCAGCTGCCAGCGATGCTGTACAGCTCCACACAGGTCAGGGTTGTGTTGCAAACTTTCTCTGAGTCTAAAGCAGCATTTCCCGCTGGTCCGATGCACCTGCTCCTTTCTGCAGCCCGACTGTCAGTCTTCTTACAAGCAGCCTGTTTTCTTTTCTTTATTCAGACATCAATAGTGAAATATTAGGTTTGATTTACCTTGACATTTTTGGCGATCAGTTGTCACCTTCATCAGAAGTTATAACACTCTGCTGTAAAGATCTGCCGGCTGGCATGACACCCTGCAGCTCCCACTGGAGACATGGAGGAGACAGGAGGCGATCGTCGTTATCTATAGGCTACCCTAAAGTTATAGCCTATAAATGTTCAGCCGATAGACTGTTTTTTAGCTTAGCTAATGAAAGTTATCGTTTCTTCTTTCCCTGTGCGGGTCAGTCTCAGATCCGACAGTCCGGGTCAGGCTTGGATCCGCCTCCACCTGTCAGTGCTGCTGCTGCTTCAGAAACAGCTGGATGTCAAGGGATTTCTGACATAGATTCTATTGTTTGGTCAGACACGAACATTTATAAATCACACGTGGATAAAACCATGAGATCATTTTTATGATCAGATGTGTGCTCATTTCCATGCTTGTTTGATAAATGGGACCACTGACTTTTTTATGCCTAAAATGGCGTCTTAGCAACAAATGTCACGTGACTGGCAGAGACCGATTGAGAGATGAATATAAGTGGAAGTGAGACTTTGTTTAGTAAATGAATACATAAATCATATTAATTGGGTATTATTTTCTAAAGGCAAACAAGCATAAGGAAAAGTATAGCACGAACAATGACTCGCTTCTGATGACAGCACATCTCTTCACCTGCACTTATGATTAAGCAGTTAAAGGGTAGCTTTCTTTTTTTTTTTAAACCTGGACTTTATTTCTAGGAGTCTATATGTGCATTTACTCACCGGTAAAGTTTCTGCATTACTTTGGCTCCTTGGGAAGATATTATGTTAAAACACCCTTCGGTGTACGTCCAGTAAAATGGCAGCGATGGGCCAGCCACTGTGTGGAAATGTGCTCGCATCACTCCACTCCATAAAGGAGGTGACGTACTTGATACCAATAGTTATAGGCCAATCTCAATTATATGTTCAATTGCTAAAATCTTTGAGAAGTTAATATATAATCAACTTTCCCAGTATCTCACTGTTAATAATTTATTATCACCTTTTCAATCCGGCTTTAGGTCAAATTATTCAACAACTGCTCTTTTAAAGTTTACAAATGATGTTTTTTCTGCCGCAGAACATGGGAAACTAACAGGTGCTATTTTCATTGACTTAACCAAAGCTTTTGATTTTGTTGATCGCTATTTGTTATTAGACAAACTGTACAATATTGGTCTTTCTCTTCATGCAGTTCATTGGTTCAGTTCTTATCTTCATAATAGAAAACAGTGTGTTGCTTTAAATGGACATCAATCTGATTTTCTCATCACACAAAGTGGAGTTCCTCAGGGGTCAACTCTTGGCCCTCTTTTATTTTCCATTTTTGTAAATGATCTCCCATCATGTATAGATAAATGCCATATTCAACTTTATCCGGATGATACAGTCATATGTACTTCTCAACCTGACTTACCACAAATCCAGTCCTCTCTTCAGTCTGATTTTGCTTCTGTTCAGGAATGGTTAGCAGCTAACAAACTTCTTCTCAATAAATCCAAATCTCATGTCATGATATTTGGTACCAAACAAAAACTGAGACGTAACCCAGGCTTATGTGTTATTAATTGCAAGGATGGCTCACCACTGCATAAAGTTGATCTTATTAAATATCTAGGTATATGGCTTGACTCTGAACTTACCTTTAAAACTCACATTAATCATCTACTACGTAAAGTTAATCTTAGTATTGGTTTTATTTTTTGCTCTCGTGACTGCTTTTCATTTAGTGTGCGCAAAAAACTTGCCAATCAACTTGTACTCCCCATTTTTGATTATTGTGACGTCATATATCAAACTGCTTATAATTGTGATCTTGCTTTACTTAATATTGCTTACAATAGACTCTGCAGATTTGTTCTTGGTTGCCCTTTTTTTCACTCATCACTGCATAATGTACACCAGACTTAACTGGCCATCACTGAAGGTTAGAAGACACATGCACTGGTTACTTTTTCTTTACAAATGTATTTACTTTAATTATTCACCCCCATTACAGCAGTATCTTGTACCACATACTCCAAGTTTTCATATCAGACACTCTTCCCAGCTTTATTTTTCAGTTCCTATTGTTAACAAATGTTTTGGAAGAAGATCGTTTGCGTTTAAAGCACCAACTGACTGGAACAACCTACCTGCTTATTTAAGATCTTATTCTTTTGGTATTTTTAGGCGTGCTTTGTCTTCTCACCTTATGGTGGCCTGTTCCTGTTTTAACTGATGCCATTTTACCTTGTTACTTGCCCTCTCATGGTAATTTTGATTTAATGTTCTAATGTTTCTGTGGTTTGTTTGTTTTGTTTATTTATTTATTTATTTTTGCTGTTTTTTGTTTTTTGTTTGTGTTTTTGTGTTGGACCCCCTCGAAAACGAGATGGCTCATCTCAAGGGGTTTATCCAAATAAAGAAATTTCAATCTATATAAGACATTATCTGCGGCAAAACTCTTTGATTTTCGCCAATACTTTAAAGGTAGAGTCCGACGTTTCCCCCCTGAAAATAAACGTTAGACTTGCGCAAGTGTAAATCCATCTCAAACTGCACTTTGGGCCTCTACTCGCGTGCCGTAGTGTTTGAATGCAACTCTCTCTCCCCCTGCCTGTAATTCGCTCTTTAGCTTTGTTTTGTTGTGTTCGGAACGTTTCTGGGTGGAGATTTCTGTTTATATCACCAGCCAATGACAGAACTAAGGACATCACGGTGTGTGGGAATAAGCTCATGATTGGAGCAGACGCCAGTTACTCGAACTCTCGAAGGAAAAAGAGAGAAAGAAAGAAAAACAGCGGATGCACCGAAGAAAAAGTAAGAGCTTTCGATCATGCAAATTGGAAAACCAGGGCTAATATTAGTTTGGCTTTTACCCGCTTCTGAGCTCTGAAGGAGAGGCTTGAAGCTGAATAGTTTGAAGAACGAGTCGGCCATTAACCTGAGAAGGAGGGGCGCTAAGTTTGAATGCTGCTGTTTGCAAACAGAAATGATGGGGGGACTTCGGACTCTACCTTTAAGTAGAATGAACGAACGAACGACTATTGTCCCGTGAGTCCAGATTTAACTTTCCATTAGTTATCAGGCAGTTCTACACATTTTTCGGGGCACCAAAGGGTGACTCAACGTAATATCTTCCCAAGGAGCCAAAGTAATGCAGAAACTTTACCGGTGAGTAAATGCATGAAAAGTTGAGCCAGTTGGCCTGTCTTTCAACTAACAGGAGATTGGTATGAACTAGGGGTATAAATCGCTAATTTGATCACGATATGATATATCGATAAATGGATACGCAATTTGATGTCTGCCGATATCTCAAATTCAGTCACGATACGATTTCGGTTTGATTCTATTCAGGATCCACTAATCGATATAAACTATATAAAGAAACATTACAAGTAATAAACAAGGTTATTGTTTCTTAATAACTTTAAGCTTTGCAGTACATCTACCTGTGTCACATCTATCCACTGCACAACTATAAGCATGTATTTTGTTGCGAAAATGTTGTCAGAGAACCTTCAAAATAAAGCCATTTCCCCATTAAAAGTGGGTTCGATATCGATTATTGGTCGATTTGGGGTTTTTGGATCCATTTATGATCAATATATCAATATCAATGTATTGATGTATCAATATAGATCTATGTATTGTTACACCCCTAGTATTAACTCCTTTCAGGTAGAAAGTTATGAACAACCCCTCCTCACCCACCCACAAACACACACGCACACACACAAACGCAACCACACATACACTGACACAGACACCTCCAATGAATGCCTTTTGTTGATGAACAACCTGTGCAATATTTAATTATTTAAAATCCCTTTCAGGAAATTCAACCATTGGAAACCCAGTCAGGCCAGCATCCAAGATATAGTTCGTCTTTCAGGTAGTCTGAAACAGTGCCATTATATGGACTACAAGCCCTTGTTACAAATGAGTATTTAAATAGCTATCAGAAGCTTGATGAAAGTCGTGTTGATGTATGAATCCATTATTCACATCAACACATGTACTCACCATATTCACATATTTGTTAACTGTATGCTGTCACTGAAAATACTGTTTATATTGCAGTGGTCCAATATAAAACCAGACCTGCTCAAGGATATAACGCTTGAAAGCATAATAGACTGCTGAGTGAGAGGGACCTTCAGATGAGAGACCAGTAGGCTGAGAGCAATATATTGACTAGTTTTAGCCAGATACAGACACATACAAACACACCTGTGAGTATCTGCAAAAGTATAAAATAGCTATGAATCCCATTAATCTGTCTGGTGTACCTTTAATTTATATATATATATATATATATATATATATATATATATATATATATATATATATATATATATATACACGTACGTATGTATGTATGTATTAAACAAAGAAAAAGAAAAAGAAAACAAAATACAATCCTACTTCTATATCTAAATCTAAGTCAAAGAAACACTGAAACATCTGTGTAAGTTCCTTCACAAATGGGAGGATTACCTGGTGTTTGAGCTTTTCACTTGCTACGCGTTGTCACTTCAGTTTTCCCACGGTGTCAAAATCACTTCATTCTTGAATTCTGATGTCACAATGCTGCTCAAATGCTTTTTTCTTCCTGCAATTTTTCTAGTCCGATTCTTGTTTCATGAGCCTGTCTGTTCTGCACTGCACTCTGCTTTCAGGCAGGCTTTTGCTCAGACTGCCTCTTCCCTATCGACACCTCTGAAACCTACGGAAGCATATTGCATTCACCTGAAAAAAATAAAATTGGTCTGTTTTTCTGAATTAACGAGACAATTTTTACAAAAATAAACAAAAACGTTCTGTTTTTCTGAATTAACGAGATAATTTTTACAAAAATAAATAAAAACGTTCTGTTTTTCTGAATTAACGAGATAATTTTTTACAAAAATAAATAAAAACTTTGTTTTTCTGAATTAACGAGATAATGTTTTACAAAAATAAATAAAAACTTTCTGTTTTTCTGAATTAACAAGATAATTTTTTACAAAAATAAATAAAAATGTTCTGTTTTTCTGAATCGGTCTCTGCCAGACACGTGACATTTGTTGCTAAGACGCCATTTCAGGCATATAAAAGTCAGCGGTCCCGTTTATCAAACAAGCGTGGAAATGAGCGCACATCTGATCATATAAATGATCTTATTATTGTATCGTGTGATTCATAAATGTTCGTGTCTGACCAAACAACAGAATGTACGTCAGAAATCCCTCCTCATCCAGCTGCTGCTACCCTGAAGCAGCAGCGCAGACGGGCGGAGGCTGGTCCAAGCCTGACCCGGACTGTCGGATCTGAGCCTGACCCGCACAGGGACAAAAGAAAAAATAACTTTCATTAGCTAAGCTAAGAAACAGTCTGCTGACTGAGCACTGATAGACTAGCCTATAACTTTAGGGAACAGATTACTTAATAGAAACGACGGATCGCCTCCCGTCTTCTGTCTCCAGGAGCTACAGGTGTCATACCAGCAGATGATCTTAACAGCAGAGTGTTATAACTTCTGATGAAGGCGACAAATGATCGCCAAAAATGTCAATATAAATCAGACTATTTTATCTCACTGTTGATGTCTGAATAAAGAAAATAAAACTCGGCTGCTTGCCAGAAGACGGACAGTCGGGCTGCGGAAAGGCGCAGATGCATCGGACCAGCGGGAAACGCTGCTTTAGACTCAGAGAAAGTTTGCAACACAACCCTGACCTGTGTGGAGCTGTACAGCGATGCTGTAACTTGTCAAGACTTTATTGACAAGTTAAATAACAGAAATACTAGTTTATAAACATTATGAGCAGCCAGAAGGGCAGACGCGCTGGTAACTGCAGCTCCCAGGAGACACGGAGTTGAGTGGAGGAGATCCGTTTCTATAAATTAATCTAGGCTATACGTTGTACAAGTGTTCATTCGGTAGACTGTTTCCTAGTTTAACTAATGAAAGTTATCGTGTCTTCTGTTCCTGTCCGGGTTTGGCCCGGATCCGACCAGCCTCCATCTGTGAGCGCTGCTGCTGCTTCAGGAGACACAGCTGGATGACGGTGCATTTCTGACGAATATTCTGTTGTTTGGTCAGACACGAACATTTTATAAATCACACATGGATTCAGTCATAAGATCATTTTTATGATCAGATGTGCGCTCATTTCCAAGCCGGTTTGACCACTGACAGTTTTACGTCTGAAATGGCGTCCAGCGCTGGTTACTGCTGGTTCAGCAACAAATGTTACGTCACTTGGCGGAGACCGATAATGAACCATCCGGAGCCACTGCAGTCAAGCCAGCCAAGTTTCAGAGTTACAGCTGAAATTACGCCGGTTGTCTTGACCGCGGATCCGCGAGAGGCGGCTTGACTGCAGTCCGGAGTGCTGGTACTGACCCACCAGCAGTAGCTACTTGACGGGTCATAGAAGGAGAGAACGTGTGCTGGAAATGCAGCTCGGAGCTGGAGCTGTGCACATCCATGCTTTCCGTTTCCAACAGTCCCCCGGACAGATGAAGGTCTCAGTCCGGACTGGTGGGAACGGTTGGAATGATGAAGTTAACGGACTCCCGCTGGAGTCAGTGAATTTTCCTGTCACGCCTTCACCAAACTTTGCCAGATGAGTGATGGAGCCCCGCGATGTAACTGTTTGCACACCAGCTCCTCTCGGGGTGCGTGTTGCCATGGTGATACATAAACTAGCAAGCTGTGCAGAGCACTGATGGATCGCTGATACAAAATACTCTGTAGTTTATTTAAAACACCAAAAATAGGCTACTTGCAGATAGAGCATGCGCAGAACACAATCAAATATTACTTTCAATGGAGATAATCCAAGAAGCGTTTACATGACCAAATATTCCGGTTAGAAAAGGAGTAACCCAGGGGTAATATTCGGGTTTTTAAAAACCCGAAAATGAGCATACTCGGGTTTTTGCCAGTGTTTAGGCTACATGGCCGTGCGCAACCGGGTTATTGCTAATATTCCGGTTATGAAAGAGTTATTGGCTGCATGTAAACGCAGTGAGTGCTTGCAGCGCCAGTCAAGTGTGGTTGCTCCTCATGAAACGAAACGGTTGTTCTTTCTCTCCTCCTCCTCTCTCTTCACTTTTATCTCGTTAATTCAGAAAAACAGAAAGTTTTTATTTATTTTTGTAAAAAATTATCTCGTTAATTCAGAAAAACAGAAAGTTTTTATTTATTTTTGTAAAACATTATCTCGTTAATTCAGAAAACAGAAAGTTTTTATTTATTTTTGTAAAACATTATCTCGTTAATTCAGAAAAACAGAAAGTTTTTATTTATTTTTGTAAAACATTATCTCGTTAATTCAGAAAAACAGACCAATTTTTTTTTTTTTCAGGTGAATGCAATACGCTTCCGTAGAAACCAACCTTTGTTTGTCTCATTCTCTCTTTGCCCAGCCACCACCATCATACACATGCGTTTGTAACCGACCCGTACAAAGGTCAAATGAATTCTCCCAGATGAGTTAATCTAGGATCCCAAGAGGCATGTGGTAAAATGAGTAGAGACAAAAAGTTCCCTCAGGATTACAAAATTTATTTACAATAAAAAAAAAAAGACAGCTTTAAAATCAAGTCTCCTGCTAAGAAAGGAAACTATTAAAACCAACTTGGGGGAGGGAAGGCCAGGAAGCCTTACATACCCCAAGAATTTTAGATGCAGGCCGGGAGGG